>CALYLW010000189.1:27500-555000 GCA_944989445.1 Ampullaceana balthica | reverse complement strand
TTAAGTTCTGCCTCATATATAAGGGATTTATAGTCAAAAACTTTGTTTTTACGGGGTTGTTTAATTAAATCCCTTATATTAACTTCGCCGTCTTGTCGTCATCTCTCTCTCACTCTCTCTGTCTGTCGTGGGTGGTCGGTCTTGCAGATAAAAAAAAAGTAAGAAATGACCAACTTCCCGTGATGCGATCAAGCTGAAAGTTTGCACATAGACTTTTGTCACCTAACAATGCATTGTATCAAAATTTCAGATCGATCGAATGTACCGTAGTTTAATTAATGCTATTTTAGTTTATCTCTATCTAACTGCTATTGTTTACATTCACGTGTCACTGAGTTCAATCCAGCCATCCATGACAACATCCTCGTGTTTTAGAGCAAGTAAGTTCATTCTCGTTCAGTCTGTAAATGTTTGTCGCGCGATGGGTATTATATTAAACATAATCAATACTTTTAGTTATGTCTCATATATAAGGGATTTATAGTCAAAAACTTTGTTTTTACTGGGATGTTTAATTCTTATGTATTAGTTAAAATGGCAATATTTAATAGAACCCAATAAAAGTTGTCAATTTCATCATTTGTTGTTGTTGTTTGCTCTGGTAGCCATAAAATGTACACATTCCTGTAGATATTTAGACACTGTTGTCTTATTTTGAAAGTTCATTTTAAATATTTTCATATTAAATCGGAATCCTTGGCTAGGAAGTCAGTTAGGGTCAATTTGCAAACCTAGTAGCCACAGAATTCTGCTTCACCCAGCAAAAATAATGTGACTTTCTGTATGTCCTTTAATATTTTCATACTTCAGATCAGTTAAATTTAGCAAATAGCCCAATTATGAATTGTTATGCTGTTTTAAATTTTAATTTGTCTTTTTTTATCTCATCTGAACTTGTAAAAGCATTAACCTAATATAAAGAGAGGTCAATCCTTTGTCAATAAATGACCAACTCAAGTGTTCGTATTGATCCCATAGTTCTTAGGTTTTCCTTTCTCCCTACTTGTTTAGCCTTGAACATCTGAATGGTATTTTATTGGAAGAATGTCAAAGTTGTAAGGAAACCTATCGATTCGTTTCATTAACTTATTATCTTAGCCATGAATGTCCATTCAAAAGATTCACCTGAAGGATTCTTCTTGGGAAAGCAACTCAAATATTTAACTGATGTTTGGCCTAAAATCTCGGCCACCTACATGTGGAAGAAAATCAGCAGCCCCGAGCCTAATGCTCTACATGGGTCTTCTCGGAAAGCTCCCCAGCCACATTGTCCCCTCCGCTAAGGGAACCTAACAGCTGAGAGACCCCCTCCCCAGGAACGGTCGCTTCTGAAGCCGCCACCTGGGCATCCAATACATGGTCGAAAATGCATCCAACTAAAAGTTACCTCACAAGGAAGGGTGGAATTTGCCTACTTCGACTCGCTACAACCTCGGCGCAACCTCGGCTCGGCGAACGAGACTCTATGGTTAAGGACTGCTGCTGGGCGGGGATCATCAATGACCTACCTAGGGTGTTACCCCCACTGGAAGGTTTCCTCAGAGCTGGCGTCCGCTAAGTTCTTCACGGCACCTTTTGCTAATCCGTACTGGCGTTCCTGGCCCTAAACCGGTACCGCTCACTAGAGTTGCTAGTGAGGGGGGGACGAAACGATCACTTCGGATAACCTGACCCTCAACGGGTGCTTTGGTTTTCATAATCGACATTGCATCTAATGCTCTGTCTGAGATCCGTACAGTGACTGTAATCATATGTGACTAACACCTAGCACCTAACACCTAGCACTTAATACCTAATCGGGCTTTAACATTGCCTGCCAGGGGTTTTTAGTTTCGGGCTGTGGTCAGGTCAGCTCGCCCTACTCGTGCTCTGAGCCGCGTAGAGGCCGACCCTTCTCGGTAAGGAACTGCCCCTTCACGGAGTGCTCCAACCATCTCGGCAACAAATTATCCTGATTGTTATATTTTCTTGTTAGTTTATAAATGTTTTCATTGTTAGAGTCAGAAGTAAAGATACTTTCAGCATTATAAAAAAATTTATTTCATCGTATATTTATTTATTCATTTCATTTAGATACTTTTTCACTTTTGACAATGTAAAAGCAACATAAAAAATAAAATACAATAATATTTTATACACAGTTTTTAAGTTATCAAGATATCTGTAAATATACTCATGAAAGTGAATGCAAAATGGTTATATACCTGTATCAAATACTGGTAATAGTTAAACAGTAAATAACAAGCGCGTACTTAACACACTGAAAATGGAATCAATCTAATAGAGATCCAGAGTGTTTTATGCGTTTCAAAAGCACATCAATTCAGCCAGCTGCTGTCAAGCTTGCCAATTTTTTAGAAACCATATATAATAACTGTAATTTTGACAACACATCACACATAACCTGAATTTTTCATTTAATATCAAACAATTTATCTCTTTCCTATGTCAAGTATAACGTTTTATTACAACCCAATATCCCAGTACATTTATTTACTAAACTGTTAACATAAGTCAATATGTAATTCTACTAAATAAATCATCAACGTATCACGTCTTGATTTTTGAGTTAGTTGATTAAATGAACTGTTTATCACAACCAAATATCACAATGCATTTAAATGACAGAATTATTTGTCACAAATAGTACAAATGTTCATGTCGCAACAAGATCTACCAATTAGGTCAAAACCCTTTCTAAAAACAGGAGTCCGTATAGTCAAGGAAAAATAAACATATTTGAGTTGATCAATTATTAAATCGATACACATTGAATGAGATTTCCCACAGCTCAAGTCATACGTTAATTACTTTTACGTCCAGACACTATAGTGTTACAGAGCCGGCTTTAGACATAGGCAAACTAGGCAGACGTCTAGTGCCTCCGATTACTTTCATCATTAGTGGGGGCCTCGCACAAGAATCTTTCCAAATTTATTCATTTATGTTTCTATTACATTTAGGGCCACCAAATTCGCTTCGCCTAGGGCATCAAATTCCCTTAGGCCGGACCTGGGTTTTACTTTCTTTAACCTTGTAGCAGCGCCACAGAGGACCATAACGTTGTCTTGTTCGCCTAGGGAAAAAAAAGGAAATAATAACAAGTCACATGACTAAATATGATTCGTTTGGAATTAGTTTGTGTATGATGACTCTATAGTTCAAAGTTTCCATTTACATAGTGACATTGGAAACAAGTCTTGGATAGAACAATGATTGACTTAGGTTTGGATAGAACAATGATTGAATTAGGTGTGGATAGAAAAATGATTGGCTTTGATTTGGATAGAACAATGATTGACTTTGGTTTGCCCGTCTTTGCGGTCCAAGATCACCATTAAATAAGCTAAATATTGTCTTGTTGACCCTGCAATTGAACTTATATATTCCTGTATTGAAAGAATGGGGAATGACCTGGTATGTGTAATAGCATTTAGGCCAAAACTTTCAAATTTTTAATTATCATTCTTGCAGCAGGAAATTTGTTGAAAACTTTTGAATTATGTGGGATTTTTTAAAAATAACCTCGCAATTTGAGTGGAATTGGGCCGTCCATAAATGACGTCACGCACCTAGGGTGGAGCCCCCTCTCCACATTTGTGGCGATGTGTGACCAGGGGGAGGGGGGAGTTTAAGAATTGTGACGTCACGTCAAAACAGGCTTCTCTAAATCAAAGTTCCACTTAAATGTTCGATTTCTTACTATTTATTTTATGCCGTTTTGCATGAATTCACGCGTGTTACGATATTAGAGTGCAGCCTTTCACTAAATACATACTAAAATAACAACAAATGGTTTTGATACATGCTCATTTTTAAATAGACAATGCCGCTTTTAGGAGGGGGGCACAGCTTTGTGACATCATATTGGAGGGGGGGGGGCTAAGTTTTTGTGACGAAGTGTGACGAGGGGGGGAGGGGGGTTAAAATCAGCCAAAATCGCGTGACGTCATTTATGGATGGCCCCAATATTTTGTTCGTATAGCAAATCACTTAAAATTTCAATAAAAACTTTACTCACACAGAAGTCATATTTAAAATATTCCAAATGCTAATTACAAAATACCAGATTAAACCATAACGATATTAGGATAACCCTTCTGTAAAATAAATACCAGGAAAAAAGACTTGTAAACTCATAATGTACTACCGACCAAGGTTGACAACCAATACTTCTGTTACAAATTCAATAAGTAAGTTGTTTTATAAAGCAAAATACAATTTAATTCCTTAATGAATACCTAAATAATGAGAAAAACTCAATAAAGTTTAAATAAAAGTCAAAATATAAGAAAAATAAATGGAGGCTTCTAAAAACATATAAATCTAAGCAACGATCTATTGAAAACAACTCAATAAAATTAGGCCTAACAGATAATAATAAATTTAATGATACAATAGCGCTCAATGAAAAGCTTTTTACATCCAGTCAATATAAATACTAATATGAAGCTATACAAGAATATAAATCTGCTGTATGTTACCCACGTACCATGGGAAAACAAATAAAGTAAAACACATTTTTAAAAAAGAGCAGCATTCTTTAATATCGTGTTCATAACTGACAAGAGGAAATTAATTAGTCAAATAGTTATTGCTTTACCTAGAAACACATAGGGATGAGAAGAACAGAAATAATACCCTTGACGAGGAATTCAATGGAAATCCCAACGTCCCACTTGCGTGAACCAGCATCCCACTTAATATACCTAGTCATTCACTAACACTTAATGAACATCTTCCGAAATATTTAGGAACAAACTATTTGAGTAGAATTGTATTGTAAATAATAAAGTAAAGATACTTACACAGCAAAATACGCATATTTTTTCCTTGTTCTTTTCTTGCCATCTGGGGAATCTTCCGAAACTGTAACAAAAATACGTTTTATATTAGATTTAGTCTCGTCTACTTATATATTAGATTTAGTCTGCTTTGATAATGCATTAGATTTCGTGTGCTTTACTGATACCTTAGATTTAGTCTGCTTTGATAATGCATTAGATTTCGTGTGCTTTACTGATACCTTAGATTTAGTCTGCTTTGATAATGCATTAGATTTCGTGTGCTTTACTGATACCTTAGATTTAGTCTGCTTTGATAATGCATTAGATTTCGTGTGCTTTACTGATACCTTAGATTTAGTCTGCTTTGATAATGCATTAGATTTCGTGTGCTTTACTGATACCTTAGATTTAGTCTGCTTTGATAATGCATTAGATTTCGTGTGCTTTACTGATACCTTAGATTTAGTCTGCTTTGATAATGCATTAGATTTCGTGTGCTTTACTGATACCTTAGATTTAGTCTGCTTTGATAATGCATTAGATTTCGTGTGCTTTACTGATACCTTAGATTTAGTCTGCTTTGATAATGCATTAGATTTCGTGTGCTTTACTGATACCTTAGATTTAGTCTGCTTTGATAATGCATTAGATTTCGTGTGCTTTACTGATACCTTAGATTTAGTCTGCTTTGATAATGCATTAGATTTCGTGTGCTTTACTGATACCTTAGATTTAGTCTGCTTTGATAATGCATTAGATTTCGTGTGCTTTACTGATACCTTAGATTTAGTCTGCTTTGATAATGCATTAGATTTCGTGTGCTTTACTGATACCTTAGATTTAGTCTGCTTTGATAATGCATTAGATTTCGTGTGCTTTACTGATACCTTAGATTTAGTCTGCTTTGATAATGCATTAGATTTCGTGTGCTTTACTGATACCTTAGATTTAGTCTGCTTTGATAATGCATTAGATTTCGTGTGCTTTACTGATACCTTAGATTTAGTCTGCTTTGATAATGCATTAGATTTCGTGTGCTTTACTGATACCTTAGATTTAGTCTGCTTTGATAATGCATTAGATTTCGTGTGCTTTACTGATACCTTAGATTTAGTCTGCTTTGATAATGCATTAGATTTCGTGTGCTTTACTGATACCTTAGATTTAGTCTGCTTTGATAATGCATTAGATTTCGTGTGCTTTACTGATACCTTAGATTTAGTCTGCTTTGATAATGCATTAGATTTCGTGTGCTTTACTGATACCTTAGATTTAGTCTGCTTTGATAATGCATTAGATTTCGTGTGCTTTACTGATACCTTAGATTTAGTCTGCTTTGATAATGCATTAGATTTCGTGTGCTTTACTGATACCTTAGATTTAGTCTGCTTTGATAATGCATTAGATTTCGTGTGCTTTACTGATACCTTAGATTTAGTCTGCTTTGATAATGCATTAGATTTCGTGTGCTTTACTGATACCTTAGATTTAGTCTGCTTTGATAATGCATTAGATTTCGTGTGCTTTACTGATACCTTAGATTTAGTCTGCTTTGATAATGCATTAGATTTCGTGTGCTTTTACTGATACCTTAGATTTAGTCTGCTTTGATAATGCATTAGATTTCGTGTGCTTTACTGATACCTTAGATTTAGTCTGCTTTGATAATGCATTAGATTTCGTGTGCTTTACTGATACCTTAGATTTAGTCTGCTTTGATAATGCATTAGATTTCGTGTGCTTTACTGATACCTTAGATTTAGTCTGCTTTGATAATGCATTAGATTTCGTGTGCTTTACTGATACCTTAGATTTAGTCTGCTTTGATAATGCATTAGATTTCGTGTGCTTTACTGATACCTTAGATTTAGTCTGCTTTGATAATGCATTAGATTTCGTGTGCTTTACTGATACCTTAGATTTAGTCTGCTTTGATAATGCATTAGATTTCGTGTGCTTTACTGATACCTTAGATTTAGTCTGCTTTGATAATGCATTAGATTTCGTGTGCTTTACTGATACCTTAGATTTAGTCTGCTTTGATAATGCATTAGATTTCGTGTGCTTTACTGATACCTTAGATTTAGTCTGCTTTGATAATGCATTAGATTTCGTGTGCTTTACTGATACCTTAGATTTAGTCTGCTTTGATAATGCATTAGATTTCGTGTGCTTTACTGATACCTTAGATTTAGTCTGCTTTGATAATGCATTAGATTTCGTGTGCTTTACTGATACCTTAGATTTAGTCTGCTTTGATAATGCATTAGATTTCGTGTGCTTTACTGATACCTTAGATTTAGTCTGCTTTGATAATGCATTAGATTTCGTGTGCTTTACTGATACCTTAGATTTAGTCTGCTTTGATAATGCATTAGATTTCGTGTGCTTTACTGATACCTTAGATTTAGTCTGCTTTGATAATGCATTAGATTTCGTGTGCTTTACTGATACCTTAGATTTAGTCTGCTTTGATAATGCATTAGATTTCGTGTGCTTTACTGATACCTTAGATTTAGTCTGCTTTGATAATGCATTAGATTTCGTGTGCTTTACTGATACCTTAGATTTAGTCTGCTTTGATAATGCATTAGATTTCGTGTGCTTTACTGATACCTTAGATTTAGTCTGCTTTGATAATGCATTAGATTTCGTGTGCTTTACTGATACCTTAGATTTAGTCTGCTTTGATAATGCATTAGATTTCGTGTGCTTTACTGATACCTTAGATTTAGTCTGCTTTGATAATGCATTAGATTTCGTGTGCTTTACTGATACCTTAGATTTAGTCTGCTTTGATAATGCATTAGATTTCGTGTGCTTTACTGATACCTTAGATTTAGTCTGCTTTGATAATGCATTAGATTTCGTGTGCTTTACTGATACCTTAGATTTAGTCTGCTTTGATAATGCATTAGATTTCGTGTGCTTTACTGATACCTTAGATTTAGTCTGCTTTGATAATGCATTAGATTTCGTGTGCTTTACTGATACCTTAGATTTAGTCTGCTTTGATAATGCATTAGATTTCGTGTGCTTTACTGATACCTTAGATTTAGTCTGCTTTGATAATGCATTAGATTTCGTGTGCTTTACTGATACCTTAGATTTAGTCTGCTTTGATAATGCATTAGATTTCGTGTGCTTTACTGATACCTTAGATTTAGTCTGCTTTGATAATGCATTAGATTTCGTGTGCTTTACTGATACCTTAGATTTAGTCTGCTTTGATAATGCATTAGATTTCGTGTGCTTTACTGATACCTTAGATTTAGTCTGCTTTGATAATGCATTAGATTTCGTGTGCTTTACTGATACCTTAGATTTAGTCTGCTTTGATAATGCATTAGATTTCGTGTGCTTTACTGATACCTTAGATTTAGTCTGCTTTGATAATGCATTAGATTTCGTGTGCTTTACTGATACCTTAGATTTAGTCTGCTTTGATAATGCATTAGATTTCGTGTGCTTTACTGATACCTTAGATTTAGTCTGCTCTTCTAATAAATTATTAAAAAATATGGAACTCCTCATACAATGTAACATTTTAAATTCTATTAAAAAACAATGTACAGCTTGCATTTGTTTCCCATTTTTTTGTCCTTCTTAAAAGAGTAAATAAAAAGAAATATGAGGCCGTCCCAGAAATGACGTCACGCGCTTGGGGGGAGGGGGGGGGGTCACGCATTTGTGACAATCTGGGAAGAGGGCAGGGGGTGCTTAAGAAATATGACATCACATTAAAACGCGCAACTTTAAATAAAAGTTCCACATAAATATTTGATTGCTTGCAATTTATTTAAAGACGTTTTACAGGGCTTGAAATGTTTTACGATATTTGAGTGCAGACTTACACTTAATACATATTTAAATGACAAACAAGTAATTTGAAATATGCTACTTTTCAATTAGAAAATAAGGCTTTTAAAAGGGGGGGGGGATAAAAGTTTTCTGACATTTTATTGGACCCAAAAAAAAGGGGGGGGGGTAAGTTTTGTGACGAAGTGTGACGAGGGGGGAGGTGGTGAAAAATCGGCCAAAATCTCGTGACGTCATTTATGGACAGCCCCTATCCTAAAGTTTCAATTCATATTAAAGTTAACCAAGCAACAATTTGTGCATTAGAAAGATCCTTATACATTGTAGCATTTTACAAATAAGAGCACAATTTGAACACAAATTCCCTATAGAGTTATTGTTAACCAGCATCATTTTTTACCCGAAGTCGTTAGCATGCATAACAGAAATTATTAGCCTTACATCTCCCGGAGAGAAGAACGGAGGCCACCTCCTGGTTAGCCTGGTCCTCCTCTGGTTTGCCATAAATTTGTTTCAAGTATGGGTCGTAATCTGCCGAGGGAAGACGACTTCGAGCTGGTCGGATTGCTTTCATTTGTTTGAGCACTTCCTTTGCTATCAGGAGTATGGTTTCCTCTGACAACGTTACAGATGTTGGCTTGTCGGAATCTATCAAAAATATGTTTTTTATCTTTTTAAACAATTGTTTTCAATTTTTATTTTGAAACTATTTGTAAGAACTAGGTAATAATTTATATTAAAAAATAGTAATTTTGTTTTTTAATTAATGATAATAATTTGATAACTGGTATAGCGCTGTAGCAAACAACTGGATTCACCGCGCTTTGAATAAAATTGTGATTTATCTATAGACACCCACATACATTGATAAATACATGCAAAACAAAACATATAATGACATGGACGGTACACATGAGCTTTGTTTCTCAGTCAAATATGCTGGATTGTTAATCCGGAAAATAACGTTTAAAATAGAGGAAATAATATCTATGTGCAGCCAGGCCAGGCCTAAGGGAATTGGAGGCCCTATTCGAAGTGAATTTGGTGGCCCTAAATGTAATTTAAAATAATAATAATATGGGAAGTTTATTGTGCGAGGCTCCCAATAATGATGAGACTAATTGGAGGCCCTTGGCGGCTGACTAGTTTGCCTATGCCTAAAGCTGGCCCTGACGCAGCCGTGGTATATGCACCGACTGTTTGCGCCCATTTGTCGCCGATCTTTCATCGTGCGCTCTTTAATGACATGTGACAACAATTTAAAAAATTATGTGTTCCCAACATATGTCACACAAGCCTTGAACTTTAAAAAAAAAGATTATTAATTAATTGAATGACATTTTTTTCAAGTTTAAGTCTTGTCTTTAATACTTTAAGATCATTTAATATTTTTTTATTAAATTTCGTCTAACGTTTGACGTGTCCAAAAGTTTAGTGTAATTTGGCTTACTTTCGTAACTTTCAATATTTAAGTCAATCATTATTAAAGAATTATTTAAGCCGGAAAAAGGTATAACATCGCCTGTTGAATCAAAAATAATTCGAGTAAAGTCGAACTCAAATGGACTCGAAAAAAATCGACTTACAGAGTTTTCGAGTTAGGGAAAATCTCACTGTGCAGGGAGTAAAGTGTGTGTGTGATGGGGAGGGGCTTGCTCCTTGGTGTTGGTATGTCAATGCCAAGTTGGCATCCTTTCACATTCAGCATCCGACACCACCTTTCTTTCCTGTCAAGCCTTCTTGCCAGCATGGGTGTTCTCCCACCCTCTCTAAATATCAACATTGTCCTTGATTAATCTGCGCCTATTACGCCATTTCCCTTACTATAGAACTCCTTAATTCGATTTTTTTTGGGTCCCTTTGAGTTCGACTTAACGAGGTCAGACTATATTTCGTAATTTTGTTCTAGGTTAAAAATTTTGTCGTCTTTTTTTTTAACATAAATTTATACATATTAAAATTTTAGGTTTTGGTGTCACCCCCCTGATGATGTCACCCGGGGCGGCCCACCCCCTCCGAACCCCCTAGTAACGCCACTGGTGTTTATGACAATGTGATCCCCTCAAGTTATAAAAAAAAGCCAAACATTTCATTTAATCACCGTAATTATTTATTTATCATTTTCCTTAAGGAACAGTAATAAATAAATTTTTACTAAAAGTACAAACGTCATATTAATTCAAAATAAATCTAACATACGACATTTTATATCAGATTTATCAGTGTATTATGTTATTATGTTACATACATATTCCCCTTTTATTAAACGACAAAGCAAAGATTAAATCTTTACATAATTTTTTTGTTGTTGAAAGCAATCACTTTTTGTTTTTAAGTTTTCAATTCAATGCCGCCTTTCAGACTGAATTAGCCAAATGAACAGTTAGTTCAAAAATGTGTTATAAATCAAGTTTCAAAAGTAATGTCTTAGTGCACTGCAAGCAAAGCATGATATTTTTCACAACTTAATTACCCCTATACTCTCTTCTATTTTCGCGTTTTCCGTTGTGGTAGCCTGCAAAAAATTAGACATGAAACATTTAAGTCAAGAAAAGAAGGCGGAATGGGTTCATTCCATGTGTATGTTCCCTTTCATGATGTATGGCGTATGGCATTCTCAGCTTAGTTCCCAGATTTATTTTCTGAGGCAAAGTTCTTTCTACTCAACAAAAAAAAACACACAAAAAACACCCTTGCTTAGCTATATTACTGATTTGTCAATAAAGTTACATGTTCAGCCAATTTAGCCTAAGTAATTTATGAAGAAGTGTCACTTAATACGCGTATTCCTTATTTTCTGTTGTCAAGGATAAATAGATACTATCGTTAGTATAATCTTATCTAGTAAAATCATTTATGATATACCTAAATCCCATTTCTGCATATATGAAAGATCAGATACAGCGCTTTTAATTTTAATTCTGAAAGATTTTTTTAAAAACTATAATCGAGAAGTTATGAAAACAGAGCTAACGTACCTGTTATTCTGATGCCGTCAACATTGTCTTCGCTCAGACTTCTTATGACTCGACTAGTCTTCTCATTGAGTTCCATCACTTGTTGACTCGCCCGTGAAACCGCCTGGTCAAGCTCAACCGTTGACGTCTTGGCTACTCTAAGTTGCTCCTCTAGCCTGTTTACCCTCCTACTAATTTTAGTGGACGTCTTCTCCCACTTTCTTGAACTGGTGAATATTTGTTTGCGCAGCAGATCGAATTCTCCATGGATTTCTTCCATGCCGTGCGTCAAAATTGTCTTTTCTTCATCCAAAAATATCTTCAGCCAAGAAATGTCTTCCTTGTCATCATTTTTGAAAAAACTATTGTTAATTTTTTCATGGAGAGATTCAGCTTTCACCTTTTGAGAAACTGTAATCGAGACAGGATGTTTTATTTCATTTATCGAAAATATTCTACACAGCTAGTAAGAAAATTGATTTGGTTAAGGAATGTATAAAATGTGTACATGAAAATAATACATATTTAAACTTTATATAAAATTATTAATAATTGAACTTACATTCGCTCTGTTCTTCATTTACTTGTAAAGAAGCGCTCCATTCATTATATGTTCTTGGTGAAATCGATAAATATTTCTCTACTTTCGACATCAATATCTCTGCCTCTGACAAGAAACGAAGTTTTATTGAACGAATAGATTGACGCGTTGAATGCCTCCTTATAGAAGGAAAACTTCAAAATTAGTTTGTATTCAGTCATAGACTTTAAAGTTCCTAGCAACGTTTTCTAAATTTGCTGAATGGAAGCATCCACAACCTTCTTTTCCCAAACGCAGTAAGTTAATCCATAAAAATATTATTTCGGTATGAACATCCGGGGCAGTAAAATTGTTAAAGTTTGCATGAGAAAAACATTGTTTAACGTATTTAAAAAGGAAATAAATGGTATTTACCTGTTTCAGCATCTAACCATTCTGATATCGGATTTTTCTCCAACTCACTGAGAAAAAATTTGAATGTAGTCAAGCTAGCTTAAGATATATGCTGTTTTCTAGGAATGCATTTTAAAACGGCCTCACTTTCTGAGTTTGGCCTCAATTTTTAAAGTTGGTCTTACTTTCTAAGACTTGCCTAAAATTCTAAAAATTGGTCTCAATTTATAAGATAAGCCTAAATTTAAAAAATTGGTCTCCCTTTCTAAGATTTGTCTAATTTTTTTTAAATTGGTCTCATTTTCTAAGATTTGCCTCAATTTCTAAAATCACCTCCCTTTTAAGGATTTGTTCCACTTTCTAGGATCGGCCAAAATTTGTAAGACTTGCCAACTTTCTAAGCTCAGCCTCACCTTTCAGATCGCTCCACTTGCGCTAGATAGTCTCCCAATATGTACTCTTCAAATTCTCTGCTTTCATTTTTATTCACGACTGGTAAATTGAGGCAGATAGAAACGGGAATAAGATTAATTAATATAGTCATCAATTCAACAAAATAAGGGTAAATAAGATTTATTTTATATGACGGTATATCAAATATAAGATGGTTTTAAATACTAGTGGGGAAATGTAAAAGCCATATGCTGAAGAGGGATTTACTCTCAAAATCGTTTTAAAAATCTCTTCTCTTACTTCTCACCCAGTCCGCCATAAAGTCCACGTCCAAAATTACAACACTAAACCCGTACATACAACTGTCATGGTGATTTAGTGCTTTATTATAACACTAAACCAGTACATACACCTGTCATGGTGATTTAGTGCTTTATTATAACACTAAACCCGTACATACACCTGTCATGGTGATGTAGTGCTTTATTATAACACTAAACCCGTACATACACCTGTCATGGTGATTTAGTGCTTTATTATAACACTCTAAACCCGTACATACACCTGTCATGGTGATTTATCGTTTCCAATTTGCAGGCTTTGAGACGATTCATTAAAAATACCTGCCATAATAGTCGAACGGGGGTATAGTTCATGACCTTGTATAAGAAACTAAATTCCAGGCACGTTAATGAAGCCATTCTTGTGGCAGCGAATAGAGACTTCACAGTATAGAAGAAAATGTGGAGAAATCCTTGAAGTAACTAGTAGTGCCGTCTTACATTGGAGCTATAAAAACTTCATAAGCATTCCGTGCACACAACAAGGCAGGCGAGGTAATGCAGTTGTTTGTATAACTAAATTCAATGTTATTTCAGAGTGGTTGATTGTGCCTTGAAAATTAGCTATAGGATAGGAGAGGAAAGCCTCTATGTGCTAAATGCCAACTGAAAATTAAATTGACATGCCTGAATCATGAAGGTCCATATGAATAAATGGGGGGGGGGCGAGGTTGGAATGGCAACATACCGAATGGATCCTGTGGCATGCATGCGTCCCCACAGCAGACACACGTGCAGCAAAACGAGAAAGGTTGGAATATGACAATCAAGGGAGGCCACACCTTACGTCTGCTGTACGTCTTAGTTAACTCCAGGCTCTGGATGTGCCAGGTATTTCTCCAACTCTTTTCATCAAGATTGATGATAGCACTGTTTGCAGAAATTCAACAGAAATCCAAAAAAAAATTCATTTTAAAAAAAAAGCTTTTCACAAAGTAGTTCACAGCCAATACAATTCTAAATTTTTGGTCGTGGGAAAATGGAAGAGGGTGGGGCGGTGGCGGTATTTCCTTCTTACACGAACTGCTCTGTTTTACTTTCGAACTTGCTGCGCACATATTACTTATTACAGTATTACATTTATAAAAAGTATATATATATATATATATATATATATATATATATATATATATATATATATATATATATATATATTATATATATATATATATATATATATATATATATATATATATTTATATATATATATATATATATATATATATATATATATATATATATATATATTATATATATATATATATATATATATATATATATATTTATATATATTTATATATATATATATATATATACTTAAATGTCCAGATTCCGTTCTAAAGTTTAAGATTTATTGTAATTTTGAAACAAATTTACTCTAGAGCGGGACCGTAAAAAAAAAGTTTGTCACCGGTGACAGTAATATTAGACAGAGGAATATTTTGTACCAAGGGCAATAGGACTAGAGCAGAACTTTAGAAAGTGGTGGCCCGCGGACCGGTGGCGATCCGTGGGCCATCCGCTGCCGGTCCGCAGAAGCTATCCAGACAGGACAGAAAAATATAATTATTAATCTCGTATTTGATACCATTATTACTAACCCTATAGAACATGTCAATTTTCGTTAATAAGCACATTAAATTAAACAAATAACATAAAATAAATAAAATTTTAATAAATAATAATAATAACGCCCGAACTGAGCTGTCACGAGGAAAAAAAAACAATAACAAACTGTGAAATTGAATTACTTACCTCGTATAGAGATAAACTTAAATAATATTTCGCTACCACCTCAGTACAGTGAAAATAGATCACCGTTCCCTTGTGCAATGGAAAAATTCCCGCCGGTCTGACATACTAAAAGTTTTAGGAGCACTGGATTGGAGTATCCTCTTGCAATCATGTAAATCTAATTCCAATTATTAACGGCTTACCTGAATTTGGCGATGAGGAGATTCAACAGAAGTATGTTTATAATGACAGCATACACCCCTAAGATAATAGCGAGGAAATATCTCTCAGCCGTGTCGAGGCAGTTGTCTTCCCCTGCGGCGATGTTGCTCGATGTACAATTATAATCATCTCCAGCTCCTTTATTGTGTGGACGCAAATTTAAGATTGTTGAAAGTGTATTTGAAACTCCACTGCATGAAATAGTTGTATTTAACGAAAATTCATAAAGCACCTGGTAACTTGTAGATCTGCAAATCTAACTCTGCTTCAAATAACCTAGATAATATCTCTAAAACTCTTTGTTAAACGTGATACTAACAAATACCACCAGCCCATTGACGATTGTTAATATCTTTTGACAACAAGGACGTTAAATATAAATACTAGAATGTATGTTGTGTGTCATAGCTATAAAATTAAAGTTTGTTATTTTGTGTGCATGTTTTAATTATCGCCCAAACATGGAGTCGCAGACTTGATATATATATATATTATTATTTTTAATATAATGCTTGTGCTGTTTACGAAAAAAAATTAGAGATAAGATTTCGGGAATACTCATCCACAAAAAAAAATATTTAAAGGAAATCCTATATAATAAAAGGCTATGTTCCGTGAGGTCATCTATAGCGATTGGTCCCTCAAACACATATGACTCCTACAGCCAATCATATTGAACACGTTTACGTGGACGTTCAAAACGAGGTGTTTTTTTTTGGTGCAGTATTTCTTCCAAGACTTTATTTTGAGTTATGCGCGTTGGGTTTTATAGTCAAAAGCTCTGTTTTTACGAGTTATTTATTTTAACTTTAATGAATAGTATTTTTGACGTGATGCACATGTATACCGGTCGAGACGGCTGTTGGAGTGGAGTTAAAACATGCCACCGAACGGTTGCGAAACGTCCTTGGACAGGCTTTGTTGCTCGTGAATAATAAAACAATAATAAAACAACCCCTTAAAAACAAAGTTTTTGACTATAAATCCCTTATATATGAGACATAACTAAAAGTATTGATTATGTTCAAACGTGACAAATTATATTTACAGCCTGAAACCGAAATTATCTCCCCTGGCTTTAAAACTGGGGGAAGGAGGGAGGGGGTGTGGACATGGATGGGTGGCGTCAACGCATTAACTCAACTCATGGTGGTTTACCTGGTTAAAACGCGAGCTGTGTTCACAGAAGACTGGGGTGAAGTCAAGTGACAGGTAAAATGTAAACAATAGCGACCGCTACATATAGATTATATAGATGAACTAAAAATGCACTAATTTAATAAATGTACGTTCGATCGATCTGAATTTTTGATATGATGCATCGTTAGGTGACACGAGTCCGGTTGCCAAGTTTCAGCTCTATGGCATGACGGGAAGTGGGTCATTTTTTACTTCTGTTTTGTCCGCGGTGCCAGACCAAGACAGAGACGGCGGTGAAGTTAATATACGGGATTTCATAAAACAAACCCGTATAAACAAAGTTTTTGATTATAAATCCTTTATATATGAGGCATAACTAAAAGTATTGATTATGTTCAAACGCGACAAATATTTACAGACTGAATCTGTCTTAACTCCCCTTTGCTTTTAACACGGGTGGGTAGGAGAGGGGAAAGGTCTGGTCACCTGATCGCGGGACCGAGCTCAGCGTGACACGTAAAATGTAAACAAAAGCACCCCGGTACATCGCGTCAACGCCCAAACTGAGCTGTCACGAGAAAAAAAAACAATAACAAACTGTGAAATTGAATTACATACCTCGTATTGAGATAAATTTAAAATGCATTAATTTAATTACGGTACGTTCGATCGATCTGAAATTTTGATAAGATGCATTGTTAGGTGACACGGATCCGTGTGCCAAATTTAAGCTTGATGGCCTCACGGGAAGTGGGTCATTTTTTACTTTTGTTTTTCCGCCCACCCAAGACAGAGAGACAGAGAGACAAAGATCACGACAGAGAGACAGAGACGGCGGTGAAGTTAATATAAGGGATTTAATAAAACAAACCCGTTAAAACAAAGTTTTTGACTATACATCCTTTATATATCAGACATAACTAAAAGTATTGATTATGTTCAAACGAGACAAATATTTACAGACTGAATCTGTCTTAACCCCCCTTTGCTTTTAACACGGGGGGGGGGTGTTGGAGAGGGGGAAAGATCAGGTCACCGATCGCTGGACCGTGCTCAGCGTTACACGTAAAATGTAAACAAAAGCACCACGGTACATCGCGTCAACCCCCGAAATGAGCTATCACTTGAAAAAAAAACTGTGAAATTGAATTACATACCTCGTATAGAGATAAACTAAAAATGCATTAATTTAATAACTGTACCTTCGATCGATCTGAATTTTTGATACGATGCATTGTTAGGTGACACAAGTCTGTGTGCCGAATTGCAGCTCGATGGCATTACGGGAAGTGGGTCATTTTTGACTTTTGTTTTTCCGCCCGCCCAAGACAGACAGAGAGAGAGCGCGAGAGACAGAGATCACGACAGAGAGACAGAGATGGCGGGGACGTTAATATAAGGGATTTTAAAATACCGGAATTCGTTGAATTTCTTGTCAGTGAAGTTAATATTAAAATATACACTCGTACCCAATATAAGATTGTTTGAACTAGTCATTCCAAAAATAAAATCAATTAACAAAAACAGGGATTTTCCTAACTTCGAAAGAAATAGTTTATATAGGTGTAAGTGTAAGCCATGGAGGCCTCCGATTTCAATATAAGCAAATCAAGAAATACTATTGAAGACACCACTGCTAGTTCTGGTAACAATGTTACCGTGCACGGGCTGGCGTTAGGCGTGAATATTAACATTCTAGAGAGTGGGGTTAAAGGGGGAGAGTAGGAGGCACAATTTGAATGATACGAATAAATGATGTCAACGTGATGGATGATTGTTTAAACAGAGTTTGAGCTGGGCATCAATGGACTAGATGTATCTGCGAGCACAGTGCTGTTCTTTAGCTAGGACTCGTGAATTTAAAAAAAAATTTAGAAGGCCTCATCAAATTATTGGGTTTCTTCTCCTCCTTCTTGTTACTTATAAAGTTGACCATCCTGCATATTTCATTTTTTTAAGTGCCTTTCTAAAGCAAACTTTTTACTGCTCTTCATAAGCAAATATAAAAATAATAATAAAGTAAATGACGAAATAAAAATAAAGCTACGAATTTAAAGTATCTTTCTTAAGAAAATAAAACAATCATGTTTCAAGTTTTAAAAAATTTGAAACCGAATTCAACACATAGATATTGTAATACAACCCACAGACTTAGAGATAAAAACAATTTTCTTATAAAGTATGCAAGAACAAAAACATACAAATTCGTGTTCTTCCCGTCCGGATTCGGGCTTAGAATGGATTATCTGATCAAAACAGGAACACCAAAACATGATCAACATTTAAAACTTCAATAACAATGCAAGACTATACTTAAACAAGTGATAAGAGTAGGACGCCATAATCTTCTGTATAGAAGGAACGTGTGTAATAAATCAGATATACAAATATAAATTGCTGCCTATATGTTTGGCAGCTCTAAGAAGGAAAAAAGGAAAAAAAAACTAATAATCTGAAAATGTAAACCATAAGCAAGGCATGCCGCGTCAAAGGTTGCCCAACCATACAACCTTTTTGAAAGGTACATCTTTCTGCAAATTTCATTCATTACTTGGCATAGCTGGCTGACATCTTCTCCATCTTGAATGAGTTGAACACATCTCATCATGGACCTGCTGTGACTGTAATGGATGGTACAGAGAGATTGCAAACCTTCCTTAACAAACTGCCACTATTCCAACGACGACTAGAAAAGTCCAACTTTGCAAACTTTCCACTCTTGGATGAAGTTGTAATATCTGCTGCAGAAGGAAGCACTGAGGGATCACTGCCTGAATACATCAATGGGGAAATTTCAGAGCAACTTTCAACATTTCAAAGGTCCTTTGATGGGTATTGCTGTCAAGAAATTGCTAGGAAAAACTTTTGGATTCGCAATCCTTTTCTCTGTGACTTGGAAACATTGATTAAAGTGACCTTGCTAAAGATGACCTGATTGATTTGAGAACCAGAGAAGTACTGAGGAGTGCCTTCAGTTCCAATACCTTGATTGAAATTTGGTGTGCCCAGCTATATTCCTACCCACAACTAGCCAGTACTGAGGGCAGTACTGACTCTCCTTCCAATTGTCACTACCTATCTCTGTGAAGCAGGATTCTCCACACTTTTGACGATTAAAACCAAGGCAAGGAATACATTGAATGCAGAGGATGACATGAGAGTTGCTTTGTCCAAAACAGTCCCCAGCTATAAATCGCTGATTGATCATAAGAAGCAGCAGATCTCTCAACAAATTCCCTGTTGCCTATTGTCAAAACTGTTGTGTTTCTAAAATAAACATAGTTTATTATGCATTTCTGCAAGTTTCATGAGGGGGTGCATGAACTTTTTTGGGCATCTGAAGGGGAGCATGGACCCCAAAAGGTTAGGAACCACTGCTCTAAGTTTATTCTTTGATATTTAATATTAACACTTGATTTTCTTTTTGTTTTGTTCATTCGGTTTAAAGAATGAGCCATATTAATCCATCTGTTATCAGTGGCGTAGCTAGGGGAGGGGTTCCAAATTCAAAAGTCTCCCCGGGCCCCTACTTGAGGGGAACCCCAAAAGGAGTGTATATTATCTGATATCATGATGTCGAATGTTAAATTACAGGGCCCCCGAAAGAGGTTAAGATCCCCGGAACCCCAAATCGCTAGCTACGCCAGTGTCTGCTGTTAATCACTTATTTACCTTTGGTTAAGCGATAGAATTTTTTAAAAATTAGATATTCTTAGATGTTATTACTCCTTACTCTCATTATAAAGAATACAAAAGTCGTATATTTCTTGTTAAGGTAGAAAAGAAGCTATTGAATATGGGAAAACTGAAATTAAAACAACATAACAAAGAACTGATCGGGAAAAAAGCCTTACTCCGCGAACTAACATAACAAGAAAAAAGTAAATATTGAAAAATATAAAATCAGTGTGTATCCTAATTTGAAATCATCCAGAAAGAGAAGGGCAAGAGCGAGAAAGAAAGTTTTTAATCGTTAAAGGGGACAAATGTGTGAATGTTCCATAATCTTACATATGCTTATTTTCAAAGTTAACTATGAAGGGCGTGTTACTCCGAGAGATAAAAGCTGTGATAATTGACGACATAATATCATTTGTATTAAATTTTCTAGAGACAGGAAATTGTTAATCGTGTGATATCTTTTGAATTTTTTTTGACGATCTATCATAAAGGCACCGCCCTGTCTCACCTGCGTATCGACTGGTCAAGCGTTTGCAAGCGATGAATTTTTGTCGGTGTAGGAATGGCTCTCGCTATGTTCTTAGATTCTTAGATTTATGTCATCTTTAAAAAGCACATTTAAATAAGGAGTATAATAATTCTTAAAGTACAAGTGCACCTATTAGAGACACCACTGTTTTAATTTTATATGTAAAATAATAAAACATCTCGTTATCGGTAACAGATCAACAACAATCAATAGATAATTATCTTAAGTCCCATCTCATCAACAAGATATAGATCATTCACCGGAAGTACCACCTCATCCAAGAGAAATAACTCCTTACTATTCAATCTTATGTCATCCTATAGAAATAGCTTCTTACCATTAAATCCCATCTCATCCAGCAGAGGATATTGTCCCAAAATTGTCCAGAAGGACTGGTAGAAGATCAACAATGGGTCGTACCCGGAGCCGTGGAGATAGACCGACTGAGAAGCCACTCCGTATGAGACAGAGAAAATCACGATGATGAAAAAAAACTGCCCTAGAAAACGTCCCTGAAAATAAAATATAAAAAAAAGCATATGTTTCAGAAGTTTTATTCACAAAGATAGTATTTGTAACCAATGTATGAATGCTGAAATGTATTAAGGACAGCAATAAAATAAGATGAATGAAATGTTTTTTGTCAAAACAGACCGATGAACTTGAGTATGTTCATTTTGACAAAGTTAAGCAATTGAATTTGTTTGTGTCGTGTGTGCTGGTTCAGAGGTATAATACTATGTTTTTGTTAATTGTGCTGTTGAAATTTCTCCATCAAATACTGACTTCAAAAGATGTTTTCCAGAGATTGTGAAGGGTGTTGTAAACATGGTTTATCTTGTGAGGAGATGGCTGTGTCATTAGGTACACAAGAGGCGTGTCACTGGGGGGGGTTGCGGGGTTTTCAGACCACATCAGTGACACCATCACAAGGATAGACGCCACAAAGTACAATTCTGTGTACCTACATTATTAGGCACTGGCAGACTCGGGGGAAGTCTATGTGATAAGTCGTGAGGGGGTGAAACAAAAAGCTACCAAGAATTATCAAGTTGGTTAACCGACAAACAAAACGGCCCCGACAAATGGGCCCGACTTAACGGTGGTCAAAACGGCCTTAGACTGATGGACTAATAGTCAAAAATACAATCAAATATTATATTAGTATTTTTACTCAACAATTCAGTGTCAGGCTTATGTCACATGAAACAGTAATAATGGCATCACAAGAAAAAAATGTAATAACAGTTACGCGATATGGTACCAAATCACGGTTGTTTGTTGAGAAGAAATAATATAATATTATTTAATAACATCACAATAAATAATTTTACAATTTGACCACTTTTTTAATGGTGAAAAAGTTGACAAAAGCTTAAAATGCACACAAAAAATGTAAATTTTGTGCTAAAAAATGTAAACAATTTGTCTGGGGCCGTTGTTAGTGTTGTTTTTTTACAATTCGTGTATAAATAAGATATAAAATAAAATAAGATAAAGATAGAATAACTTCCTGCATTTCATTTTAGCTTTAGAATTACAAATTTTATTATAATAATATTTTTTTGTACTTAATTGAAGTGTTTGAATATATTTTTATTAATTTATTGAAAATTATAAAAGAGTGCCCATGAAATTCTAAAATCAAAAATATATGACATTGAAATTACACTTACTATGTTCTTAAACATGACAATCATAGGTCCCAGGTTTTTGTTGGCGTAGTAGCACTGGAGGAAGCTAACAGCAAAGCCGATGTAATTCAGCCCCAGTGCCATTCTGGCCCAGCTCATGAGGTCTTCTTGACTGGAGTAGGCGAGGTATCGCAACGTCCAGCCAGTGATAAACGTCGTGGCTATGTATAATCGAAGTATGTTTCTGATGCGACAAATGACCTGTTGTACAATTCAACATCTTGAGCAAATGCTAGAAACTATTACCAAAGCCAAGAAACAATAAGTGATATTTTTAGCATTAAGAGGTAAAGTCGTTTAACTAAGAATGTTTCGCGACAAGACTTCTGTGAGGCAGCCAATTTAAGATTTTAGAGTTCCCACACAGACCACATTTATTACAATACGCCAATTACACTTCAGCTTTGGTGACTTAGTTTTTGTATCATAATATTGAGCAGGAAACACAAATGCATACTTCTCTTTTCTTACCGGGAAATAGTTTTTTTTTATAAATACATCATGAATGTTCACCTAGTCTACTTCTTTACTTTCTTTGTACTCATTGGTTATTTTAACTACGTTTTTATAAACGTGATTTTGTGGCCTCCCTTGAATTATGTGCGAGTCAAATATTGAGATTGATTACGTCATACTTTCCGTTTTTCTATTTGCTTGACAATTTACCTGCACAACAATCTATTGTGAACCACGAATGTTAATTATTTTTTAAATAATGGAGTTAAAATAGTATTAACTTATTGAGTTGAAACTCACAAAACGAAAACGGTGACAATAGATGTTAATTTTAGTTTAATGTTATGTGGCTAAAAGACTTCTTTATTTGAAACTAAAAATAAAAAACAAAAATTGAAGCTTGAACGCCTCACACGGGGAAATAGTTGGTAGGTCAGATAATACAGCAAGCTTTCATTATTAATATTTCTTTTTTTATATATTTAGAATTTTTATATTGTAACTTAATAGAGAGGCCATTTAAGTCAAATTTGTAAAAAACAAATATGATCCTTATTTCCTTCATTAACATTTATTTATAGTCGACTTAGACATGTACATGTAAAAATTGTTAAACTATATATCACCAATAAAGAAGATAGTGAGATTTCACCCGACACGCCTCAATTCAAAAAATGTTTCGTTATCATTGGATATTTTGCAATTGTATCACTTAGGAGATAATTTTCCTATTTCTCTTTCCAGGAAACACTGTTCATATAATTTCTCTTGCCAGGAAACAATTTTCCCAATTTTTCTTTCCTGGAAACCATTGTCCTATTTCTCTAATCTGTTTATTAATTTGAGAACGAAAAATGTCTTTAAAAACCTATTCATTTAGTTGGAGATAACGTCCGTGTCCGTATATCACATGTTGACATAGTTCACGGTGATCCAAGAACCATTTTTGTAGTTTACATGGACGTTGTGGATGGTGTCTACTAACCAGGAACAAAACATATTCCCAAACAATTGTATTTTAAAAGCGAGTTTTCCAACAAGTGCGAGAATCTACGCACACTTGAGTCCGTTGGCAATGAATAACAATCATTGTGAACTATTGCGTCTTACCAATCACTGACCGGTGACCAAGGCTACATTCGATACAATTGCAGTACTAAGTGCACAACAAATCGCTGCAAATGTAGGAAGTCAAAACAGTTGTGAAATTCAAAATGCCAGAAAAGTCCATCCTGTTATAAATAGTGATTACTATATTTATAAGCTTCACTCCCGTAATTGATTATTTCATTGTAATTGATAATCATCATGATGTATCAAATTATACAGGTACACGACAATCTGCTCATGACTTCTTTCTTCCTAATTTGTCCAATCGTTCCATGACATTTCTCGAACTCCTCTAGCTGGCGAAATCCGGAAATTCGGACTTAGGCCGGACAATTTCCAACAATATTGGCCAGTTAATTTGCAAGATTTCAGTCTTTGGCCGTAACTTATATAAACTGTGGAGTGTGGAAGTAACACACTGCGTGAAGCAAAATGATTACAATCACACATAGAAGAAAACTTTGCGTCTTTTTAAATCCATTATATTAACTTCGAAATCTTGTCTGTCGTTCGTCGTCGGGCTGGCGGGCGTGCGGGAAAAAAAGTAAATAAAACAAACCCGTAAAAACAAAGTTTTTGACTATAAATCCCTTATATATGAGACATAACTAAAAGTATTGATTATGTTCAAACGCGACATATATTTACTGACTGAATCCGTCTTAACACACATTTCCTTTTAACCCGGGGGGGGGGAGGGGAAAGGTCTTGTCACCTATCGCTGGACCGAGCTCAGCGTGACACGCAAAATGTAAACAAAAGCACGCCGGTACACCTGGTTAAAACACGAGATGTGTTCACCTATGGCTGGCTTGAAGTCAATTGACCCGTAAAATGTAAACAATAGCGACATCTACATATAGTTTTATATAGATAAACTAAAAATGCATTAATTTAATAAATGTACGTTCGATCGATCTGCATTTTTGATACGATGCATCGTTAGGTGACACGGGTCCGTGTGCCAAATTTCAGCTCGATGGCATGACGGGAAGTGCGTCATTTTTTACTTCTGTTTTTCTGCGGTGCCCGCCCAAGACAGAGAGACAGAGACGGCGGTGAAGTTAATATAAGGGATTTAATCAAACAAAGCCGTAAAAATAAAGTTTTTGACTATAAATCCCTTATATATGAGACATAACTAAAAGTATGTATTATGTTCAAACTGAAACCGAAATTATCTCCCCTAGCTTTAAAACTGGGGGAAGGGGTGTGGACATGGACGTGTGGCGTCAACGCGTTAACTCAACTCCTGGTGTAAACCACCTGGTTAAAACACGAGATGTGTTCACCAATGGCTGGCGTGAAGTCAAGTGACCCGTAAAATGTTAACAATAGTGACCGCTATATATAGTTTATATAGATAAACTAAAAATGCATTAATTTCATTACGTAACGTTTGATCGATCTGAAAATTTGATATTATGCATTGTTAGGTACACGAGTGCATGTCCCAAATTTCAGCTCGATGGCATCACGAATCGTTTGTTCATTTTTTTACTTTTTTACTTTTGTTTTTCCGCCTGCCCGCCCAAGACAGCGAAGGGGATGAAGTTAATATAAGGGATTAAAAAAACAACCCCGTAATAAAACAAACCCGTACAAAAAAAGTTTTTGACTATAAATCCCTTATATATGAGACATAAGTAAAAGTATTGATTATGTTCAAACGCGATAAATATTTACAGACTGGATCAGTCTTAACTCCCTTTGCTTTTAACCCGGGGGGTGGGAGAGGGGAAAGGTCTTGTCACCGATCGCTGGACCGAGCTCAGCGTGACACGCAAAATGTAAACAAAAGCACGCCGGTACACCTGGTTAAAACACGAGATGTGTTCACCTATGACTGGCGTGAAGTCAATTGACCCGTAAAATGTAAACAATAGCGACTTCTACAAATAGTTTTATATAGATAAACTAAAAATGCAATAAGTTAATTACGGTACGTTCGATCGATCTGAAATTTTGATACGATGCATTGTTAGGTAAGACGGGTCCATGTACTAAATTTCAGCTCGATCGGATCACGAAAAGTGGGTCATTTTTTACTTTTGTTTTTCCGCCCGACCGACGTACGAAGAGATGACGACAGACAAGATTTCAAAGTTAATATAAGGGATTTAATAAAACAAACCCGTAAAAACAAAGTTTTTGACTGTAAATCCCTTATATATGAGACATAACTAAAAGTATTTTAAAATATTTACAGACTGAATCTGTCTTGTCCAACGCGACAAGCATTTGCAGCCTAAAACTGAATTAACTCCTCCTCCACGAGATGTGGTCATGTACTGCTGGCGTGAAGTCAAGTGACCCGTAAAATGTAAACACTAGCGACCGCTACATATAGTTTATATAGATAAACTAAAAATGCCTTAATTTAATTACGGTACGTTCGATTGATCTGACATTTTGATACGATGCATTGTTAGGTGAGACGGGTCCGTATGCCAAATTTCAGCTCGATCGGATCACGGAAAATGGGTCATTTTTTACTTTTCTTTTTCCGCCTGCCCAAGACAGAGAGAGATGATGAGACGGCGGTGAAGTTAATATAAGGAATTTATAAAACAAACCCGTAAAAACAAACTTTTTGACTATAAATCCCTTATATATGAGACATAACTAACAGTATTGATTATTTTCAAACGCTACAAACATTTACAGACTGGATTTGTCTTAACTCTACTTTGCTTCATAACCCTGGGGGGGGGTGGTGGTGGGGTGGGAGAGGGTGAAAAGTCTGGTCTCCGATTCGCTTGACCGAGCTCAGCGTAACTCGTAAAATGTAAACAAAAGCACGCGGGTACGTCGATGGATCGCCTCAACTCAAACTTTCACGTGGAAAAAAAACAATAACATACAGTGAATTTTAATTACATAACTCATATAAGGATAAACTAAAAATGCATTAATTTAATTACGTTACGTTCGATCGATCTAAAAATTTTATACGATGCATTGTTAGGTGAGACGGGTCCGTGTGCCAAATTTCAGCTTGATCGGATCACGGGAATTGGGTCATTTTCCACTTTTGTTTTTCCGCCCGCCCGCCCAAGACAGAGATGACGACAGAGACGCCGGTGAAGTTAATATAAGTGATTTAATAAAACAAACCCGTAAAAACAAAGTTTTTGACTATAAATCCCTTATATATGAGTCATAACTAACAGTATTGATTATTTTAAACGCAATAAGCATTTACAGACTGACACCGAGTGATGTGCCCTGTCTTTTAACGGGGGATGGGACGTGAGGGGTGTCGGCACGACGGTCGACGTCTAAGCGTCAACTCAAACTCACGTGGAAAAAAACAATAACAAACAGTGAATTTGAATTACATACTATATATCAGGATAAACTAAAAATGCATTAATTTAATTACGGTACGTTCGATCGATCTGAAATTTTGAAACGATGCGTTGTTAGGTAAGGAATGTTCGTGTGCCAAATTTCAGCTCGACCGGATCACGGGAAGTGGGTCATTTTTTACTTCTAATTTTCCGCCCGCCCAAGACAGAGAGAGAGAGAGAGATGAGAACAGACAAAGACGCCTGGGAAGTTAATATAAGGGATTTAATATATTAAAAAAAACCGTAAAAACAATGTTTTTGACTATAAATCCCTTATATATGAGACATAACTAACAGTATTGATTATTTTCAAACGCGACAAACATTTACAGACTGAATCTGTCTTAACTCAACTTTGCTTCATAACCCTGGGGGGGGGGTGGGGGTGGGAGAGGGGAAAAGTCTGGTCACCGATCGCTTGACCGAGCTCAGCGTGACACGTAAAATGTAAACAAAAGCACCCGGTACTTCGATGGGTCGCGTCAAAGCGTCAACTCAAACTCTCACGTGGAAAAAAAACAATAACAAACCGTGAATTTGAATTACATACGTTATATAAAGGATAAACTAAAAATGCATTAATTTAATTACGGTACGTTCGATCGATCTGAAATTTTGATACGATGCATTGTTAAGTGAGACGGGTCCGTGTGCAAGTTTCAGCTCGATCGGATAACGGGAAGTGGGTCATTTTTTACTTTTGTTTTTCCGCCCGCCCATGAGATGACGACAGAACGACAGAGAGAGACGGCCGCGAAGTTAATATAAGGGATTTAATAATAAAACAAACCCGTAAAAACAAAGTTTTTGACTATAAATCCCATTATATATGAGACATAACTAACAGTATTGATTATTTTCAAACATTTACAGACTGAATCTGTCTTAACTTTGCTCATAACCCGGGGGGAGGGGTGGGTGGAGTGGGAGAGGGGAAAAGTCTGGTCACCGATTCGCTTGACCGAGCTCAGCGTGACACGTAAAATGTAAACAAAAGCACCCCGTCGCTTCGATGGGTCGCCTCAATGCGTCAACTCAAACTTTCACGTGGGAAAAAAACAATAACAAACCTTGAATTTTAATTACATACCTCATATAAGGATAAACAAAAAATGCATTAATTTAATTACGGTATGTTCGATCGATCTGAAATTTTGATACGATGGATTGATAGGTGAGACGGGTAAGTGTGCTAAATTTCAGCTCGATCGGATCACGGGAAGTGGGTCATTTTTGACTTTTGTTTTTCCGCCCGCCCGCCCATGAGATGATGAGATGACGACAGAGACGGCCGCGAAGTTAATATAAGGGAATTTAAAATGACCACACTTCCCGTAATTAAACTAATGCATTTTTAGTTTATCTCTATATAACATATGTAATTCAATTTCACAGTTTGTTATTGTTTTTCTTCCACGTTCCAGTTGAGTTCACGCGTTGACGCCACCCATCGATGTCCACAACCCTTCCCCCTTCCCCCGGTTTTAAAGCCAGGGGATACCAGTCGGTGTCATATTGTAAATGTTTTTCGTGTTTGAACATAATCGATACTTTTAGTTATGTCTCATACATAAGGGATTTATAGTCAAAAACTTTGTTTTTACGGGGTTGTTTTTATTATTTCTCAACATGTTGTTGTTTATCCGTCGTGATCGACGATGACCATTCTCATTATAATAGACATGTGCATTGGCAGCCACGTGTGTGTCCTTAGATGGCTTATTAGCCCTATTCTTGCACTAAAGATGCGGACAAAAGATTGCTGGGATGCCATCCGGAGGGTTTCGATCACGACCTTTCCTGGTTTGACATCTGGACTTGACATTCTGTTGTCTGTTCGCCTTAAAGACAGATGCGACGTTCCGTATCACAATGCGCAATGAGGTTCGGTCGCTGGCTGCTGCCTCCCAGGATTCATATCCAATTTCGAATTCCTTTCATTTCGATCTTACGGGTATATTTGTGTCGCTTCTGTGGACCTACGCGGGGTCTCTGCCTATCAGTAACGGTAAAGATATTCAGCTCACTATTTAGGTATAACACTAAAAAAATGAACTATACGACTGCTTGTCTTCAAATGATTGAAGGAGTTTCGATCCAGTACAAGCACATTATCCACCTCCATGCAATCAGTAAATCGTATTATTATTAACGATGGCTGCCATTTAAGAAGAGATGGTCTTTTGTTGTTCTAATCACATTTTTTTCTCTTTCTAACATCACTTACTTTCCCTCCCCCACACCTCACCCCGCCTCTCAACCATACCTAAAACTTAAAACTTAGTTCATTGCCATCACCAATGTTTCCTTTAAGCTACGCGGCCGCGCAGATATCTGAGCGACGCCGTGCAGTAGTTCAGAATTACCACGCAGTAAATTTTGTAAAATATTGCACGAAAACGGATGTTTCTTTTTTACATTGTGCACGGACAATAGAATCTTAGAGGGAACATTGGTCATCACCATTGAGCAGTGATGCCGAGCCTTTTTGGGGGGGCCACGTGCCCAAAATTCAACTAAAACCCACTTATTTATAGCAAAGTACCAATGAAATCCGAAAATGGGGTTTGGCTTAGCTGGTTTGATTAAGGAAGTAATATTTTAGTCGCGTGCCAGGTGATAAGCCCCTGTGCCGACTTTGGCAGGCGTGACATAGGTTCACCATCACTGCCATATAGCAAACTAGACTAAACGTGTAAATTATAAATATAAAAATATTGCTCAACATATCAACCTGATGTAAATATTATTCTGCGTTTAAAAAAAAAGATAAATATTTCACTTTTGTTTTTTTTCTCCTTCCAATTGATACAAATGGAGCTACTGAATTATATAATAATAAATTATTAATAAACACTGGATTAGTCTGGATAATATTTTAGATCTCGACTGGTGGTAAGCGATGGCGTAAATTCTAAATGTTTAGCACAACAACAAGGCATGAACGATGTTTTTCTCTGCACTGTATTTCGCCATTTGAACGCATTTAGTTGTTGATGATAGTATATTATGCAACAGTTACAATCTTTAAAATGCCAACATAAATATCTTACGTGCTTTAGACCGGATATGCTTGTATCTTGAATTGCCTGTTGTAAATTATTTAAATAATAAATTTCTGAGAATTTTAAAAAGAAAGGCTTCAAAAGAATATAATAAACATTTTACAATGTGGGAGAAATTCATTTTATGACAATCAACGCTTAAAAGTCACATCAAACTTTTTCTGAAAAAGAAATAAATATTGTCACAAAGATGAGCAGACCTACAAGCACTATTTGAAAAAATATTTGAAGGGAAAGCAAAAATAAATTATATTTTATTTATCGCACAAAATTTTTTGTATATCAAATGGTGTACAGATTGTGTACAGATGGTGTACAGATGGCTTACAGATGCTGAGGTATGTAAAATGGTGTAAGGATGTGGGCTTGGTTGAAAATTGTATACATTGGTTTTGGAAGATTGAAACTATGCACTACATTTGGATATGCATGAAATGATGTAAATAAATTGTGAATGTATGAACTAATGGAATCAAATTTTGAATGTTCGAACTAATGGAATCAAAGTGTGAATGTATGAACCTAGGTAGGTCATTGATGATTCTCCCGCCAAGCGGCAGTCCTAACCATAGAGACTCGTATGCTTTGCCGGGATGGCGCCGAAGTTGTAGCGAGTCGAAGTGGGAAAAATTCCACCCCTCATTGTGAGGTCACTTTAAGTAGTAGGCATTTTCGACCATGTCCTTGATGCCCAGGCGGCCGCTTCAGGAGCGACCATTCAAGGAGGGGGGGGGGTCTCTCACCTAATAGGTACTTTTGGGGGAGGTGACCAGGTGGCTGGGGGAGGGGTTCCCGGGGAGACCCATAAAGAGCGCTAGGCTCGGGGCTAATGACTTTCTTCCACACGTGAATGTATGAAAATTGGACTCAAAAATGTGAATGTATGAAATAAGGGACTAAAGTTGTCGAAATCCTTTACAGGCTTTGAAACCCAATTGAAGCCAACCTTTGTGGAGCCAACCTTTGTGGAGCCAAACTTTGTGGAGCAAACCTTTGTGGAGCCAAACTTTGTGGAGTCAACCTTTGTTGAGTAAAAAAAATATAGTCGAGCCGTATACTAAGGATGTTCCATACTAGGGCGGATTAAGATTGCACTGGGCTCCTGGCTGCAATTCACACTGGGGCCCTGTCCAGGCAAACATTGTCTTATCTATATAGACGCTCCTTCTATACATAAGATTATTGCGTCCAAAGACCATGCCGGTCTGTTGGTAAGGGACGCAGCGTTCACATGCCATGGCATTACCAAGCCTCCTTTGTTTTCCTAACTAGTGTCAGGTACCCATTCTATTCCGGGTGGACTCAAGGAAACCCCTGGCCCCGGGAACAAATCCCTGCCTTCACATGGATCTGCACACATTTATACAATTATACAGTATAATTAATAAGGGGCCCTTAACAAATTGGGGCCCCTGGTGTTAGCCCATTCAGAATCCCCTTTAAACCACATCTGTTCCGAACAAACATAAGTGTTTAGAGGTAGTAAAATGGTTTATGAAATTAAAAAGTTCACTCGAATGGGATATTTTAACTTTAAACATTATTTGTTAGAAACGAGACTATAATTTTTAGTTCTTGTTCTTTGTTGCCGTATACCTTCCTACTTTACTTTTAGCTTTTTACATGTGTATATTAGTATATATCTTTTCGATATTTGATGAGCATATTATTTACTTCAATGAATGCAATCTTCATGATTTCCTCAAACATTTTAAACTTTCACAACGAGATATTAACAAGACGTCGATGTCTCACCTCAATGACAACATGCAAGAGGTCAAAGAAGGTAAGTGACCAGAGTAGCCATTCCAGAGGATGAAAAGAATCGTAGCGCAGGTAACGTACAAGCAGCAGACCATAGATAAGTAGGTAGAGGAACGTTGATATCTGTTTGGGAAGAAATATGTAACTGTCAAATTACATCAGAATATCAATCAGACTGTGTTATAATATCATTCACAGCATATGATTATATGTGTTAGTATCACAATCTTCAAGCTGTGTTATGTATCACACTGTAAAAGGTGACCTCACTAGAGTGCTTGCCCCTGACTCGTTTTCACGCGTTTTGCGATATGTTGTGTCTATAGTTTCTTTGGCTGTTGATTTATTATTGACTAGCTTTCCCGCTCAAAGGTGCATGGGTTTCTTGTGTCCTTACAGCATTAAATGCGATTGCGATTTTATTGTTTACTCTCACATGGCGTATTGCGTTAAAACATTGAATCACCTCGGCAGCGAGTGCAATCTATATCACGTGTTTACCTCGATATCAATGAACTTGAAGGGACGATAAAGAATAAGTTTAAAAGCACACACATAATATTATTTAGGCTCTGTCCCTGTAATAAAGTAAGATTTACCCGGAGCAGTTGGTTGTAAAACAAAATATCTTATTTGTTTGGATGTCAAAAGCGTATAAAGCTATGCAATTAATTCACGGGAACAAGATCAAGAGCGAGTAGTGTGAAAATGAGCATGACGAATGAATGACCTTCGCTGAGGGGATCTTCCGGGAAGCCCCATGAAGAGCGCAGGCTCGGACTGCTGACTTTCTTCCACATGTGGGTTTACCTTCGCCGGGGTCGACCAATCAAGCGAAGTGGGTTCAAAAGGGGGTGGGTGGGCATGTTTCGAGACCAATAATGCTTCTTACGCTCACTTGCGTAGTTCCTTAACAGAATAACATGGTGTTCGTAGTGTAGAGGTTATCACGTCATGCAGGAGGTATTGGGTTCAGGCCTCAGGGGAAACTTAAGTTTTAAATTTATTTAAAATGTTTGTTTGTGCCCGTTCTTTTCCCCCTTTTTTGCGAACATAGCTGACCCTCGCTAGGGTCGGCAAATCACAGTTTATGGTTGGCAAGCTAGGTTGGTGCATGTAGCTAACCACAGTGCGCATGTCTCGAGACCATCAATACGTCACCAATCCCCCCCCCAAACGCTCATTCGCGTTGTTATTTCTTCGTTCTGTAGTTTGTGTCCATTCTTTCCCTCTTTTCTTTGCACTATCTATGAGCAAGTCTGCGGCGTATGCTACGCCAAAGGTCGTATCTGGTATTATTTAATTTTAATCGTTGAGTTTCTTAATGTGGTTTAGGGATGCATAAATTAGAGGTTTCCGGATTAAAATTTTTGAAATCCGGCCGCAGCCGCATTTGGTCGGATTTAAAAAGTGAAATACGGAGGCGTAAAAATGGCTGGTTTCCGGATTTTGCCGGAGCCAGAGCTTTTATAAATATAGGGCCTATACATTTTATGGCTCTACCGGCAAGCCGGGTTTTGCCGGATTTATGAAGTGAAATTCTGCTGGAGCTGAAGCCGGAGGTGGTTAGGGTCAGGGTTAGTGTTGGGTTAGGAGGTGGTTATGGCTAGGGTTAGTGTTGGGTTAGGAGGTGGTTAGGGTTAGGGTTAGTGTTGGGTTAGGAGGTGGTTAGGGTAGGGTTTGGTCAGGAGGTGGGAGGTTATAATCACAGTCCCTTTTGTTTTGTTTTTTTGTTTGTTTGTTTGTTGGTTTTTTTGTGTTTTTTTGAAGACATGATACGAAAGTTTAACATATTCGAGGTCATGTTGGTACGAATCTTTTGCAATAAACAGTAGACAGTAAACAGTAGACAGTAAACAGTAGACAGTAAACAGTAGACAGTAAACAGTAGACAGTAAACACATAAAATAATGTCTATTACATCCCTTAAATTTTAAATATTTCCTAGAAAGTTACTTTTTAAATACATTTCTGCATATTTCATAAAGGAATACCAACATACCTTGTTTTTTTACGTTTGTTTATAAATTGTAAACAAATAAAGACTATACCATGTCTTCAATGTATATATTGTAAAGATATAAAGACTGTACCATATCAGTGATGTATATATTGTGAACATATAAAGATTATACCATATCTATGATGTATATTTTCCTGGGAGTCAGGTACAGCCAATGAGTCTCCTGAAACGGAAAGGTTAATTTGATTCAAATGAGATCACTAGCATTAATTACAGAAGTGTAATGACAGGATTAACAAAAATATAGAATATGGACATACTTTATAGATATCAACTTCATTATAAGACCATTTTAGCATTTGTAAATAATTTCTTTAGGGATTGGATAAAGATCATTACTATGTAAATTGTATCATAAGCCCTAACCATCGTCACTGATGTTTATTTACCACGTTTTTATTAACTCGCTTTCGTTCCTGTCTGTCAACAATTTTTCAAATCTGCCAACGTAAATTTAAACCACTTGTGATGGTCCTAGAGATCTCACAATTTTACCACAGATAGATCTTGGATGACAATGCATTGTATCAAAATTTCAGATCGATCGAATGTACCGTTATTAAATTATGTAACTTTTTAGTTTATCTATATATAAGCCTATGTATTATCCGTCTGCCCTTGTTTACATTACATTCACGTGCCGAGTTCACACCAAACACGACCACAAAAGCCATGTTTAACATCAAGGGGAGATCAGTCATTTCCAGTCTGTAAATGTTTGTCGGGCAATGCGTATTATATTTGAACATAATCAATACTACAAAACTCACCATAGCATACACTTAGACTAAAAAGAATAAAATAAATAGAAGTAAAAAAAAGATTATAAAAAACCACGTTTTTATAAGCGGACTAAAAAGAATAATATAAATTTTTAAAATTTAAAACTTAAGGTAAGTGTTATGATGTAATATGACTAAAAACGTGGGCGGGCGCTTTTTAGGCGTTTGGCTAAAAGGATTAGGATTTACAAATGACGAGTAAGAAAATGAGTGAATTGAATTAGTTAAGCCTGAGAAGCGCTCGCCCCACATTTTTAGTCATATTACATCACAGGAATTATTTTAAATTTTAAATTTTAATTTTTTTCTTTTTAGTCCGCTTATAAAAACGTGGTTTTTAAAAATCTTTTGTTTTACTTCTATTTATCTAAGATCTAATCATTACCTGTAGTTTGTCTGCAGTGCCATTATGCCAAACTCTGTCACTGAGGTCATGACAGGCGTCCATAGCGAGAAATTCTTCGCAATCTGTTTCATAAGCAATACCCAAGTAGGTCATGTCCTTCCATTCTGGTCTTTGTATTCCCATTAGGTCAGCCGTAAAAGTTGGATTATATTTGTAGCCATTTTTTAAACTTTGAACGGCATGCTTCTGAAAATACCTTTAGATAGTAGATATGGAACATCATTTGGCGCATGTTTCAGTCGTTTCAACTAAATTTTCGTGATTTTAAATATCTGTTTAACATTTTTAAGGATTTTTTTTTATTTACTAAAAAATAATATTTTTTTCCCAAAATTATTATAACATTTAAGAGTTTAATTACGATTTAGTCAATTAAGTTTTTCACTCACTGAAACGTATAGATTTATACACATTTTAATTTACCAGTTTTATGATATTGTCTGTGTACCTCCTTGCCAACGAGCAAGTAACCCAACAATGAGTTTTGGCCAGAACTTACTTCATAGCAGTTTGTGTGCTTCTCTGCCCCTCTGAGTCTGTCTCGGACATAACCTTCAGAACCTTGTAGGCTGAGAGAGCAGCACAAATGGGGGACTGTCATGAAATTGCAAGATATTTTCAAGGTTAAGTCCATCACAAAGTCTAATTTCACATTGAAGAGGGATAAAATAACACATACGTTTACAAATGAAATAAATACTTTTTTGTTTAGCCTACATATTAAGTTTTGAAAAAATTGTATTAAAAAAGTCTAAAGGGTTCAAACAAAATAAACATCAGGTTCATTGCTCGTCGGCGTCTATATGAGAGATTAATTTGTTTGTATTTATTTTAATATCATTTTGTTCAATGATTTGTTTAAAGTTTCCTGTTTCTTGTGTTATTTGTTCAGTATGTATTGTGTTTAGTACGCATTGCGTTCAGTATTTATTGTGTTCAGTATATATTGTGTTCAGTATGTATTCAAAACTTACGGCAAATCTCTTCCATATGACTTTAGCGACGTCAAACTTTTTTAAGACAAGACAAGGAATAAACAACTTTTTCAATCGGTATTCCTCTGAGGAGACATTTTGGATGCAATGATCTCTGGGACCTGAGATTCCAAGTAGTTAAGTTTTTTGAGTAAAATAAATTGGTGAACTTTGGCAAATGCTTTTGGTTTCATCTAGTGATATTGTATCTATATGATTATTATTTTCTTAGCCCTTTGACGATCATCAATTAAATCAATTAATTGTGTCTCACATAATCTGTTTTTCCTAAAGCCATATTGATGTGGACGTAGGACATACTGTTTGTCTAGAGTCTAGGTGATTAACTAATAGAATATACATTATGCGTTCTAGTTATTACAGATAATACTAGTAAATGAGACAGGTCTATAATCAATAGGGTCTGATTTATCACCCTTTTGAAATAGGGGTGTTACGTTAGCTAATTTCCAATCCTGGAACACTTAACCCTAATTTAGAGAGGCTTGAAAAATTACTACATGGATTGAAACAGCTTATTGCATTATTCTTGTAACAATCTTGCGGACCAGTAGCTTTTTTTTAAAAAATACCTATATTTAAACCAATTATTTTTACGACTGATTTATTTTTAACTTCCTGGCATAAATATGCTTGCCGCATAGCTGAAAGTGAAAACACAAATATATATATATATATATATATATGTCTTGAATTATTGTTTCGTTCTTAATTTTATCCAGTCTGTATTACACATTTCATAAACGATTGTATAGTTGTGAGAAAAAAATTCAAAGGACATATTTTAAAATTCTCATAATGACTTTTATCAAGATGTAAAACGTAAATTTCTGGTAAGTTTTTATTAACTTTCTGGGAATCTTGATAAAAGAATGTTTATAACATTGCGTATAAAATGGCATGGCGTATGTTTTATTTTGTGGCAATATTAATACAAGTTAACTGGCACAGATTTGCACTGCCGATGAGATAGTGTGTGTGCGATGGAATGCATGCGTGTAATCGCATTTTGTGTGTATACATTGTAAATATGGGTAATAATAATCTGCTTGTTAAAAGAGAATATATTGTAGAGTATTTTATTTTTACATGACATAACCCCGAATTTAATCATGACTTATCTTTATTGAGGAATGTGATGTGAGTCTTAGGGAGTCATAAAATAAAACAAAACATCGTTCTCATATCGCCTACCTGTTTTTTGAGTTTTATTCTCCAGCATTTTTTTAACAATATTGTTTACTTCCTTGTTGGGCGTATTGTATGGAATCTAAATAAAATAATAATTTATTATCAACTACTATTACGAATAATTTTATAATTGCACACGCACTTTTTTTCTTCCTCGCATTGCATATTTTAGTTTAAAATTTTTTTTAGAACATTATTAGATAGTAGGTTAGCAGTGGCCTAAATGTTTCTTTATGACATGACTTGATGATTTATTCACTATAACAAGTACTTACTCTAAGTGAAATGCTCAATTTCAAATGAACAGATTCAAAATCCTTAATAGTTAAATACCTCTATATCCAATTTCTCCAAAGTTTTCAGATATTTAAAGCAATATTTGACGAAATTGGGCCTCCATAAAATCAATGATGTTTTCAGCAAGCGGTGTAGGAGATCATCCTGTAATACCGGGACCAAGCAAGACATGAAGTGAATGTGTTTGAAACGGACAGGACGCAATTCTTCTAAACTTAACGCAAGTTACCGTTTTGACTCGCTGGTGTTACTAAAGAGTTATAAAAGAAATTTGTAGTTGATAAGGTAATATTTCAGCTACATTAAAGGAATGAGCCGTAGTTTTTGCTCAGTATATTCAATGTTCAGACTATACATTATTTAAGATCCAGTCATTTATGGATGCAGGTGATGCTCGTGGATCTTTGGGGTAGTCCAGGATCTTAATGTCGAGGTACAATCGAAGCATGACCAGATTCATGACGTCAGTCTCGGTCTTAGCCTCTGGAACAAAGTTTAGTTGACCATGTGAATGTGGCATTAACGAGGTAAACTTTATATATTTCCAGTGATGTTTTGAATGGAATACGTTTAGTTTGGTCTGTTGACCATTGCGTGTGGCATTAACGAGGTAAACTTTATATATTTCCTGTGATGTTTTGAATGGGATACGTTTAGTTTGGTCTGTTGACCATGTGAATAAGGCATTTACGAGGTAAACTTTATTTTTTTCCAGTGATGTTTTGAATGGGATACGTTTAGTTTGGTCTGTCGACCTTGTGAATGTGGCTTTAACGAGGTAAACTTTATATATTTCCAGTGATGTTTTGAATGGGATACGTTGAGTTTGGTCTCAGGTCTTTTGAAGAGATGAGTTCTTAAGTCAAATAATAAATATGAACCGGTTTAACAATGAATAAATCTGTGTTGGAAATGAAATATTAAAGATACATATTCAACATGCTTTTGGTGAATCTTATCGTATAAAGAAAAGAGCCAAGCCCGTTAATAATTTTCCTACTTCAGGGCCTGAATTTATTACACTTCAGAACCACTGGGAATGAAAATAAATTCTCTGTAGACTCCAATACCATACGCTGAATTCAGCAAGTTACTAAAAATACTGGTTGAAAGAGAGACAAATGTTAACAACTAAATACAATTCTTCATTGTGAACCCGTATTAAAAAATCCTTTCAAAATTGATTTAAAACATATTTTAAGTTAGATCTAGTATATTCTTCACAATTATCCTGGTGTCCCATGCATTTGATAATCAAATTTGACAGTTGTATTTGTTAGCGAGTGTAAACAAAATATCCATTCAAAAAAGTATGTAATAGTTTTTAATTACCCGTAAAACGTTCATTAGATATTTATTTATTGTATATATTTATCATGTGCAAAGTTACCTTTCCTAAAATTGTTTATAATTTTCTCCAGCAATTTTTCGCAGAAATCCTTTTCATTCCAATCCAAGAAATTATGTCCGCATTGTGAAACACTTCCGTTTGCTAAATGAATCGTCCAGTCGCTGTTCAGTAGAATAAAAAAAAAGCATAATAAAATACAATTTGTATGTGTATGTGTCAAGTCAAAGTTGAGAAAACTGTTGTATGTGTCAAGTTAAAGTTAAACAAACTGGTGTATGTGTCAAGTCAAAGTTAAACAAACTGGTGTATGTGTCAAGTCAAAGTTAAACAAACTGGTGTATGTGTCAAGTCAAAGTTAAACAAACTGGTGTATGTGTCAAGTCAAAGTTAAACAAACTGGTGTATGTGTCAAGTCAAAGTTAAACAAACTGTGTCTCAGAAACTCTTTAAAATACAAACATTTGAAACATCAATATTTGGAACATTAAATTTGCATAGAAATTCGGGGATTAAAAAAAAATTAGTTTGAAAAGTTTTTTTTTAATTGAATGGGAATTATCGAAGTAACTTTGGTTTTACTCGCTTCATTCTATAAGGCAAGTTACTTCCTCTCAATCAACGCAATCGATTATAAGAAATGTATTATGTGTAACGAATTAAAATACAAATGAACTAGATGTTATTAAATCTTTACTGATTAAAAACATAATAAAATTAATTTTTAAATCCCTTATATTAAATTCACCGCCATCTCTCTCTCTCTCTCTCTCTCTCTCTCTCTCTCTCTATCTGTCGTTCGTCGTCGGGCAGGCGGGAGGGCGGAAAAACAATAGTAAAGAATGACCCACACTCCGTGATGCCATCGAGCTGAAATTTGGCACATAGACTCGTGTCACCTATCAATGCATCGTATCAAAATTTCAGATCGATCGAACGTACCGTAATTAAATTAATGCATTTTTAGTTTATCTATGTAAAACAATATGTAGCAGTCGCTATTGTTTTCATTTTACGGGTCACTTGACTTCACGCCAGCCATCGATGACCACATCTCGTGTTTAACACCAGGAGGAGTTCACTCAGTTTCAGGCTGTAAATGTTTGTCGCGTTGGAACATAATCAATACTTTAAGTTCTGTTGCATATATAAGGGATTTATAGTCAAAAACTTTGTTTTTACGGGGTTGTTTTATTACCTGACCTTTCCTGTTTCATCCAACTTTTCACAGTAACATTTTATAGACATCTCCTATAAAGAAAACGTGAATAACCCTGGTTAAAAAACAGTTGATAGTAATTGATAAAAGTATTTGATTAAATGCGTTTTAAAATATGTTTTTTTTTAATAGAAACAATACAAATTATCAACGACAATATTATTGTCTTTATTGCGATTGAAGCAACGTATTTAAATTATGTACGATTGTAGTTATTTCTCCATTTTTTTCTTCTTCTAAATATGGATGTGAATGTATGGCATCCGTCCGTCCGCATGGGACGATGGTAGGGGCTTGCCGGATATGGATTTTTACTATTTGCCGGATCCGGATAGTTTAAATCTAATATTTGCCGGATCTAGAGTCCGGATCCAGATATCTCCACATTTAAGTGTAAGAGCTACGGAGGTGTACTTTACTAGTTTCTATTTAGTACTTAATAATATTTACTAAAATATTTATTATCCAACATATGGAGAGTATAACCTGTCTACAATGAAAGTCTGTGCCAATTTCAACGATGAACATTTTACAATGAATTTAATGAACGAACTTGAACGAAGTTCAACGAACTTTGTAGTGTGTACCAAGCAAACAGTGTTGCTGTTTTGTTTTGTTCTTTGTTGTTTTGTTGTTTTTTTTTGAGTGTGTAGTGTCTTGTATTATCTATACAGACGCTTCTTCTAACAGAAGATTATTGCGTCCATAGACCATGACGGTCTGTTGGCAAGTCATGCATCGTTCACAGGACACGGCTATGAGGGTTCCACGCATTACCAAGGCGCCTTTTAGTGCGGTGTACAAGAAGTCGTGAGCTAGAGCCATAATAAAAAATGTTCTTTTATTCAGATGATTTAAGTTTAATATGCTGTTAGTTAACATAGTTTTTTTTATCTTTTGTAGTGAAGTAATTTCTAATTACTTGTAACCTTTCAACTTAATACTTTTTTCTCGTATTTAAATTGATTTTTTCACTATATTTTGCATGGATATGAATGATTTCATGATCAACGCTTGTTAGTGTTTTAAATTTTTTAATATATTAATAATTAAAATTATTTTTTTAAAAACTTAAATCAGAATTAACATCCGGATCCTATCCGGATCTGGCATAAGTATTTGGCAAATCCGGATAGTGGCGTAAATCCCGATGTCCGGCCATCCTCTAGACGATGGCGTTGACTCCTGCTCCACTCCCCCCACCAACCTTTCTCCTTCCTCTTCTCTCTTCACTCCTAGCTGTGAGGATGGCTTCCGCAGCCTCAATGCCCTCACGCACCTTTGACCGCCAGAGGGCGCGCACCTCAGCAAAATATGGATGTAGTAGTTATGTAAAGCCAAAACTTGACTAAATGCAGAAAATTTTAATCAGGAATAACCAGTAAATAATTTTAACTACATCATTAACAATCTACATCAGTGCTTCTCAAAGTGGTGGTCCGTGGTCCAGTGCCGGTCCGTGGGCCATCCGAAGCCGGTCCGCAGGTGTTACCAAGAAAGGACATTTCGCTCCCACGTTAGTACTGTCAAAATAGTTCACCGGTCCATGGTGCAATGGAAAAACTTCCTGCCGGTCCGCAATACTAAAAAGTTTGAGAAGCACTGATCTACATGATTGCCGAGCATTTTAGAAGATATATTGCAACTGATATGTAAGTGATATATTAATGGTATAAGCAGACCTTTAGCAAAACAACTCGGACATCTTTATCTTTCATGGCATTCAGAGTTGAATATTTTTCAACATCGTTCATGGTAATGGCACATTTGATACACTTGTCTAAGAAATAAATAATAAATTTTTACTTTCAATGCACTTGTCTGAGAGATTAACAAATTTGTATTTCACTCCCGTAACAATTTTCTGAGTGAGAGCACATATCATAAAAATTATTAGAGTGACATCATTTGAGAATTGAGATGGAAAACATTATCTTGTAGAAAGTATTGTCTCTGCATTTTAAAAGTAATTATATATTCAATAACAACAATAAACATATGGTTTTATAAGGTTCAACTGTTTCTTCTATTATGTAATTAAGAAAGAAGTATGAAACATGTGGATCAACGGATGAAACAAACAGACATTTAGAGCAAAAAGACTCAAGAGTTTCTCTATTTGAAATGTTACACAAACGGGGAAACAAATTAATGAAGTATTTTAAAGTAAAAATTGTTTTTGAATTCTTACCATCACTCTCGGTGTTTTTATTTTGTGCAAAGAGAATGTACTGCCACAAAGCTGGACTTGGTGTGTCCACAGAAGGGTTTCCGGGAATCGTGTAATTTAACTGAAGTGTTAACGGTGTCGACTTACTGTCCTGTTTCTTGAATGGGGTGAAGATGTACCACTGTTTACGTATTGCAAGAAATCAAATTTTATTTCCGAATTGAGAATATAAGAGAGTGAAACACACAGATTAACAAAAGCGTAATGTAACAAAACTTAAAAGGCTCGTGTATGAAGACGTGACCATTGGTTGTCTTTCAATGGGTACCGACTTAAACGTTAAAGCACTTTTGACAACTACAACACTTACAAAACACCTTGTATATATTTTAACACGTAACATTAGTAATATGATATAATGTAAATTTACGTATTTCTGCCACATTTGAGTAAATTAAATCAAACAATTACCAAGCGATGTATACTTTTCATCACACAAAAATAGACATAATCTTACAAAAATTGAATGTTTCACTTGATGCACTGACAAACTTATGCATGCCACTTATCATTGTTCTCACCTGTTTACCATCCGGGCTCTTCCTGGTGAGGGTAGCAGTAGGCTCACCTTTCACTTTAACTATTCGACTCCCAAGTTTGTAAGCCAAGTTGTAGAGCAAATTGTCGGACTTGGTCTCCGGCTCAGGATATATTACATTAGCCTCATCTTTCGCTTCAACTGTACGACATCCGAAGTTGCAGCATAACTTGTCTGACTGGTTCTCTGGCTCAGGATCTGTGGTAACATGATCATTCAAAAATGATACATTTTGTTTATGAAAGATCGCTTTCATTACTCATCAGTTATCCCTTTTTGGGAGGCGATTAATTTTATCATTCAACATTTCTCTCTCTGCAGTCATCACTAACATATTATTGATAGGCATTTAATTCACTTATTTATGTACAAAGGTGTTTGTTCTATCGTTTTTTTCTTGTATAAATCCCTCCTCCAATCCTATAATGCCATGACCGTTAAATACCTAGTCACGCACTCGTTTGATTGCTCTCTTTGGATTACACCGCAGCTAAGTTTTTATTTGTTATATGTAAAATTGTGGTGTTAACAATTGGAAATTGATATGAGGTGCAATTAGGCATTCCACGATATGAGATGCAACTAGGCAATCCACGATATGATGTGCAACTAGGCAATCCAAGTAGTTATATGAAGTTTATAATCTTTTTGAACTATACTTTTATAAAACCCGTGTTCAACCTGTTTTAATTTTTTCTTCCATTTCAATAAATGAGCGATTCCACCATCCAGTCCAGCTTTTCTCTGTGGATGAACCAATCACCGACAGAATGAACTGTGGAAACAAAACAGAATAGGCATACGACTTGAAATGGTGGACTGGAACCTTTAACAATATGTCAATGTCAACCGTTGTAGTTATAGAGAGCAGAAGTAAACAAGAAAGCAATTTTAATGTAATTTTTTTTTAAACTTAAAAGAAAATTTAATATTTGAAGTGTTTGCAACCTTATGTTAATTTTTTTTTAGAATATTTGAAAATATCATATTTTTGATATGTTGTATGCTGAAAACCTAGGAAACACCGTTGCCAACAATACGAAACCACACACACAAGGACCTTTCATTTGATGTAGTTTTTTTTTAATTCTGCAATTTGCGGAAACCGAAAGAAAGGGGGTGCCCCATGAAAAATTTAGCATAAAAACGGATGTACAAAAGGCCGTACTGGGAAGATTTAGTGCATGCAGTATATCAGACGAAAATGCTTGGATTAAAGGACAACAAATACTGCTCCATGTGACTGAACGAGAAGGTTTTTTTGTGACATGTGTAAAGTCAGCCACTACCAACCCTCCCTCCACCGCCACCCCCGTCCGTGACGAATGAGAACAGCTTGTTTACTTGCTCAACGACCCTATAAACCTCATTCTGGGACAACTAAATGAATAATGACGTCACTAGGGGGAACCGTTAATCTCCCACCAAACGTCGAGTCGCATGAGACACTAATCGCAATCAAAATATGCACAAATGTGTTAACTATTAATATATTGTTTTCACCAAGGCCCTTAAATATTCCTATATTGGGTGTGACATTCAATTTTAATAACATTAGAATATTTTGAGTCGATGGTCTCAGTAACATTCAGCGCCACATTGAGCCATGGTTTTGTCAAAGGTCACCTGTCTTTTTCTTACTGGTGTGTTAGGGAGGTTGTGACAGCTAGCTGTTGTGTTCAATTGTGTTTGTGACAGCTAACTGTCATGTGTTAATGTGGTTGTGACAGCTAGCTGTCGTGTATTAATGTGGTTGTGACAGCTAGCTGTCGTGTATTAATGTGGTTGTGACAGCTAACTGTCGTGTGTGTTCAAATGTGTTTGTGAAAGTTAATTGTCGTTTCTTAATGTATTTGTGACAGCTGGCTATTGGGTATTAAAGAATTTTCGATAGCTAGCTGTCGTTTATTAATGTGGTTGTTATAGCTAACTGTCATGTATTAATGTGTTTGTGACAGCTAGCTGTCATGTATTAATGTGGTTGTGACAGCTATCTGTCATGTATTAATTTGGTTGTGACAGCTAGCTGTCGTTTATTAATGTGGTTGTGACAGCTAGCTGTCGTGTATTAATGTGGTTGTGACTGCTAGCTGTCGTGTATTAATGTGGTTGTGACAGCTAGCTGTCGTGTATTAATGCGGTTGTGACAGCTAGCTGTCAGGCACTAAGGAGGTTGGTGAGTTACTAGTGCCTGTCTTGAATCAATCAAAGAGTGCCTCAAATTATTTGAAGAGTACCAAAGAATAAACAGGAAATGTTTTATTCATTGGTCAGGTCCTGTCTGGGTGGAGTATGAGAGCATTATATCTTATATCACCAATGAACCACGCTAATTGTGTTTATATCACCAATGAATTACGCTAACTGTGTTTATATCACCAATGACTTACGCTAATTGTGTTTATATCACCAATGAACCACGCTAATTGTGTTTATATCACCAATGAACCACGCTAATTGTGTTTATATCACCAATGAACCACGCTAATTGTGTTTATATCACCAATGAACCACGCTAATTGTGTTTATATCACCAATGAATTACGCTAATTGTATTTATATCACCAATGAACCACGCTAATTGTGTTTATATCACCAATGAACCACGCTAATTGTGTTTATATAACCAATGAATTACGCTAATTGTGTTTATATCACCAATGAACCACGCTAATTGTGTTTATATCACCAATGAACCACGCTAATTGTGTTTATATCACCAATGAATTACGCTAATTGTGTTTATATCACCATTGAATTACGCTGTGTTTATATCACCAATGAACCACGCTAATTGGTTTATATCACCAATGAACCACGCTAATTGTGTTTATATCACCAATGAATTACGCTAATTGTGTTTATATCACCATTGAATTACGCTGTGTTTATATCACCAATGAATTACTTTAATTGTGTTAATATCACCAATGAATTACGCTAATTGTGTTTATATCACTAATGAATTACGCTAATTGTGTTTATATCACCAATGAACCACGCTAATTGTGTTTATATCACCAATGAATTACGCTAATTGTGTTTATATCACCAATGAATTACGCTAATTGCGTTTATATAACCAATGAATTATGCTAATTGTGTTTATATCACTAATAAATTACGCTAATTGTGTTAAAATCACCAATGAACCACGCTAATTGTGTTTATATCACTAATGAATTACGCTAATTGTGTTTATATCACTAATGAATTACGCTAATTGTGTTTATATCACCAATGAATTACGCTAATTGTGTTTATATCACCAATGAATTACGCTAATTGTGTTTATATCACCAATGAATTACGCTAATTGTGTTTATATCACCAATGAACCACGCTAATTGTATTTATATCACCAATGAACCACGCTAATTGTGTTTATATCACCAATGAACCACGCTAATTGTGTTTATATCACCAATGAACCACGCTAATTGTGTTTATATCACCAATGAACCACGCTTAGTGTGTTTATATCACCAATGAACCACGCTTATTGTCTTTTATTTGTTTCACGGTCGATCGAAATGAAGCCTGACTTACAGTTTACCTTATTTAGTAACATCTCTGTCGTTTAGATAATAATACAAATTGAGATGAATGAACGTTTTACCTTAGCATATTTAAAAAAAAATCTATCATAGCGGAATGAGACGAATTATGAACGTGTTACGTAACAGGCAACAATGTTATCTAACTTTTGTGTGTCACTGGTGTGTCATATATGTGTTACATCTTTCACGTGTGTGTCATATGTAGGTCCAATGTGTGTTTGTGTCGTAAGTGTGACGTATGTTTGGTATATGCTTGTCACATTTGTGCGTATGTGTGTCGTAAGTTTGTGGGACGATGTTACGTTTGCCAACCTTCGGTTTGTAGACAGTCTGGCCTGATGTCAGAGAGCCCCATTCAATCAGATGGCTGCTGTCATGGAGACGGACGAGGTAAAGGAAAGGTAACTCGTGTTGGGGACACTCTGGAGTGGCCTCGACCTTGTTACATCGGAGCGCCATGGGCTGAAATGTCAAATATTTCAAAATTTATATTTGAAATTGACGATCTTCTCAGGGCTTTTCTACTGCGAAATTGTCGAACAAATTTTATTAGCTAAGACTGCCTGATTACATTGGCAAAAATATATAAATAAATTATCATCATGATCTTGAGAAAACTTGTAAATATCTTCGATGCTCATCTTATCTCTCCCATGACATGTCATTTACACAATTGCACCGAGCCAATATGATTTATAATGTAATTTTTTTTTCAATTCAATTTACTTTTTGTATCCTTTAGTGCAGTGGTGGCGAACCTTTTTGGAGCCGAGTGCCCAAATTCAACTTAACTTAAACCCGTTTATTTATATATAGTCGCGTGCCGCCTGATGAGATTCTGCGTGCCGACTGTGGCACGCGGGCCTTAGGTTCGCCATCACTTCTTTAGAGGTTACTTTTTTTTCCTTTAAAAAAAAAGATTTATGCTATTTAAAAAAATTTAATTACGAAATCTAGAAAAATTATCAACCACTCAAAAATAAAAGAATAAAATATTTCTTTTTTGTAAAGACAGGAAATAATATGTTTATTGTTGTTTAATATGTATATAAAAAAATAAGAGATCATTCTTCATAAAACTCAAAGGACGGATTGTTTTGTTGGTTCGCACAACGATTCACTTTATAATGACACACTGAGGGTAGCAAGATAAGTGAAGCTCTCAGGTATAGCCAGCAATCAGCGCTGAGCTGTGGATCAGGGTAACTTGCTGTAAGGACCTGTCACCGGTCCCATGGTGAACTGTGGAGTCTCTCAGGTCACATATTATTTTAAGGAACAGCTTTCTTTGACTCAGGGAAAACCGCCAATTCTCTACTACTGTGGGCTTTTAACCTTGAGTATGGGCTTAGTTGTTAGGTCTGCTAAATAACCCGTCTCTAGGGCTTGTCAGGTACGAGCTGTCCATATAGACTGTAACTTGTCAGTTATGACCTGTACATATAGATTGTGTAACTTGTCAGTTATGACCGGTACATATAGACTGTGTAACTTGTCAGTTATGACCTGTACATATACATTGTGTAACTTGTCAGTTATGACCTGTACATATAGATTGTGTAACTTGTCAGTTATGACCGGTACATATAGACTGTGTAACTTGTCAGTTATGACCTGTACATATAGATTGTGTAACTTGTCAGTTATGACCGGTACATATAGACTGTGTAACTTGTCAGTTATGACCTGTACATATAGATTGTGTAACTTGTCAGTTATGACCGGTACATATAGACTGTGTAACTTGTCAGTTATGACCTGTACATATAGATTGTGTAACTTGTCAGTTATGACCTGTACATATAGATTGTGTAACTTGTCAGTTATGACCTGTACATATAGATTGTGTAACTTGTCCGTTATGACCTGTACATATAGATTGTGTAACTTGTCAGTTATGACCTATAGATATAGACTGTGTAACTTGTCAGTTATGACCTGTACATATAGATTGTGTAACTTGTCAGTTATGACCTGTACATATAGATTGTGTAACTTGTCAGTTATGACCTGTGCATATAGATTGTGTAACTTGTCAGTTATGACCTATACATATAGACTGTGTAACTTGTCAGTTATGACCTGTACATATAGGCTGTGTAACTTGTCAGTTATGACCTGTACATATAGATTGTGTAACTTGTCAGTTATGACCTCTACATATAGACTGTGTAACTTTTCAGTTATGACCTGTACATATAGACTGTGTAACTTGTCAGTTATGACCTGTACATATAGATTGTGTAACTTGTCAGTTATGACCTGTACATATAGATTGTGTAACTTGTCAGTTATGACCTGTGCATATAGATTGTGTAACTTGTCAGTTATGACCTATACATATAGACTGTGTAACTTGTCAGTTATGACCGGTACATATAGACTGTGTAACTTGTCAGTTATGACCTGTACATATAGATTGTGTAACTTGTCAGTTATGACCTGTACATATAGATTGTGTAACTTGTCAGTTATGACCGGTACATATAGACTGTGTAACTTGTCAGTTATGACCTGTACATATAGATTGTGTAACTTGTCAGTTATGACCGGTACATATAGACTGTGTAACTTGTCAGTTATGACCTGTACATATAGATTGTGTAACTTGTCAGTTATGACCGGTACATATAGACTGTGTAACTTGTCAGTTATGACCTGTACATATAGATTGTGTAACTTGTCAGTTATGACCTGTACATATAGATTGTGTAACTTGTCAGTTATGACCTGTACATATAGATTGTGTAACTTGTCAGTTATGACCTGTACATATAGATTGTGTAACTTGTCAGTTATGACCGGTACATATAGACTGTGTAACTTGTCAGTTATGACCTGTACATATAGATTGTGTAACTTGTCAGTTATGACCTGTACATATAGATTGTGTAACTTGTCAGTTATGACCTGTGCATATAGATTGTGTAACTTGTCAGTTATGACCTATACATATAGACTGTGTAACTTGTCAGTTATGACCTGTACATATAGGCTGTGTAACTTGTCAGTTATGACCTGTACATATAGATTGTGTAACTTGTCAGTTATGACCTGTACATATAGACTGTGTAACTTTTCAGTTATGACCTGTACATATAGACTGTGTAACTTGTCAGTTATGACCTGTACATATACATTGTGTAACTTGTCAGTTATGACCTGTACATATAGATTGTGTAACTTGTCAGTTATGACCTGTGCATATAGATTGTGTAACTTGTCAGTTATGACCTATACATATAGACTGTGTAACTTGTCAGTTATGACCTGTACATATAGGCTGTGTAACTTGTCAGTTATGACCTGTACATATAGATTGTGTAACTTGTCAGTTATGACCTGTACATATAGACTGTGTAACTTTTCAGTTATGACCTGTACATATAGATTGTGTAACTTGTCAGTTATGACCTGTACATATAGAGTGTGTAACTTGTCAGTTATGACCTGTACATATAGACTGTAACTTGTCAGTTATGACCTGTACTTATAGACTGTAACTTGTCAGTTATGACATGTACATATAGACTGTAACTTGTCAGTTATGACCTGTACATATAGACTGTAACTTGTCAGTTATGACCTGTACATATAGACTGTGTAACTTGTCAGTTATGACCTGTACATATAGACTGTGTAACTTGTCAGTTATGACCTGTACATATAGATTGTGTAACTTGTCAGTTATGACCTGTACATATAGACTGTGTAACTTGTCAGTTATGACCTGTACATATAGACTGTGTAACTTGTCAGTTATGACCTGTACATATAGACTGTGTAACTTGTCAGTTATGACCTGTACATATAGACTGTAACTTGTCAGTTATGACCTGTACATATAGACTGTAACTTGTCAGTTATGACCTGTACATATAGACTGTGTAACTTGTCAGTTATGACCTGTACATATAGACTATGTAACTTGTCACTAAATTGCCATGTATCACAACAATAACGGGGTCGGTTCAAAGAACGTCACGTTCCAGACCTGGTCCCAGGCTTGTACTCTCAGTGTAACCTGCGGTCGATAGGCTTATAAGCAGAGGTTGTTTTTTTCTTTTTGTGTGTGTTTGTGAACACGCCTTTAGGCGCATGCTATGTTCCAAATGTCATTATAGGCAGAGTTTTCTGTGAACACGCCCTAAGGTGCATGCTATGCTCCAAATTTCAAGTAGGCAGAGATTTCTGAGAACACGGCTTTAGTTGCAGGCTATGGTGAACGCCCAAACTATCCTATATAACTTCAAATAAAGCATTAAGTACAGATATTTTTGAGTTCTCCACCCCAACCCTAATTTGTTATTTTTTTATTTGTTAAAATATCTTAATTTATACCCATACTGTCCATATACATTATCGTATATTTAACCTGAAATCTACTCCAAATAAACTGCTGCCCGGTAGACTTGGAAGTTAGTAAATTAAAAGAATTTAACAAAATGTAACCTATTGTTGGACTTACCCAGAAGTTCGAGCTCTTAGAGTAAGACGTTTTTCTTCACGTCGACGCACATACTGAAATTCTCTTCAATTGGCACAGTTTTCTAGGGACATGGGTTTTCATATAAATGAAAGGAATCAATCAATAGCTTCAATAACACACAGAGATCGATAATGACATTTTATTCCTAGAAGGTACAGCCATAACATTATCTTTGAAATGCAGATGTTTCGTAAATAATCAGGCCAAGGAAAAATATTTTTAAAATCGATTTCACATGTTAAAACAATTAGTATCACTAAAAAATCAAAGTAATTGCTTTTATTTTCAATTAATTTCATGACACTAAAATAGAATCAAATAATCATAAACAAACAATATCCAAGGCACACGCATTAAAGAAGAAGATATTCATAATTGTTAAACTAATTTCAATGACATTTCGTTATTAAAACGATTTTATACGATTTATGAATAACAACGTTTACGTGAATACAAAGAAACGTCATCTCCGTAATTATAAGAATAAAATTATTCCCAAAAATATTTTTTTTTAGAAATATATTCCTTTAAGCTGTATTTATGAGACTTTATTCCTATGTTTTTAGGAGCTCACAGACCTGTACTACGCCGAATCGTCTTCTCCTGGTGTTTCCGTCCTTTAAATTTTTAACAGTCGAAGACCTTCGCCTGCTACGCATGGTTACACTGGTAAAGTTCAAGGAAATAACGATTATGTCAATGGCCTTAACAATGTTGCTATTATATTCATTCGTTGCTGCAGTCCACGGTTCATTACATACAGAGCTGTACACGATCAAGGTGATCTATGCCCTTTGATATTTTACAACAATACTTACAGATAAATCAATAAGGGCGTTGACAACTAATCACTGCCTTTTTTCAATAAAATGCGAGTTGTGTCAATCGACTGGGTGATGTAAAGATGTTTTAACTACTTTTGTAGGACCATATGACCAGTCCCTCTAGTCATCTCTATCCTGGGCCACTCTCTCCAGACATCTCTATCCTGGGCCACTCTCTCCAGGCATCTCTATCCTGGGCCACTCTCTCCAGATATCTATATCCTGGGCCACTCTCTCCAGACATCTCTATCCTGGGCAAGACTCTCTAGGCATCTCTATCCTGGGCCCTTCTCTCCAGGCATCTCTATCCTGTACAGTCTGTACATTTCTTGATGTTGCTTTGGTCTAGGGCCGCAGTTTGCTGGCCCCTGGTCTAGGATTAAGGTGCAATCGAATAAACTCAAGTCAAGTCACCAGCTGAAGTTTAAACGTATTTTTATTTTTGAGCTTAAAAATACAAATGTATAACATGGAGGTCTATACACATTTAAGAATTCATTGTACAAGACATACGTCTGTCTCATCACAAACATACACAATCTATCAACATACATAATTTGCAATGTATGTCACGTCCGTCCCGTCCTGTATGTGACGCTACTAATTTTAGAAAGCAGCGCACCAAATTACTGCACCAAAAAATAACTCTTTTCAAACGTTCCGCATAAAATTGTTCAATATGAAAATAAACGAATAAAATAAAAATAAATGAAATTTCTGAATAACATTATTTTTTTGAAAACCTCCATCATTTTTGACGGGTGATACACAAGTATCTATATATATAATTCTCTTCGTGGTCGGACCCTGCGAGGCAACAAGAAGCTGCATGTGCAACAGATACTAATTTTAGAAAGCAGCGCACCAAATTACTGCACCAATGCATCAAAAGGTGTGCAAATTAAATATGCGCTGTAAAAAAAAATTATATGACGTCATTGTTTTCGCTGATATTTTATTTTTGGAAAAGGGAACAATGTAAAAAAGAGGATTTTATTATGGTTAATTATAACATCAAAAAACAAAGGGGGCGCCATAGGCGCCCTACAACCCCTATTATAAAATACTTTGTGTGCATTTCAGAAAGTGCAATATTTCGTATTGATCAAACAAGGACAAGTTAGTTGGGCTTTTGAAAAAGGTTGGCGCCGTAGGCGCCCTAAAAAGTGCATTGAAGGGGTAAAATAACTCTCCATTAGCAAGTCTGCGGTGTATGCTACGCCGCGGGGCGTCTAGTAATATATAATTCGCCAGAAACTAGAGCAAACAAGACGCTGCAACTGCAATGTATACATATGTAGTAGTGTGCAACCCGCACCGCCCTGCACTATGCGCACCGCACTGAGATGCACTATATAGAAGGAAAGGAAGTAATGCTTCAAAACTAACTACCATAATGCGCACTGCGGGAAATTAGTGCCCGTTCTTTTCCCCTTTCTTTGCACTATCTATGAACAATTCTGAGGCGTATGCTACGCCGTGGGTTGGATCTTGTAATAGGATATTTAAACAACAGGTCGTTTCCATAATATGTTTATAGGTATCCATTAACAAACCAGATGAAGAATCTTCTTGAAATATTTGAAGCTTTAAAACGACGTGCACACGTAATCTCTACAGTAAAGATTTTGCAACTAAAACTATCTCATGAAATATTGCCGCTCTTGATCACGTCAGACGGTCTATACATAAAGATCATGTACATTCCGGCAGCTCCTGTGATGTCAATGGCGACAAGCTGCATCGACGCAAGTCGTTCCCATGGTTACACCATTTACGTGGAGTAGGGGGATATGATGTATGTGCAGCAGCTAATTCTCCATAATACCCGCCCAGGCTTGCGTCACCTCTGGAGAGGACACTCCAGCGTCTCAAAAAACCCTGCACCAAGAAATTAAAACATTGGGAAGCACAGAACTCGTGTGCAAAAGCTGTGTTAAAGACTGTCACTGAAGGATAGGACTGCTCATAGCCACACGAGGAAATGCAACCCAACCCAACGGTGATGCACCATCGTCTCTCGAGACGGAAGGATACCAAAGTATTATATCACGTCAGTAAATACAATACATACAAGGCAGTGTTATTTCCAGACTCTATTTCTATGATTAACTTTCCCAAGGCGCCACATGCGAGGGAGCATAGCAGAGGAGGCGTAGAGCAGCTATAAGCTGTTCATGGTCAAACTACATTAGAGTTAAGGCTAAGACAAAGGTAATTTGATATGTGGAGAATACAAGGTAACGGCGTGCAAATAAATTGATATTGTTAGCTTTCAATCCGTTTCTAAAATTGCAATTTTTATGAACCTTAGTTTTAACAAGTCGATTCACATTTGACTTTAAAAAGACAAAATATCATTACAGAAACAATATTCAAAACATCCCTCAGTAAGTAGATCTCCGTTGAAGACAATTAAGCTCTCTTACAGGGAAGCGGGTCAAAGTGATTGACAATGCAATGTTGGGTGAAGTTCGGATTGGGTAAGTGTTGGCAAGTGTGAGATGAGGTAAAAAAAAATCCAGAAATACTTTCATATCATTATAAAGATGTTCCAGATTACGTGATACTGGTGTAGACGAGGACCGGCATCGCAGTTCTATTCTATGTCTGCTATGTCTGATGTTGAATAAAATACAATTGTGAGAAAGCACCTCAGGAAACACAATCCAAAGTTTTGACTCTGTAGCAAGGAGGCTCACTTTTATTTTATAGGTTGATGTGACTGGACAAATCACAAATTCTTTTACTGGGGTTCACATGATTCAAGAGTACCTCATGATCAAATGGGTTTGCAAATAAGGCGCCGTCCATAAAGTACGTCACGCTATTTTTGTCCATTTTTAACTCCCCCGCTCCCCCCTGTCACAAATCTTGGACCCTAAAGTACGTCACACTTTCGAATAAATTTTTTTATTTTTATTAAGAAAATAATTAAAATTTAATATAAAACACCGTGACGTCACACATGGCTGGACCGCCCCCCTCCTCCCCCCTGTCACAAACCAGAGGCGTAACTAGGTTTTGTTGTGAATAGGTTTTTGGAATAGAAAGACAACAGACTTTGTTCCAGTAAAATGAAAGGAGGCCAAGGCTATATCAATGGACTATATTATAGTTCCAGTGTGACCTATTTCTATGAAAAATACTCTAAACTGAACATTATATCAATGTACAATTTGATTGGAATATCCTTTCTTTCTTCTTTAAACTTATTTTTAAAAATAACCTAGAGTTTAAGAACAGTTGTCTTCTTTCCTTAAAAAATGACAATTAGAGTCTTCCTTGTCTTTGATAGATTGATGGCCTCATCAACGTGGTGTGTATATGTTGACTTATATGCCCGGTTTATGTTGAGGGAGTAAACTTAACACTGAAATATCAGACAGACATGTATTACAACAAAAATATAAAATGCAAAGTACCCTTTTCCAGTAATTAATAATTAAAATTATCCTTCTTTTCAATGAAAAGTAAATGATCTTTATTCAATATAAGCACGGGAACCCTACTCCTTTTTAAAAAGAATTAAGTTATAATCTAGGAAAAATCTCAGCATCATAATCATACTGTATTCACTTATTGTTTAAGGAAATTATCATTCCCTGCACGCACTCACACATACAGATAAGAACTCAAGTGCTTGCAAATTTCCGGCATCAATAAAATTCAAGTGTCCGACAAAATTATTTTGGTGATTTTGGTTTCTAGATGTTTTCCTGTGAAACTGACAGTGATGAGAAGTACAGCTCTGTTTGTAGCAACCAAAAATTCTTCTAGAGATAGGAAATGAAGTAGAGCCATGTGCATGTGTCTGAAGGAACTCAATGGGCTTTGCTTTCCAGAAAATTATTAGGACTCAATTTCTTACTAGACTATCAAGGGTTTTATATGTGTAGATTTATTATTTTATTTTTAAAATTTTGCAAAAAAAAAGGAACTTCAGATGTGCCAAAAATGCTGCATTTTCAAAGGGTTAAATTTGTTACTGAGTTTTAGTAAGCTTGTTAAAATGAATTATCAATTAATTAAAAATTGTACACAATATGTTTAAAAAATGAATGTTCATAATTATGATAAAAGTTTTAGGGGCCATCCATAAAGTAAGTAATGCCATTTTTTACAATCTTTACCCCCCCCCCTTTTTCACAAACGGTCACAAATCTCGGACACGGCCCAATAAAGTGCGTCTATCTTACAAACAAAAAATTGTTTTTTTTAACAAATAATTATTAAAATTTTATCTTAAACACATGTGACATCATACATAGCCTGACTTGTCGGAAACTGTCACACTTTCTTACAACCCTACCCCAGCCTTTCCCCCCCCCCAACCTGTGAATTAGGTTGAATTAGGCAACAGTATAAATTGTTTGTCTGCTGTTCATACATTTATGCCTTCTTAGAAAATTGTTTTCCTTTATTTATTTGCATAATTTAACAGCATGATTTAATTTTTTTAAGTTTCTAGTAGACATTTACATAACACTTTAAAAATTCAATTTTTACCTATGACGAAAAGACAATTTTTAAAACATTGATAACTTTTTCATTCCATATCAGATTCACTCTGTATGTAAGCTTACAGATATGAAATTTATTTTTTATTTTAATTTAAACACATTTCAAAGAGCATTTAGATCATTCAAAAAAAAATTAAATTTTATTCAATTATTTCTTTAATGGAAAAATATCTTTAAGATTCTCTGAAGCTCATCCTTTGCTTTAGTATTGGCCTTCCTCTATTCACTCTGCTTTGTATGGTCATAGTTGTTATGGTGTGCTACTGTAAGAGAGTCAAAAAGAAAAAAAGGCATTTTGAACCACACATCAACACAGCTCTGAGCATACCAGATGGTAAGCAGTAGAATAAAAATTTGGATAATCTCAGAGTAACAACGACTTGGCAATGGGGCAGTTGCCAAGGGCGCCGAGGGCTAATCCTTCAATTTATTCAAATTAAGTATTTTGCTACCTTTTGGATTTTTTGTATATTCATTTGTCAAGGGCGCCAAAAACAAAATTAGCCGAGGGCGCGGAAAATCCAGTTACGCTTCTGGATTATCATATTATTTTCTAACTTTAATTGCTGTCATAGTTCTTATAATTTTATTGACTCTTAAGGGGCCGTCCATAAAGTACGTCACGCTCCGAGGGGGGGGGGAGGGGGTCTAAGAAAGTGTGACACTTTGTGACAGGGGGGAGGGGGGGTCAGGCCATGTGTGATGTCACACATTTATTTTTTTAATTATTTTTTTTATAATTTATTTATATTTTTTTAGTAGAATTTAAATAGCTTTAAAAATAATTTTCAATTTTTTTTTGAAAAATTAGAATTAGTTTTATGTCAAAATAGCATGAAATGCGTATCTCCTGAATGTGTTCTTCATAAATCTGAATTGGATGCAGCAGGACTAATATTACAAATATAAGGATCAGGTATGGTTTGACAATCATGTTCGCACCAGCCAATACTTCACTCAAATTGTTAAATATCAGGACATGAAATGTTGCGACAAAGCACGAAGCTCATATTTCAACGTTTTACCTTCAAGATTCTTCCCCTCCTCCAATCCCAATCAACCAAATAGTTGATGGACTCAAAGCTTCAGAAAGATGCAGATTCTCATAAATGTCCTTCCTTGATTGTAGCACAAACTCTCAAATTTGATGACATTATGCCAAGATCAACAGGAGTTTTCAAAGTACAACCATATGATTACCAGCTTATTTGATCTACTTTGCAAAGTAGGTCACTTATATTTAGCCTCACAAACAATTTTGAAGAAACATACAGGACAACACAGAGCTCGGGCTCAGGAGAATGTGCCCACCCAAACTGTTCCAGAATCAACTCAGATAAAAAGCATCCGTCCTTTGAGAATCACTTCTAGAAGGCAAAGAGAACCTATGGCAGTTATTGCCAGAAGAGAAAATGCACATACAGAGGCTGTTGAGTGGCTAGATGAGGACGAGTTGATCTGTCTGCAATTATCCTTCCAGGAAACGATGATGGTGAAAGAATGATGTCAGTCGTAACTATGGATGAAAACTTCATTTCACCGTTGTAAGATGATGTCCAGTGAATATTTTTGAATGAAACATAATTCATAGGACCATAATAAACAGATTCAATATAGCACAAGAGTTGGTCACATAATTTGTCAATCTAGTCTTTTTTTTTAAAAGTCAAATTGTTTTGTTTTCTTTGTATTATTTAATCTCTGGGTGAGGTCAAGTTTCGCTAATCTACTTATTATCCAGTGTCAATAGATTGCATAATCGGAAGATTATCTAAAACTTAACCTCACTCATTGTAAATGAAAAGTTAGCAGAGAAATTATGTGTATTATACAATTGTCAAGTGTAATTTTTGCAATTTTTCTTTTCAAATTTGATCTAGATTGAGTTACTATTTCATTGAATAACTGTGACAACTGTTGCCAATTAACTATTCTACTATTAAAGTCATTTTAATAATATGATAGTTCTTTTAAGTGAGGGTGTACGGGATTTCGGCTCCAGCTCCGGCAAATCCGGAATCCGGCTATTTAAAAAAAAATCCGGCTCTGGCTTCGACTCCGGCAGGTTTCACTTTATAAATATCGGCTGGCCGGTAGATTCCTAATTTATATATATATTCATAATGGCTCCGGTAAATCAGGAATCCGGCCATTTTAAGAAATCTGATTTCGGCGCCAGCCGGATTTCACTTCATAAATCCGGCCAAATTCAGCTCCGTCCGGATTTCAAAATTTTGAATCTGGTACATCCCTACTTTTAATTGGAAAGTTTATATTTTAATACAGTTTAATGGTGAAGTGTAATTTAAGTATTAAATTAAATATTTTAATTAGGTGTTAATTAAAACAAATTCGAAAGTGTGACGTACTTTAGGGGGGGGGGTCCAGAGATTTGTGACAGTGGGGGGAGGGGGGGGTCAAAATGGTCAAAAATAGCGTACTTTATGGACGGCCCCTAAATCGTTAATAGTTAAGTCCTGATCAATTAAATCATTTATTTTTTTCAAATGCTTAAGCTACATGTTTTAGATATTTAAGTAACTGACAAGAGCAAATAGGGACCAGGGAAAAGTTTTTTTTAAGTAACTAAATGCTAATAATAACCACAGTAATGACTATTTTAAAATAAAATTTTAGGCCTGATTCCAGATGAAAGAGATTGTATTGTACTTCAAAAGGATTATTCTTTTAATTGTTGCATTTTTTCAGATCTGTATAACTATGAGACATCCAAGGTTCACCAGTGAAAATTTAAAGCCAACCTTGGTTTCAGATACATTCAAGAAAACATTGTTTTTACCTTGTAATTTAAAACCTATGTCAACATTTTATGACACATAAATATTTTCAATTTGCTTTTTCTACTATTGTATTTATTTTTTACATGTATTAAAATGTATTTTTAATATTTTATTAAACATTTCTTAACATCTATCAATTTCAAGTGCTCACAATCGAACCCCACTCAAGTAAACTTAAATCTATTTGGAAAAGAGAGAGCAAAGTGAATGTGTGGCAGCAGGAAAATTATTTATTTGGAAGTCTGTTCTAAAGTCATTTTTTGTCGAAGTGTAGAACTCTTTAGAAAGGAGAACTCTTCTCGGTAGTCATGGCTATCAAGTGAAGTAAACTACGCAAGAGTAAAAAGGCAGCTACGGAATGATGATGATATCATACAAATGATCAGGTGACTTATGACAAGTTTAAAGCGCAGAAGTGAATGAAAGTTTTACTAGAGAAAGATCCTTAGTGTTCTCTATTTGGCATTCTTCAAGGTTTTCAAAATTTGTTGACTGGTCATTCACTTTGTACTTATGAATGTCTTATAATTAGTTACAACCGGCACATTCCAATTGTTTTTAAGGCATAATTGCATAAATGAAGCTGGTTGAAGTTCTAATGTATTTTTTGGCTTCTTTCCAACTTTATATTTAAATGAATGTGATGGGATTTTTAAAGCGTCAGATAACGATTTATTTTGTTAACGATAAATGTTCCCTCTAAAGTTCGTAAGTAAACTCGTGTGCAGGGCTGTACAGCACCCATTTTTACTGTGCAAAATGATACATCCCATAAACACACACGTATTATACTTGTCAAAACTCTAAACTGCTGCGAGGTGTTTGGAAGATAGCTGCGCGGCCGCAAAGCTGCACAGCTTAAAGGGAATGTTGCGCCCTCACTTTCTCATCAGACTTTGTGATGTGATGATTTACAGCATACCCATTTTTTAGCAGAAACCCCGTCAGATTTACCCTAGCTGATAAATAATTTTTAAAATGACAATGTCAGCTAATATAAATATTAAAATATTTGAAAAGAGAGATGGTGCAGTACAACTGGTAAATAATTTTACTTGCATCGTTGTTGGTGAGGACAATAAAATTTAAATGCTTTAAATGTATCATTACTACATGAAAAAGCATTAATACATGTATTGTATTAATTACAAAGTGTCTTTAGAGTGTGTTTTGGAAGCATATTTTAGCGTATATAATATCCTCATATAAAGCTTTTTAAAAGTGTATCTATAATTCGCGGATTTTAGGGATTTGCGGTAGGAAAGGAACGTAACCCCCGCGCCTGGAGGGTGCGATGCTGTACACTGTTTTGATACAGCTTGATTTGAAAATATTGAATCTATGAACTATGAATCCCAACAAGGATCTTCATCTTCCTTCTAGAGACGTCGTCTCTGCAAAATGTGAAACTGCGAGGCGCCTAGAGATTGTGTATTGTTTTAGTCCATTAATTGCGTTCCAAACAACACATTAACTTACGTTAATCAGTTAGAATAATTATTGCATTGTGAACAAAAATTCAATCACCAATTTCATCTCCAACTACACGATAATTAATAATGTACTTCCCTTGTGGAACCCGAAAAGTTACGAGGCCTTCCTCAAACGTAGTCAAGATGCATGCGCCCAGTGGCGTCACTAGGGTTGGTGTCAATCATTGCGGTAGCTCATGGTGTCATCCCCTCACAACTTACCCCATAGAACTCCTCTGAGTCTGCCAGTACCAAATATCGGGAAACAACAACAAATTTTATGTTTTTGTGTCACCCCTTGTGATGGTGTCACCCGGTGCGGTCCGCACCACCCGCACCCCGCTAGTGACGAACCTGCATACGCCATAATAACCCTCCCCTTAAACTCATAAATAATTAGACAACATCAACTCTGCGATACATTTCACACCAAAATGCAGCGGACATTATTTTTAAATCCCTTATATTAACTTCACGTCTTGTCGTGCATGGTCAAACCCGCGGAAAAACAAAAGTAAAAATTGACCCTTTTCCCGTGATCCTATCGAGCTGAAAATTTGCAATTAGACTTAATAAAGCATTGGATCTAAATTGTAGATCGATCGAATGTACCGTAATTAAATTGATGAACTTTAGTTTATCTCTATGTAGCATGTGTATCCCCGCTGAATTGCTGAAACATGGAGGAGCAGAGGTAACGAAAGCCCTAACAAAACTCTGCCAGGAAATATTTACAAATAATGTATGGCCCAAAGATTGGACGCAGTCACTAATCATACCATTACCTAAGAAAGGAAATACGAAACAATGCCAGAATTATAGTACAATCAGTCTTATCAGCCAACCTAGCAAAGTAATGCTAAAAATTATCCTCGGCCGGCTAAAGCCAATATCCGAGGAATTACTGGCAGAAGAACAAGCAGGTTTCAGACCAGGCAGAAGCACAATCGAGCAGATCTTCAACTGTCGCTTGCTCTTAGAAAAACATCTACAGCACAAACGCGAACTCCATCACAACTTCATAGACTTCAACAGAGCCTTTGACCGAGTATGGCACGAGGGACTTTGGCAAGTGATGAGAAGTTTCAACATTGAAGAAGGGCTGGTAAAGGTGATCGAAGAACTCTACAATCAGGCAAGCAGTGCAGTTTTATTTAAAGGCTGCGTAGGGGACTTCTTCAAAACGACGATCGGAGTCCGCCAGGGCTGCATTCTCTCACCTGTACTGTTCAATATCTTCCTTGAAAAAATCATGCAAGAAACTCTCAGTGATCACCACACATCCATCTCTATAGGCGGAAGACCATTATGCAACCTACAATTTGCTGATGACATAGATCTTTTGGCTGGGAGCAGTAAAGAACTACAGGAGCTCACTGACAAACTTGCAGACAGATCAGGTTCATATGGGATGGAAATTAGCTCCGAGAAAAGCAAGATATTGGTTAACACCTACACTGCCACTATGGCCAACATCGTAATGAACCAACAAAAGCTGGAGGAGGTACATAACTTTAAATATCTAGGAGCAATTATATCCAGAGATGGTACATGTGAATCTGAAATTCGAGCTAGAATTGGATCGGCAATGGCCGCAATGACGAAGTTGACCAAAATATGGAACATCGAAAACATTAGCCTGCCTACAAAGCTCAGGGTTTACAGAGCTCTCGTTAAAACCATTGTCCTTCACGGATGTGAGACCTGGACACTTAGGGCAGCCACTAAAAACAAGCTGCAGGCATTTGAAAACAAATGCATGAGGAAAATTCTCCAGATCTCCTATTTAGAACATAAGACCAATGAATATGTCTGGGACAGAATAAATTCTATTGCGGGTCAGCAAGAAACCATCATAACAACAATTAAGAGACGCAAGATGGCATGGTTTGGTCATGTACTGCGACATGATACTCTGACAAAAATTATTATTCAAGCCACTGTAGAGGGGGGCCTGCGAAGAGGTCGACAACGGAAAAGCTGGTTGGACAACATAAAGGAATGGACAGGAATGAAATTGCATGAATTATTGGCCGCAGCTCAAAATAGGCATATGTGGAGATCGTTATCTGTTGATGTGTCCATGCGCTCCCCCCAACGACCGAAACGGTCACGGGACTGATGGTGATGATGATGAGCATGTGTACCCGTTTGCCATAGTTGACCTCCAAGGGTCACTGGAGGTTCACTACTGCCCTCGATGTCACAGGGGCCTGTCACGATCTGTTGTGCGGTGCGTATTATATTGAACATAATCAATGCTTTTAGTTATGTCTCATATAAAAGGGATTTATAGTCAAAAACTTTGGCTTTACGGGTTGTTTTTATTAAAATAATAAATCCGACATGCCAGTTTACAGCCGATAAAGTTGTACCACAAGTGCGAAGAAGTTTTAAAATACAATATACTATAGCAATCCACCCACTTAAGTTGTCTATGGGATATAACATTCATCGCATACGCCACTTAACCTGATTGTTTGGCCAATAAAAAGTGACTACGATATTCATGAATGTGCAAATTCATAATATGGCTTTAATTTTTTTTATAGAATCCTAAACAGGAATTGTATGCAGTGGCGTCACTAGAGTTGGTGTAACCTAGTGCGGTAGCTAATGGCGTCACACCCCTCATGACTCATGACTTACCCCATAGACCTCCTTCGAGTCTACCAGTTCCAAATAACGGAAACATGCAAAGTTTTACGTTTTGGTGTCACCCCTGGTGACGGTGTCACCCCTTGTGACGGTGTCACCCGGGGCGGTCGGCACTGTCAGCCATCCTTAGCGACGCCTCTAATTGTACGTACCTTAAGTCTTTGAGTCGCTTGCCTTCAAACGCCTGTTTACTGTAAATTCGCCAGTTCTTCTTTAAAAAATGCTGGATCAGAAACTACAATATGGAAGAGGTGTAAAATTAATAAATTAATATTTAAAAATCTATGCCAACAAATGAATTACAGTTTGTCCTTTTTTTGCCCAAATCAAGTTTATGTGGTGAAGTGGATTTTTTCTTGGCTTGTGAATAGAAAAAACTATGGGGGCGTGATATCTTCAACAAAATCGAGGGCTAACTTTTTAATGGGAGGCGGGTTGGGGGTGGGGGTGGGGACAGTGATCGTTACGACGCATTTTTGACTTCCTTTATTCTCAATGCCAGGCTAGTAACTACACTCACGTTTTCTCAATGACAGGCTAGTAACTACACTCACGTTTTCTCAATTCCAGGCTAGTAACTACACTCACGTTTTCTCAATGTCAGGCTAGTAACTACACTCACGTTTTCTCAATGCCAGGCTAGTAACTACACTCACGTTTTCTCAATGCCAGGCTAGTAACTACACTCACGTTTTCTCAATGCCTGGCTAGTAACTACAATCACGTTTTCTCAATGCCAGGCTAGTAACTACACTCACGTTTTCTCAATGCCTGGCTAGTAACTACACTCACGTTTTCTCAATGCCAGGCTAGTAACTACACTCACGTTTTCTCAATGCCAGGCTAGTAACTCCACTCACGTTTTCTCAATGCCAGGCTAGTAACTACACTCACGTTTTCTCAATGCCAGGCTAGTAACTCCACTCACGTTTTCTCAATGCCAGGCTAGTAACTACACTCACGTTTTCTGAATTCCAGGCTAGTAACTACACTCACGTTTACTCAATGCCAGGCTAGTAACTACACTCACGTTTTCTCAATGCCAGGCTAGTAACTCCACTCACGTTTTCTCAATGCCTGGCTAGTAACTACACTCACGTTTTCTCAATGCCAGGCTAGTAACTACACTCACGTTTTCTCAATGCCAGGCTAGTAACTACACTCACGTTTTCTCAATGCCAGGCTAGTAACTCCACTCACGTTTTCTCAATGCCAGGCTAGTAACTACACTCACGTTTTCTCAATGCCAGGTTAGTAACTCCACTCACGTTTTCTCAATGCCAGGCTTGTAACTCTACTCACGTGTCTTCACCATCTCAAGGTTGTGCGTCTCCCGGCACTCGTTGACCTGCACCTTGTACAAGGCGATGTGAATACACATGTCGACCAGCTTCATGATGATGATCACGGAGTAGATGTTGCAGTACTTACGCAGCCAGTTGTACAGCGTGACGTAGCAACCCTCCTGGGCAAGGAGAGATACACGAGTAACAGGCCAGATTAAACGCCTGTCCTAAATATACCCTGGGCTATTCTGGCGTAGGCCAAACTATACCCCCAGGCCATGTTACTCATGATTACCAAAGGAGTATATTCTGGCCTTGGGAATGTATTTTGGCCTATTCAAGTTTAGCCCTCGGGGTATATTCTGGACGGGGTTTTTATATGGCCTGTTACAGCGGTTCCAAAAGTTTTTTTCTAATGCCTATTCTTAAATAAATAGCTTTGTTTGTTTGTTTTATAATTTAAAATTAAACGTAAAGTAATTGTTGTTGAACTGCTACCTCGAAGTCTGTTTATCTGTATGTAATCTTATTAAAAGACCTCTGTCAATGCACTCAAAATTTAACAAGACATAAAGACACACACATTTATTCTGAATCAAACTAAATGATCTGAACGTGCTGTAATGTTATAAAGGAAAAATGTTGACGACAAATGTTGTATATTCTTCTATTAAAAAATAGTACATCAGGTCATTTTGTGAGTAATTAAACTGAGGAATTTTTGATTGACTTATGTTTGACTTAATGTTTGCGTTTGATGTCGAAATGTTTAGCTAAAGACTTTTCATTCCTAATATATTTGTTTTTCATTGTTTTAATTTGTTTCCGATTGCATTGCTAGTTTTGTTGCGTGTTTAATTTTGAGGTTATTTCCTTTTAACATCTAGGACATCGTTAATATGAGCTAATGAGTAAAATATTAAATTACCAAATTGTTTTTTTTTAGATAACGGAAAAAGTATTCTTGTCTGCCCCCCTCCACCAATCACAAGAATGTCTTTCTAAAAAAGGTGTTTAAGACTCTTCTTATAATAACTGTTTCTTTCGATAATCAGATAATTAACTGGAATAAAATAACCAAATTTAACGGGATTAAACTGGTGGACGTAAGTGAAGTGTCTATATTTCTGAGCTATCGATGTTGTTCTCCCCCCCCCTATATTGTTCTATATAGTCAGTACACGTAAGAATATGTTTTAGGTAATGTTGAGCATCCCTTTGTACCCTACGGCTATTGGTCCATTGTGTTGAGGTGTAGGGTAATGGTAGTTTTACGCATGAACTCTTTGAAACGTATCTTCTACACGACTAGATTCTTAGGAAAATCTTAGAAAAAAGTATAACTTTTTTTTTCCATTTGGTACGAAAATTATTTACCAAATAAATGTTTTCCGCTTTGGTTGCACACTCCAGGACATCTGTCGGCTCCTTCTCAAAAACAGCTCGAGTGCAGCAAGTGGGAGGCACCTGTCAATTTTTTTGTGTGTAGGGGAATGACATCAGGTAAAATGGCTATACAGTGGGTAAACCGTAATGTAAGAAATACCTTTATTTGAATGAAATATTTGTAACTATAGGTGAAATTTAGTTTAACAATCATCAGATGTGAACAATTTAAATTTATAGTGAAACAAAATAAAAGTAGCGTTTGAGGTGGTTTTTAAAATAAATAAATAAAAGTCTTATCTGAAAGTCTCTACAGACGCTTCTTCTCACCGAAGATTATTGCGTCCACCGACTATGTTGGTCTTGGCAATTGACGCGGCGTTCACGGGCCACGGCTATGAGGGTTCCACGATATTCCCAGCCACCTTTGTTTCCCTAACTAGTGTCAGGTACCCATTCGGAGCTATGTGGACTCGGGGACACCTTTGCCCCTTAAACAAATCCTTGCATCGGGAGATTCTAACCCATGACCATCGGTACGGCAGCCTAGCGCGCAAGCCACTCGACCACCGAGTCAATGTGAATTTAACTCAATCGTGTCTTACATTTTATGAGTGTATTTATAAGGGAGGGGGGAAATTTCACTACTATGGAAATGTGGACCTATTATTATCTTGTTGTTCTGTGATATGTACATTTCAATAATAGAAGAAAAATAATAATAAAGAGAAAGTCTCCGTATGCACATACCTGTAGCGTCTTCCGCTCTGTGGCTTTTTGTACATATTTCAATTCCATGTTTTGAAAATCATATTGATCCACAATACCACAACAGCCTCCCTGGGTTAAAATATATATTTTTTTTTACAAATGGCCTGTAATTGCATATTTTGTCTTTTTGACTAATCGGAAGGTTAGGGGTACAAATATTTAGTGTAAAATGAACCAATCGAAACCTGGTAGTAGCTGGCGTATGAACCAAGCGAAACCAGGGAGTAGGTGGCGTATGAACCAATCGAAACCAGGGAGTAGGTGGCGTATGAACCAATCGAAACCAGGGAGTAGGTGGCGTATGAACCAATCGAAACCAGGGAGTAGGTGGCGTATGAACCAATCGAAACCAGGGAGTAGGTGGCGTATGAACCAATCGAAACCAGGGAGTAGGTGTCGTATGAACCAATCGAAACCAGGAAGTAGGTGGCATATGAACCAATCAAAACCAGGGAGTAGGTGGCCTAAAGTGAAAGATTCAATCACAAAGCTGAACTCAGGTTTTTGCGGGTGGCGTGTGAGTAATCTAAGTTTAGCTTGTAGACAAGCGTTCTCCATATTAATAGTTATTCATTCTCTTTATTTTTCCTTTTTTTAGACAAAACAAAATCCCTTTATGTAAAAGTGTATACCCGTGGTTACAATTTGTACATAGCATGAATTTTAATTTTCCAAATGTCTAGGACTTACTGGTTTTGAAAATAGGGTGCCCTAAATTTTTTACATCGTTATTTTTATTTCACTACCCTAATGGCTATACATGTAATTGTATTCACCCAAAATGCTATAATTGAATTTACTTAAATGGCTATAACTTCATTTACCCAAATGGCTATAACTTCATTTACCCAAATGGCTATAACTTCATTTACCTAAATGGCTATAACTTCATTTACCCAAATGGCTATAACTTCATTTACCCAAATGGCTATAACTTCATTTACCCAAATGGCTATAACTTCATTTACCCAAATGGCTATAACTTCATTTACCCAAATGGCTATAACTTCATTTACCCAAATGGCTATAACTTCATTTACCCAAATGGCTATAACTTCATTTACCCAAATGGCTATAATGTCGTAGGTGACGGAGAAGATTGTGCTGTCGTCAATGGCGTATTGGTGGATGAGCTTCTCCCTAAGGGTGGCGGTGGACTCCTCGTTGGCAGCCGACACTGGAGACATGTAGATGTTGATGATGTTGATCTCGATGAGGATAACCACGCCGGTTAGAACTATCACCAGGGGGAGCGTGAATGTGGTGCTTTATGGGGTGGATTAAGATGTGAAGACGGTAAACTAATTCACTGGGTATATTTCAATAGGACAATATGAATGATGTATGTATGTGTTATGTGATTAAAGCTGAGCTGAAACATTTAACCAAGAGCTTCAAGACACACACACAAACTTGGTGTGGGATATTCCTCTCTTTCTTTCCGCTATAGTTTTTCTTCTTACGACAGGAACCGTTATTTAGAATGGTGAAAGGTGTTTCTAATACACCATTTTAAACTGTTTTAACTATTTTAACTTATATAAATTCAGACTCTATTACTTTTTTTAAAAATTGACAATACATAATGTTTGGAAAATTGAAATTCATAATCTTTGAATTTCTTTCTCACTTCAAAACATTAATTAGTTTAAAAGAGATTTTTAGAATTTTAAATCAAATTTGTTTACCCCAGAAGGATTTGGAAAGTAAAGAAACCGCGATATGCCATTTGAAAAATATTTCATGAAAAAAAAATGAAAAATTATTTTTTGCATTAAATAGGCAACCTCCCCCCATCCCCCCCCCCAATCCCACCAAACCCAAGAAAGAAAAAAACTAGTCACGACAGGCTGACATCGACCGGCTGATTATCGATACCCATGAGTGTGGTATGGGCGGATGACGAGGCATCTGTCACATACGAACCAATTTTACATCTTATAAATCATCTCAATTCTTTTTTTTAAAATCATGTAATCAATTATTTTTTATATATTTAAACTATTCTTTCTACGGTTTTTAAAATGTACAAACGGTTCTCAATTTCCTTCTATTTACATACACGGTTATGGCTGACTCAGGCATTTGTAACAACGTCGATTTATGAATGGTTCTCATTCATCCGAATGGAGCAATGACGTATGTGAGACTTATTTCCCCATGTCGAGACATCAACTACACGCTTTAATGAATGTTCTTAAAACAAAAGGCACACAGCATTAAGGCATTGTCGATTGGCGGCACAATTTCATTTGAAAAGAGCCATTTGTAATCGTATGGCGGCAGTATATGCACGCACCACTCTGTAGCTAAAGTTTTGCATGCAGGCTTTCGTTTTACTTGCATTATAGACACAAAAGCTGAGCTTACCTATCAATGAGAAAACTCATGTAAATGAGGATACACAGCAAGTATGACGCATTCAGTGTAATTAGGGAATTGCCGAGGATCTAGATGGTTGGAAGGGGAAATAATTATAAAGACGAACATTTAATGAATTTTGATTTGGATGACATATAAATGTTTGTTGTATTAAGTGTTTGTTGTTGTTTTTTAAGAATTTCCCGAAGCAAGAAGCCCAAAGCCTTCAGTTGAAAGGGGTCATTCCCATGATAAAAAGAAAAGGCTGAAGTTAAATATCGGAATTCCCTAGTTATAAAGTTTAGGACTAGTAGACCTACTTTGGAAGCGAAAGGCTTGATGGGTGTACCGTTACTTATGTCACGCCCAGAGTCCCCACGCTCTTAGCTAATAAAATTAGTAGATAAATGTACAATAAAATTATCTTAATTAAAATTTATTTATCCTAAAATTAATGCGTTTCATTGTTCTATATTCCAATTGATCGTAGCTTTGGGACCAAAATTTGGAAATTAATCCTTTTCGACCAAGTTTCATTTTCGAAAGAAAGTCTCTTTCTTTATCTTTCCACTTTTGTTTTCTTCTTAGGGCCGTCGTAAAGAGGTAAAACCATCTTTCTGTCTGTCGGCCGCCATCCTTGCACGTCTTGCTGTCATGACATTGTTTACTAATCATCTTCAGAAAACTCTCCTCGTCAAAATGTAGACGAGTTCAGAAATATTGCATTATATATCTCCTCGTTCAGGTGGAATCTCTTCTTCGGCGTCAGCTATTACCTTCGATATCGGCTTAACTGAGTTTTTTAATAAGTCGTTTTAGTTTCGGCAGAGAACCGCAATATCATTTTAAATCGTTCTGAGTTTTGCAACGAAAAAGGCTTTAGCCAAAACATGTACATTTAATGTATAATTCATTTAATTACAAACATATAGTGTCTCTTTTAAAGCCTTTATCGCAGTACCCATCTTTTCTATAAAAAAAATTAAACCACAAAGGTTTCTTGTAAACATCCCAATACAATTCCAATACAAATTACTCGTAGTTCAGTGAGTGGAGACCTCGTGATCAACTTACATGAACCAAATCTCCAAATATCAGATCGTCTGGGGCCGATTCAAGGCGGACAAAGTGCGAGTACTTGTCGTACGCCTCCAAGTCCTCAATAACGTTCATGACCATGTTTGTGAACTTGTACCGCAAGACGATGCCAAGTATAAGCAGCAGCAAACACGTGCCCTGGAAGAGTCAATGGTGAAGGTCAGTAAGGGTCACAATAATATTGAAGTATTCTGATCTGATTCATTCAATGTAAACGGAATGTGTTCTAGTTCTATGGTGAAACTTTCAAGGTCCGCTCAACGAATTGATGAACGTGGGTATTTGACACAATAAAAAAAACGCTTGTACTAATGGGGGAGGATATATGAATAACGTTAAAAGCTACAAGGACGTGCGCAAGATATACTTAATGGCTTGACTGCGAGGATTTATGTGGAATTCAATTCCACAGGGCAAACGCCGTTTAGACAAACAGACACACACAACATAAAGGTAGATATAACAATTTTTAAATGAATCTCCGATGGGGAAGTGCATGAAATACCAATCAGCATACGTGAAAGAAACAGCAGAGACTTTCAATCACTACTTGAGACGGTGATAACATGATCTTATTCGCGACTATTTTTACTCGCTGGTAATAGCATCTTACTCTACACCTCCGTAACGCACACATCATGAAATCTGTAACTTAAGACCGAACTCAACCTCAATGTTTTGACGTGGTTCTGTGCATTTTCTACTATAAAATTAATTTCGAACCTTTAGTTTGACGCCGTTGTATAATAGGAATGTATAACCTTGTAAGATTGAAATGTGTACATGTTCCAAGTTACAGTACATGTATCTCTACAGCTGTACACTAGCAAATATACACGCCCTCCAGTTACATGTGAATATACATTAGTATACCTTCCATATTCTCTGAAATGGGTAGATAATTTTTTTAAACTTACCAGTACCACGCAATGCCACACAAACAGCCACTTGTCTAAAATGGACTCCTCGAATGTGTCTACATCCTCTTCTTCCTCTTCCTCGTCCTCTTCCTCGGAGTCTTCCTTCGTTTCCTTCCCCTCCCATGTTCCCAAATCATCCAGATCGAGGTCCTCGTCGCTGAACACATCCTCACCGCCTGAGGAAGGTGTTGATAAATGTTTGTCATGTCACTCTGTAGATGAGAGCTTCCGTTACTCATTCAAGCCTTAAATTCCAAGATTCAATCATATTTAGTAAGGGTGGGCGACGCAAAAATCATCTCATAGGTGGGAATGCAAATGCTATTTATTAAATATGGGGATCTGTTTTACTGTTCATCTTTCTGAATTTTTAAATTGATATCTTAAAGATTATGCCAGTCTATGTCCCTTCTCTTCCACGCGGCGTGCATAGATTTCTAGGCTAAGCATGTCTTCGTAACACAAGATTCAGCAAAGGGAGGGTAGGCGGGTTAAGCCGTAAGACCAGCTACCTCGGCTGTAGAGCAAAACAACAAAATTACTTAATTACTATAAAAACGTCAACAACAGGAGAAACAAAAAACAATGTCAGTTGTGTCAAGGGAAGCACCTTCTTCCACAACTAAACTGTGTGAGATGAAGACACCGGCCTGACAGCATTGAAAACACTTGCTTGGGTTAATTTGTATTTCTCGAATTGGCGAAATCGACCCTCCGTTTCAGACTACATTTGAATCTGCAAAAACAAACTATATGGACCCCAAGACATGATGTATTTATTAATTGTGTGAAAGATCTGTTCACAAATAAAGAGTATTTACAAACAGTGTTAGGGGCCGTCCATAAATGACGTCACGCAATTTTGGCTGATTTTTCACCCCACCCCCTCGTCACACGTCGTCACAAAAACTTTGACCCCCTCCAATATGACGTCACAAAGCTTTGCGGCCCCCCCCCTCCATAAAAGCCGTATTTTCTATTTGAATATTAGCATGTTTCAATCAAATCACGTTATATCATCTAAGTATGTATTTCGTGTAATACGGCACTCTAATATCGTAACACGCGTGAAGCCATGTAGAACGTCATTTAATAAATTGTAAATAATTGTAAAATATTTAAGTGAAACTTATCTTATCTTACCTGTTACAGACGCTCCTTCTATACAAAAGATTATTGCTTTTATTTAACGTTGCGCGTTTTGATGTGGCGTCACATTTCTTAAACACCCCCTCCCCCTCGTCACAAATGTGTGACCTCCCTTCCCCCTCCTTTTTTTAAGGTGCGTTACGTCATTTATGGACTGACCCTTACAAGTACAACAATACTCACCTCCGACAAGAAATCTGCTCATTTCCGTTTGTTACAGCCTAACAAGGACATCTCTATTAATGTTAAAACTTAGACGTGGCTGAAGGGTGCTACACAGCTTTAAAATATATTTTGATAGTACCAGTCTTGATGTACGTTGCGTATTGTTATCGTCTTGCGGAAACGCTGATTTTTATTTATGATTATGATGTTTTAGTTTTACCATGTTCGTGTTTCGATGGTGGTCAGGTTAAAATAAGATTATGCATAAGAATTAATCGGATATTCCGATTTCCCCTAAGTGTGCACATCGATGGTACATTTTATAAATATAATTGTAATTATTTTAAAATTACCCCCCTCACACACACACCAAACATCACAAGACAAACCTGAAATGTAAATGTTTAGTCAGTTTCGCTTACCCACCCACCCACCCCCACTAGTTCCTTCCTTTTTTCCCCTTATTTATTTTTTACTAGTCTTATATTAACTTGCTTTGTAAGTTTAATCGGACATCCGAACCCACTATTTGTTTATAATTCTTTCACGTGGCAGTTCACGCGTTGACGCCGACCGTCGATGTTCACACCCCTTACCGTCCCTGCGCCCGGTTTTAAAACCAGGGGAGATAATTCTGTTTCAGTCTGTAAATGTCGAGTTTAAACATAATCACTACTATTAGTTATGTCTCATATATAAGGGATTTATAGTCAAAAACTTTGTTTTTACATCTATTTATTTCGATTTACGTCTGCTAGAGTTAAACCTCAGCAGTCCGCCTTAGTTATCGGAATAACCCAATGTTGAAATATTTCCGATTTACAGTGAGTGTCGGATAATTGGGATAGGTCGGATAATTGGGATCAGTTCGCTCAAAATATTCGAATCGTTTAGAATGGAACTATTCCCAGGACATTCTTGGTTTATATCTACTTCTAAATTGATTTGCACTGGATTTGCACTTACTTTAAATATGTAGACTAAAAAGTAGAAAATAAAAATATATTAAAAAAACACTTTTTTAAAACTATTCATATATTAGAAATGCACTAAAAAGTAGAAAATAAATTTAAAATTTGATATTTACAGTCAGAAGAGACCTTTAGTTCCAAATTTATGAAAATTTAAAAGTTTAAAATGAGACAGGAACGTTAAATCGTAGGTGAAATCGATTATCTCGTTGTTCGCCATGACTATAAGACTAGAATGCTTGCTAGCATAGATATTGATAGACTAAGTTTAAACTTCATAAAAAATCGTAAGTTTATTAAAATATCACAACTCCATCAAACAACTCAAAACGCAAAGAGCTCAAACTCAACCAAAAAACTCATACTTCAATCACAGAACTCAAACCTCAAAATTAGAACTCAAAACTCCAAAGAACTCAATAATCAACCAAAAAACTCAAACCTCAATCACAGAACTCAAAACTCAAAAACAGAACTCAAAACTCCAAAGAACTCAAACATCAATGAGAGAACTCAAAATTTCACCAAACAACTCAAAACTCCACCAAACAACTCAAAATTTCACCAAACAACTCAAAACTCCACCAAACAACTCAAAACTCCACCAAACAACTCAAAACTCCACCAAACAACTCAAAACTCCACCAAACAACTCAAAACTCCACCAAACAACTCAAAACTCCACCAAACAACTCAAAACTCCACCAAACAACTCAAAACTCCACCAAACAACTCAAAACTCCACCAAACAACTCAAAATTCCACCAAACAACTCAAAACTCCACCAAACAACTCAAAACTCCACCAAACAACTCAAAACTCCACCAAACAACTCAAAACTCCACCAAACAACTCAAAACTCCACCAAACAACTCAAAACTCCACCAAACAACTCAAAACTCCACCAAACAACTCAAAACTCCACCAAACAACTCAAAACTCCACCAAACAACTCAAAATTCCACCAAACAACTCAAAACTCCACCAAACAACTCAAAACTCCACCAAACAACTCAAAACTCCACCAAACAACTCAAAACTCCACCAAACAACTCAAAACTCCACCAAACAACTCAAAACTCCACCAAAAAACTCTAAACTCCACCAAACAACTCAAAATTCCACCAAACAACTCAAAACTCCACCAAACAACTCAAAACTCTACCAAAAAATTCAAAACTCCATCAAAGCACTGAACACCCAGATTAAGTTCAATTAACAAACAAAAACAAAAATTTAAACAAAAATAATAACTTCATATCAAAAATAGAAATTAAAATTCAAGCACAATAACCATAAAACTAACTAAACAATAATACAGAGTAATAGGTGTCACGTGTGAATCACGAGTTGGATGACGGAGAGGTCACGTGAGTGAAACGCGTGACGGGAGAGTCGTCGGAAGTCTGTGTGTAATGGCGAAACGTATGTTTCAGGACTCCACGTTGTATAACCTCAAATTATATATGTACTGTGTATAGTGTAGATATTAAAGTTGTTTTATTGAAACCAGTTCTTCAGAGGATTATTGTATGCAAGGTTATGTATTGAGAGAACACCTACAAGATATATTAATAAGTAAAACATCACAAAGAAGATGTGACAATAGTAATAACTGATATATAATGTTTGAACGTTTTCAATAATTATGTTAGAATAAATATACTGATCACAGGTGGAATAAAGACTGCAAAAATTAACTTACTGTGGAATAATTTAGAACAACTATATTAAATAATTGCATAAATACTGTTTCCAACTACATAAAATTACATAAAAGTATAATAACTGTGAAATAATTAATTTTCAATTCAAAACAGTGTTAGACTATACTATTGGATGTGAAAAGTATACTTAACATAGCAGAAAATGTTGTCATAAAACAAGATTGACAATGGACTTCTGGGAATTTGATGTTATTACTGAAAACTCTGATCTGCCGATTGGACTGTTGATGTAAGTTAAAGGTTGGCAAGTCTGTTCTTTTGTTGACATCTTTCAGAATCACTTTCCCGACCTTGATCTGGAAAATGTTAACTGTTTTCAGTGCGGTGAATTTAGGAGCTAAAATCACAAAATTTAATTCAAGTCAATTAAACATGAAAAATTAAATTGTCAATTTTTAGTATTAAAAATATATCCACCTTCATACGTGTTGCTGATGTCGTTAATCGTTACAAGTGCAGTTAGATCTTGTACTGGAACATTGTACCATGCCTTTCAAGTCACCATTATTACTTTGACCTTTCAAGTCACCATTATTACTTTGACCTTTCAAGTTTCAAGTCACCATTATTACTTTGACCTTTCAAGTCACCATTATTACTTTGCAAGAATATGCAATTTCCACCGTGAGACAAAAATCGTCTTAGAAAATCATCCTCGGAGCAACCAATTCTGCTTATTTAAAATATAAAACACATTAAATATGTTTATGTTTTGTCTTCTGTGTGTAAATAAAAGCTCAGAATGTCGAATGGTTGATTATTTTATTTATCACTCTGATTTGTGAGGTGACTTTTTGTTGGAGGAATTTTCGACAATGTCCTGGATGCCCAGGCGGCCGCTTCAGAGACGATCGTTCCCGGGGGTTGGGGGAGGTCCCCCAGCTGTTAGGTTCCCTTGGGAGGGGGGATACCGTTGCTTGGAGAGTTTCCTGGAGAGACCGATGAAGAGCGCTAGGCTCGGGGCTACTGATTTTCCTCCACGTGTAGGTTCATTAACAGTGCAAGGGAGGGTGAAGATATTGTTTCGTTATCATGTTTTCCTTTCAATTATAATTTTAAACAGAAGGCGACACTTGTATCAGTGCGTTTCTTTCCTATTCAGCACGTGTCTCGCATTCATGGAACTTTAATGATTTTTCTGATATTTATTTTCTTCTAGATTGAACGTCTCTTAAAAAATATCCACTCCCAGCCTTCACTACTAGATAGCCTTACATGACGAGCGGATCTGTTTTACGGCATTTGGTGATCCAAGTTTATTTTTTAACTAGTCATTGTGATCCTCGAGTTGGTGTGAGATATCTGGACTCCACCAGCCAACTCCATCCTGCAGTGCTGCACATTACTTAAACTTGGACCACGTGTGCTATTTTGGTGCGCAGATCTAGACGTATTTCCTCCACATGTGACGAACCAGACTGGATTTAATAACCCCGATTAATAATCCCACCTATTACTGATGGTGTGATTGAAAGACAAAGAAGCGTATTCTATCTTTTTGGTGTTTTATTTCACGCACTATTTGATGTTTAATGCGATTTTTTAAATGTAAATATTGGTCAAAATTGACAGGCGTTTCACGTATTTTTAAACACTGGAAACTGCGTGCAGCAACTTCATGTCTATCACTTAAGTAAAGCCAGGGAAATACCAGAAATGCATTTATCCGTTTGATATTAGTTAAATCATTAAACATTAAAACACTTCATTAAAACCTTGAAACGCTAGAGGAGGATAGACGAACAAAGAATAAAGTAGTAATAATACATAAGGCTATTAATTATAACTTGGAAATACAACACAAAGATAATCTAATACCACCTTAGAGGGATCATGGGACTAGGGGGCGGGGGCAGCTGGGGGTACCGGGGATGTTAATGGTGCTTGTTGTGTTGGAGGTACCGGGGATGTTAATAGAGCTTATGTTGTTGGAGGTACCGGGGATGTTAATAGAGCTTATGTTGTTGGAGGTACCGGGGATGTTAATAGAGCTTATGTTGTTGGAGGTACCGGGGATGTTAATAGAGCTTGTTGTATTGGAGGTACCGGGGATGTTAATAGTGCTTGTGGTGTTGGAGGTACCGGGGATGTTAATAGAGCTTGTGTTGTTGGAGGTACCGGGGATGTTAAAAGAGCTTGTGTTGTTGGAGGTACCGGGGATGTTAATAGAGCTTGTGTTGTTGGAGGTACCGGGGATGTTAATAGTGCTTGTTGTGTTGGAGGTACCGGGGATGTTAATAGAGCTTGTGTTGTTGGAGGTACCGGGGATGTTAAAAGAGCTTGTGTTGTTGGAGGTACCGGGGATGTTAATAGAGCTTGTGTTGTTGGAGGTACCGGGGATGTTAATAGTGCTTGTTGTGTTGGAGGTACCGGGGATGTTAATAGTGCGTGTTGTGTTGGAGGTACCGGGGATGTTAATAGTGCTTGTTGTATTGGAGGTACCGGGGATGTTAATAGTGCTTGTTGTATTGGAGGTACCGGGGATGTTAATAGTGCTTGTGTTGTTGGAGGTACCGGGGATGTTAATAGTGCTTGTTGTATTGGAGGTACCGGGGATGTTAATAGTGCTTGTGTTGTTGGAGGTACCGGGGATGTTAATAGAGCTTGTGTTGTTGGAGGTACCGGGGATGTTAATAGAGCTTGTGGTGTTGGAGGTGCTGGGGATGTTAATAGAGCTTGTTGTGTTGGAGGTACCGGGGATGTTAATAGAGCTTGTGTTGTTGGAGGTGCTGGGGATGTTAATAGAGCTTGTTGTGTTGGAGGTACCGGGGATGTTAATAGAGCCTGTTGTGTTGGAGGTACCGGGGATGTTAATAGAGCTTGTTGTATTGGAGGTACCGGGGATGTTAATAGTGCTTGTTGTATTGGGGGTACCGGGGATGTTAATAGTGATTGTTGTGTTGGAGGTACCGGGGATGTTAATAGTGCTTGTTGTGTTGGAGGTACCGGGGATGTTAATAGTGCTTGTTGTGTTGGAGGTACCGGGGATGTTAATAGTGCTTATGGTGTTGGAGGTGCTGGGGTTGTTGTTGGTGCTGGAGGGTCGATGCCGCTGTAAGCTTACTAGACGGTGATATGCTATTAACTTACCAGATGCGTAGTCCCCCAAAAAATGAACTAAAACTGTTATGTCATGTATGCATGTCATATTACAGTATCAGTATTTACAGCTTAATACAGACGAAACTAAAGCTGTAAAATAATAAATAAATAAAACCCAAATAAATATAAATACATTTAATATATATAAGAAGTTTCATGTCAAGATTATAAATAGACTTTAAAATTTTTTTAATGCAATAACACCTTTACACACGGTGTGTTATTTATTTTTATTTGAATATAAATGTTGTTGTTTTTTTAAATTGTTTTGCTATTTTCGGTAACCAACGATAATTAATTCATCTTTTCACTCAGAAATCTTTTTCCTCTAAAGTTTTTATAAATTCATTTGTTATGATGGAATCTCAAGATTTATTAAAAGCGCATTCTGGTGAATTTTTTTAAAAATACATTCAGAAGTATTATGTACTTTTATTTATTATTTTTAGTCTACTTCTTTTTGATAAGTTACAGTTAATTCAATTATCGGTAAAAGCAAAGCAGCAAAGTAAGAGAACGGTGCGCTTGACAAAAATAAATGGCTTTAAATAAATACTTTAATTTTCAAATGGTATTTTTGGCTGCTATATTTGTTTTTTTCTATTTTAATTTTAAAAATAGACAACTAACCCAGACCCTAATACTACAAACTTAATAAGTAGTCACACAGGGGACTCAGAACTTGTGTGTTACTTGATCAAATTTTATATCTGATAATATCTCATATTAAATCCCACAATCGATCACAATAAAATTTTGGCCGATGCTACTCGTCTGGAAGTTCGAGTCATCCAGCATGAATGCTAGTCGTCTCGAAGTCGTTTTGTTTTTAAAAAATAGACAACTATACCTAACCCAGACCCTAAAACTAACATATTAATTACGTTAATGGATAAAAATAATTGTACTTATTCCCTATTTACTTATTAACTTATTACCTATTTTCAAGTGTAAAAATACAACATTTCATTACCGGAAGTACGCTTCGCTCTGCCATATTGCCATAGCAACAATGAAAATACTTCGAGACGAGCAGCCACTTCGTAAAATTTTATATATCAATAAAACTTAAGAGTTCTGAGTCCCCCTGTGTGACTACTTAGTTTGTGACTAAAAAATTATTTTCTGCTTTTTCATGCGAGATTCTACATTCCTCACTGCCTCATCTTTTTAAAAAAGTTTTTTTGTTCATTTTTTTTATTCCATTCCATCCTAATTTAAGTTTAAGTATCATTCATGAATGAAAATTGAAAAGTAGTATTTAGTACACATTCTTTATAATCAGATTGAGAATATAGAAGATCTCATCAATGACATGGAGGGGGGATGGTCTCTTTACAACATTGAAAGAATGCAAGGTAATAATTTTATAATCCCTGATAAATTTAATATGAACCATGCAGGGTATTGAAGAATGCTTTACCAAGATTGATTATTGTGTCAGCAATTCTAACAATTCACAAATTTTGTAACAAAAATTTAAATATAAAAAAACCTATACAATAGATAGAAAGATGACTTGGTGTTTTCGTCAATATTTTTTCTTAGTTTTAGTTTTGCTTAAGGAAATATAAATGAGTGATTTAAAAGCATTTTTGTGTGTGTTTGTGAGTGTGTAAATTCGGCGAGTTGAGAGCACTAATCATCTGTATAGAAGTTTGTAACAGATAAGATAAGATAACTCTATTAAGCTTTATCTTTTTTTAAATTCTGTTGTTAATTTTTGAATTGTTATATCTGTAAGTGAGCTGAAATATTTAGATTAAGTGGAGATATAGTAATAACATGGAAATTAATAAAGAGAATTTTATGGTAGCAATAGATAATAATAAACTAATAATAGTGAGAATAGAACACAATATGTGTCACTAGCTCATGAATCCAGCAATTCGCAATTTTGAAATTAAATAAGAATAGCAATGTTGTACATTACCTTAATGAAGGTCATTAGGGAAAATGAAAAGAGCCAATGTTGGGTTTTTGGCATTAGTTCGAAATTTTAATTTTAGTTACCACCCATTGGATGATAATAAAATATTTAACAAGAATTTTACTTTCAATTAAAAAATAATAATTTGTAAAGAATTGTTTTATAATGTACTAAGCCAAAGAACCAAGTGCATTAGGAATATAAAGTATAAAGGGAAAAGATATTTTAAATGAACGCGTGAATCGAGTATGGCTGAATATTGATATGGAGAATGATGGGACTAGAATAAAAACACTAAATCAAGAAAACAACCATCACTGATTGCTGTCCATTGTCATTTGCCATTAAGTCTAATTACTAATTAGCCAGGAAGAAGTAGAAAGAAGCTGATGTAAGATGTAGACTAAGTTAACAATAAATAGAAAAAACAATGTAGTCCAAAAAAATATTAAAATGTAAGTCTTAGTCTTACCCATACTCATAATTACAAAATAATAACATTATTTGTATATTTTTCGTGTTTTACATTTGTAGTAATGACTCTCTTAAACCTTTGTTCTTTGCTTTTATTTTAGTTGTTTCAGTTTAATCAAATTAATGATACCTACCTAGTCTTCCCATGCTCATTCATTTATTATCATAACTTATGATTTATGATATTTTACTTAACTATAAGTATAAGCATAAAATGTTTAATTTCAGTTTAAGTGACATGGTCATAAATCATGTCATAGTGATAGTTCCACCCCTCAAACACTTCACTTCAAACATAAAATGATGAGTGACTGGTGCTGGTAAAGTAAAAAATTGGATTTAGTCTGAAAGTCGTCCAAGTGTAAGGTATATTAAATATATTTATGTAATAATGATACTTAAATAAATATTTGAAGTACAATTAACTTATTTTAATTGGGTTGAATTGTCTGAATTAAGGTAGCTACTTGAATTGGATATCTCATACCTGTACTGTGCTTAAGTGATGTGAAACAGTTTAGATAACTACTTATCTCTTAACTAATCTGTAGATGATTGGTAGTAATGATTTAGAATATTTAATGATTAGTGAAACAAAACAAAAAAAATATTTATAATATTTACAACATTCAAATTCAATGTTTTTAATTTTAAAATAAATTTCATCTCATAGAATGGCATTAATATTAAAAGACAAAATAGAACTGTCAACTCCTTTAGGAAAAAGAGAAATTCAGATTCTTGTAGGAGATATAACAAAGTTACCAGTTGAGGAAAAAGTAGATATAGTTATCACCTCTGCTTTCCATGGTATGTATAAACATATATGCCTTGTTAATGTGCAAAATTTTCTAAGTACATATTTGATGGTGTGCACAGTTATAGGAATGTACAGAGTTTTTATGCCAGTTTGTCATGTTCTTCTTTGTCTGGTTACCCAACTTAAATTTTGTATTAAATTGTGCATAAGAGGCTGTATTTTTAAAATTCAAGAGATAGGCACTATTAATTTATTAGACAAAAGTTAGTAATCTGTTATCCAATTATGTAGCTGATATTAGATCCTTCCCAGTTATTAAATAATGCATATATATTGGAAAATGTTTTTATACTGTTTGCAATTTACAATATAAAAACATTGTTACAATTATTTTTGTAGCCAAGATTTTTTGAAAACTATTTGCTTCAAATTTTTTTAATAACTTTTTTCTACTCCGATTTCTCTTAAACACTAGATTCCTATTCTCCAGTCTCCTCAACTCTCATTGGAAGCCTTGCTCATAACCTTAAGATCAGTGTACGCACGCTTGCAAAATGTAAAGAATTGGATTTACGGCTTAACTTCTCCTGCTGGGTCTCTAAATTGTTGGAACCAGATTTGCCTTTCCGACGCCTGGTCTGCTTTGAACTGTATGTTAAATTCACTGATATTCAAAGTTTAACTGCTAGAACTCATTTTTACTAACTATTCTTAGCTATCATTTTTGTTTTTATATGCAAAAATGTATATACTTGTGCGTGTTGCAAAAACGAGTTTTAACACTGCACCTAAATTTTATTTGAATAGATTTTAATTAATTCTTTAAAATTCTATTAATTAAAATTATAACTTTCTTTAAAATTCTAAGTCAGATATTTAGGAAATATTAATGGGATGGTGATAGCTGAAGTTTTATTAAGGATTTTAAAAATGTTAATTTATTGACAAATGCATAAAAAAGTTTTTCAAGCCTATTATGCTAATTATATTGATTGAAAAATTAATTTCAGATTTATAACGAAAGTGTAATAGTTACCTGATTTTAGGCTTTAATGACTTTTAGTGGTAATTAACAATTTTGGAGAAAAAAATGAATTTGTTTGATAATAATATTTTGAAATAGTTTATTAGAATTTTTTAGACTTTGAACTTATTTTTTTAGCAATAAAAAAAGTGTCAACTTGACGGAGCAGTTGTGTCAGATGTTCCGAGCTATGATGCCTATATTGGGTGACACAGATACCAGTATTATTACTCCACTTTTAGCCTCAGGAAATCAGGTGGAAAATTATCTCTTGAATAAACTTATAATACCGCTTTCATCTTTGTCCTTACATACAATAGATCAAACTCATTTTTATTATTTAACAATTTCAACATTACAATTGTCAGTATTTGAGATTTTATTAGAATGGATTTTAAAAATGAAACATGTAATAAATAATTGAATTAATTAGAAGGAGACACAAAATTAATAAGAGTATATTTCAAAGGAATGGATTAATTTTATTTCTTTATCAGTTTCACCCATGTGATTTTCATGAAGATCATTTATTGAAATTAGTACATTAGGACGTAACACATAAAGGGTTTCGGAGAAAGGGTTAGGAAGTGAAGCTGACATAATCTGTTGATTTAATATGATCAAAGTATTCAACTGTCTTTAAATGATCCCATTAGGGTCACTCAGCTCTGCAGTCATTGGCTGGAATGGTCAACAGTGCCTGTGAGTGGATCAAAGCAGGACTGCCGTTAAAGTGCCTGAAGATAGTTCTGTACTCTGCTAACACATCTAGATTGTCAGACTTAGACTCAAAATGCCTGAATCTCTTTGCCAGCCTGAAGAGTAAATGGTATGAACAGGAGAACATGACTGTGAGTAGAATTTGTTCATTTTTGAAGATTTAAATCTGAGGTTTTGAAGTATTAATTAAAAAATTCTTATTACCATTCAAATTAATTCAAATCGTTAGCTAAATGTGCAAGTAAAAACATGCCAGCTCTCCAAAAATTATTTGATACAGCCTTTCATTATATTCAATTCTGGACCACTCACTGTCTTATATGAACTATCTGAATTTTTCTCGTAAGAATGTTGTAACTGATTTTGATTGTCATTTTTTAAGAATGAACCTCTTTTTAAACACAGCCTGAAAAAACTGATAATTTCTTTATTACTATCAATTCAGATTGTTAACAAACTAAAAAGGTATGCATGCTTTAAGAACAATGGGTTGCATTATTTTTAGTTTGACTGTATTTGGAAAGTGAACATTTCTATGTTAGAAAGCAGCACTTCTTTGGATGTAGATGAAGTTACTGTTTCACATTGTGGATTCCTCTAACTGAGGTTCTTGCAATATTATGATACTTCAAACATTAAGTGTGAATGCTATGCTAATATCCATTTGATATATTAAACTCCCTTCACTAAAGTGAGGATAGTGTTTTCTTATTATTCCAACACTTTTAAGATTGTCATTTTCAATGAGGTGCAACAACTTTTAAATATCAGATTTGATTTCTTATCCTGACATTATGTTATCCAGGAAACTGAAAGTGGACCCTTTGATATTTGTATATCATATTCACCTGCTGACTTAGAGTTAGCCAAGAAAGTAATGCAGAGTTTGCTCAAACAGAAGAGAGAGCTTAGAATCCACTCTAATGTCTTTGTTTTCAGTCCCAATGATGTTTGGCAGAAGGAGATCTACAGTGTCATGAGCAGCTCCAAAAGGCAAGTAGCTCATTGAAATATTTTTTTAAAATTAATTATTAGTTATTCCTCTCAACTAGATGGTGTAAATAAAACTTAGCATCATGACTTCCTTTTGCGGCCGACATTACATTCAAGACATTTTTAAAATTCTCAAGCAATGTCAGATATTGCTCATTATGGAGCAAAAGGGGTTTTTAAACAAAAATCATATCAAAGTTAAGAATCTAGGAAAGTAAGAAAATTTTTGTTTTACCTTTTTCAATCAATAAATATACTGATTTTTATGTTTTCACATTAAAAGTAAACTTAAATTATTATGCTAGTTAAAGAAGTGACTAAACTACTGCTATCTTTGTATAAATCGTCCTAAATTAATACTTTGAAATTCTTTTTTTCTTGTGGAATACACATATTTTACTTTATTTGGGCATTTTCTTCTTATACATATGAAGACCACAAGGGAAGAAACGGCTATGTGAAATTTTTGAAATTTTGTAGTTAACCTTTGTATCTGACAGGGGATCAAAAATTGAATGCTCTGAATTAGGTTTTATGAAAAAACTAAGTCCCTGACCCTATTAAAAATTCAAATCTATTTAGTTAATTTCTAAGAAATCTCTATAATTTTGAACTTTTAAACTTGAATATCTCAGAAGCACAAAAATGTGACATAGCCGTTTCTTCCCTTGAGCTCTTCATATCCTTTTTTCTTTATCTGTTTCAATTAGCGTTTTTTGTCTCAGTTTGTAATTGTATCAATAAACTTTCCAGAATCCTTGTCATCCTGACCCCAGCCTACATTGATGATGCACAGTGCCTAGAGCAGTTCAGCATGGCTCTGTGCTGCAACAGGTTGAAGAAAGAAGAAGTGGTTTTTCCATTTTACCTACAAACAGTTAACACAGTACCAAGTTACATGAGCCTTGTACAGTACACAGAATGCAGGTTGGTTAATTTTGTTATGACCAATTGGTTTTTTTGGTTGACTTTTTAAAAATTCTGGTTATGAAGGATAAGTGCAACTGCAGTTTGTACCAACATACACAAATAGGATTGATTTCATCAAGAAATTATTTATTTCAAAAGAAATTTTTAGATGCACTGAGTGTTGTAAACAAACAATTGATAGTTCTTAAGCCTGTTTTATGTTATTGCCTTGTATGAGAAAAGGGAAGATATATGTATGTAAATTTAAGCACCCACATTTGTTGGCAAAGAAAACCCTGAAGATGAATGTGAACACGTCAAGAACTAACATTTATTCAAAACAGAGGTCAAGAAATGATGATGTAAATGAATAACTTTTCCGAAAGTTTATCTTGATAGATTTAACACTGCATATGTAGCTAAATAAATTAAGCTGTAAACATGCAGTTCTAAAAAAAATTTACCTTTATACATTCAGCTCTTCATATCCAGTGCTTATAAATTTAACCCTTTTTTATGTTCACCTCTATCTATTTAGCTTTATCTTTGTGTAATCTCTATGGGCTTTGTTGCCTGCAGCTAACAATGTAATTTGGTCATCTCCTCTAATCTCAGAATGGGGATTTGAAGAATCCACAATAAAAATATTTTGAAGCCGAATGAGACAAAGCTTCAGTTTGATCAACATGTCTTAACCCTTGCTCTGTCCTCAGGGTTCGAAAAGAAGGTGAATCAAGAGAGGAGCTTCTTGACCTGGCCTGTTCAAATCTCATTGGTTCCATCGAGGATGAAAGCATCGAGGGCCTGTCTCCTGAAGTTAACTTGGATGCATCAGAGCGCGAGGCCCTGAGGAGGAGCAAGGATACGGTCTATGACGTGTTTGTGTCTTACTCACACAGTTGTAACCAGCTGCCCAAAGAATTTGTCCGAGTTCTGCAGAAAAACCACCCGGAGCTGAATGTCTTCTTTGACCTGAGGGAACTGAAGGCAGGTTGGTCCTGTGTGATTAAAGTTAAAATGGAAATATTATTTTTAATAACGAATATTGAGACCAAATGACTGAACATTGTAACCATCTAACTCAGGGGTGGGCAAACTTTTTAGGGCGAGGGCCGCATTAGTAAGAAACTAATCATCAAAGGGCCACACCTAACCAAATTATATCCTGGATTCAAGTACAAACATCCATCTTAAATATAAATTATTTATTTTTTGATACTACCGCAGGCTTCCGTGGGCCGTAGTTTGCCCACCCCTGAACTAACTGAACTTTGAGACCAAAAAGTGTTATTTTTTAAAACCATTGATGCTCATCACATGCTGGTATGTTGAAAAATAAAAGAAGTGTTTGTTTCATTAACTCTTTCCATGCCTATTGCCGATATATCGGCGATCTCGCTGGTCAAGTTTGTGCCAATCGCCGATATATCGGCGAATTGAGTCTTTAAGTTTATTTCGTTGCTTAAAGTGTCCTATTTGACTTTTTAAGTTTACAAATGAGAGGTAACTCTTTTCTACTTCCTTCCTGTTTAGAAATAACATTACTGTTTACATACAGTACTGTAAAATTAGCAACTAGTTTCCATTTATTTTGTAAACAAATATGGCCACGCCTACTCAACGCACATCGTGATTTATTATATTATTTATGGCTATCTTATTAAATTTAAATGTGAATTATTGATGCAGATACAATGTAAAACAATAATAAAACATTAGACTTTAGACTTAAGTTAGAGATTTATATAAGATTTCTATCCTTATGATACGCAAGTAGATGGAAAAAGAGCGGTGGTGACATTTGGGTTTCTATATAATGAAATAAAGGCGGAAAAAAATTTGAATCTTACATAATCAATACGAAAGTTGTCATAACTTTAAAACTGCTAGGGATATTTTCAAAATTTAAAAAGCATTTATTTCATAAATGGATTTTATTTTGTGATAATTAAGGAGAAAAGGATTACAGCTAAGCAGACAAGTTTGTAGTCTTTTAACAAAGAAAATTTAACACACAAAATTTTAACACCAAAAAGTATAATGAAAATTAATTATTTTTTTTGTAATATTGTATTTGTTTCTACGTATTTGTATTCTCTATTCAATTTCCTTCATTTTGATATAAGATACATCAATGTTGCATAACAATTTTTTAAAACATTTTATGATAGTTAATATAACCCTAAAAAAAATTATAAAACTAAGAAAAATGGTCTGGCACAAATGTGGAAAACCCCCTGAAACCCACTGGCATGGAAAGAGTTAAGTAGGTCAGGTATTTCTGCAGGTATTGCGGTTTTAAAATTTGTAATACATGTTTTTTGAAAACAACTCCAAGTTATAAACCTCTCCTTAGAAAGCGAGTGTGTCTGGTATGTTATAATGTTTATGAACCTCCACCTAATAAAGCGAGTGTGTCTGGTATGTTATAATGTTTACGGACCTCCCCCTTATAAAGCGAGTGTTTCTGGTATGTTATAATGTTTCTGAACCTCCCCCTTATAAAGCAAGTGTGTCTGGTATGTTATAATGTTTACGGACGTCCCCCTTATAAAGCGAGTGTTTCTGGTATGTTATAATGTTTACGGACCTCCCCCTTATAAAGCGAGTGTTTCTGGTATTTTATAATGTTTACGGACCTCCCCCTTATAAAGCAAGTGTGTCTGGTATTTTATAATGTTTAGGGACCTCCCCCTTATAAAGCGAGTGTGTCTGGTATGTTATAATGTTTACGGACCTCCCCCTTATAAAGCAAGTATGTCTGGTATGTTATAATGTTTATGAACCTCCCCTCGTAGAAAGCCAGTGTGTCTGGTATGTTACAATGGTTATGAACCTCCCATTGTAGAAAGCCAGTGTGTCTGGTATGTTATAATGTTTACCAACCTCCCATCGTAGAAAGCCAGTGTGTCTGGTATGTTATAATGTTAATGAACCTCCCATCGTAGAAAGCCAGTGTGTCTGGTATGTTATAATGTTTATTGGTTTATTCTGCTCAGGTAATCTGTGGCAACAAGCTCTGTACGAGGCGGTGGATAAGGCCATTTGTATTGTGGTGTTTCTCTCCCCTGGCTACATCAAGTCCTCAGTCTGTAATGAAGAGTTTAATATTGCCCTTGGCAGACATGTTGCTCAGGTCAGTAAGAGTTGCCTCCTTGTTGTTAGTCTTTCCACCATCATTGTTTTAGATATATCATCAGTTGCGATATTGAATGCCACTCATTAGCATGGCATACATATTGACACAACATACACATTGATGTTGCATACACATTAGCACATCATACTATTAGACCCGCCTATTCATTTACATGACATTCCACTGAATTTACACTGATTTGTCATTTCATATGCTGTTGTCTCCCCCTGACATTCACTGTCGCCATGTCCTATTCTCTCTCTCCACATTCACTGTCACCATGTCTTATTCTCTCTCTCCACATTCACTGTCGCCATGTCCTATTCTCTCTCTCCACATTCACTGTCGCCATGTCCTATTCTCTCTCTCCACATTCACTGTCACCATGTCCTATTCTCCCTCTCCACATCACAGGACTCCATCATTTTCATTCCCGTCTACAACAAAGACCTGGAGACCATCCCTCGTAGATTCACCTCACTGCCCCTTGTGGACATAGGGGATAGTGTTGAAGGTGTGGCACACCTGGCTAAAAAACTGGTCAATATGGTCCGCAAAAAGAAGGAGAAGACATGTGTAGGTGTTTTTGATGCTAGTGCTTTCAGTTGTGCAAATTCTGGTTGCTTTCTGGAGACTTTCTCTGTACTTTGGTTTTTTTCCTCTCTTAAACCAATTTATTTAATTTGGCTTTTTTAGGTTGATTAAATTAAAACAACGTAAAAACAAAACATTTCCCATGTCATAAATTCTGTCTCCTTTCCCTTAACTGCCACTCCTAGATAATATTGCTGAGAATTGTGTATTTTTAACATTTTAGGCTCCAAATGTAAAATTCCTGAAGCAAAAACTACAAAACAAGCGTGCGATAGACTTCAAGGAAAAGTTTCAAATGGAAAATGGACAGGTTGTCAGGCTAACACTGGTACCAGTGGTTGGCAAAGGTGAGAAAGTGTTTCATATGGTTAGGGTCAACACATTATAAATCGTGCAGTGTGTCTTCACAAGCAGAGCAAATCATTTCAGAAGAGCAGGCGGGCTTCAGAACAGGAAGAAGCACAACGGAGCAAATCTTTAACCTGCGAGTTCTCTGTGAAAAACATCTCCAACACCAGAGTGACCTCTATCATGTCTTTATAGACTTTATAAAAGCGTTCGACAGAGTGTGGCATGCGGCACTGTGGGCAACGATGCACAAATTCAACATAAATGCAAACATCATTGAAGTGATCAAGAACTTTAACAACAGAGCAACCAGCGCAGTACTCTTCAACAGCAAGCTGGGAGATTGGTTCAAGACCACTGTTGTTGTCCGACAAGGATGTTTACTTTCCCCCATCCTCTTCAACCTCTTCCTTGAAAGGATCATGACAGATGTGCTAGAAGACCATGTCGGAACAGTCAGCATCGGAGGGAGAAGTATATCCAACCTACGCTTCGCCGACGACATTAACGGCCTAGCTGGTAGCGAGGACGAACTAAAAGAATTCCTTGTAAAGCTAGAGAAAACAGCAAAGGCGTACGGTATGGAAATCAACGCAGAAAAGACCAAGGTCATGGCTAATAGTAAATTCACAAGCGAGATTCTGATAAACGGGCAAAAACTCGAAGAAGTCTCCACCTTCAAGTATCCAGGGGCCATAATATCCGATGAAGGCTCAAAGCCAGAAATTCTTGCCAGAGTAGCCCAAACAATGGCAGCATTGAGCAAATTAAAGCACATCTGGCAAAGTAAGAAGCTCTCCCTGAGATCAAAGATCCGGCTAATGCGCTCTCTAGCGATGTCGGTCTTTTTGTATGGTTGTGAGGCTTGGACGCTCACTGCAGACCTCCAAAGAAGAATCAATGCGCTAGAGATGAGATGTTTCAGAAAGATATTGAACATCTCCTACACAGCACACATCACAAACGGAGCGGTCCGCAACACAATAAGTACTGTCATTGGCCCCTATGAGGACCTACTCACATCAATTAAGAAGAGGAAATTACGATGGTACGGACTCGTGACAAGAACTGGAGGTCTCGCAAAAAACATATTACAAGGCACAGTCCAGGGAGGAAGGAAAAGAGGCAGACAAAAGAAGACATGGGAGGACGATATCAGAGAGTGGACCGGCCTGTCATTCAGCGACTCTCAAAGGATAGCACAGGACCGTGACAAATGGCATGTGTTAGTGAGCAGTTCACGATGGTGCCCCAACGACCCAACAACGGGTTAAGGGATAGTTCAAGTTCAAGTGTGTCTTCTGGCTTCATGGTGACCTCACAGTGGTAGTCAGTGTTTAATTTCAGTCTTTTATTCAATGTTTTGTGCTCAATTTATCATCAGTAAAACACAAAGGTATTATCATTTTTTTAAAACTAAATTTAACATTTCATGCTTGAATACTGGAGAAATACTTTCCAATTGAAGGATAATGAACCCAGACTTGTGTGGTGGGTGAGTATTCTAATCTTATAACCCAACTTCTTAAGGGTGGTTTTATTTGATCAGAAATCAAACTATGCACTTTCCAACATTCCCATTCTTGTGGATCCTCCCAAGGGACCTTGTGAACAGAATGTAAATTTGAATTTAAAAAAGTAGCTGATATTTTTTTTTAAAACCCCTTATGACAGGAGAAAACATGTGTTTTTGTTTTTGCAAGCTTTAAGCTATTTATTGATTTCTTTGCAAACTGTTCCTGCCCCACACAAATCCTGACAATAAAAATCAAAAGCTGGATTCATACAATCAAAAACCCATTTCCCAAAAGAAAAAGGAGAGAAAAAAAAACCCAAGGTAATAATATCCCTGCAATGACACAGTATTTTATTGTTTTTATACTTATTACTTGTCTACAGGTAACATTGTGTTCAGCTTTTCCCCAGAACATTTGAGTCTGGCTGCCATCATGTCGGTCATCATGACCAAAACTAATCCAGAGCTGACCTGTCAACTGCAGGCATCGAGCCATTCTCAGCGCAGGACACAACTGGACTCGGCGGACCTGGTGGTCATGTTTATATCAGATCTGTTCATCTCCTCACAACACCTGGTCGAAGAGCTCCACACCGTTTTGTGTCGACAGAGAACAACAAAAGACAGGACCATCCTTTACTTAATTCAGGTAAGACGGTGGCGAGCAGTATCTGCGTACGGAGAGTCCCGGGTTCAAGGCTCTGTGAAGGCTTGGACCTGTCCCCTTGGCTTAACGGTGTCCCTGTCCATCCAGCTCTGATGAGTACCTGTCATTAGTCGTGGAGAAAGCAAAAAGGAGCTTTAATGATCAGAATATTAATCATTGGCCCTAAATAAATAGAATTGAAGTAAAAAACAAAGGAAAATAAAAAGTAAAATCTGAAGAAGAAAAAAAGATAACTGCCATTTTTTTGCCACAAATTCAGTATTTCATATTTTACATCCATTAATTCATTATTTTACATTATAAATCTAAAAATTCACTGTTTCTTGATTTTTTAACCATGATTTCAGTGTGACCACAATGCAGTTGTACCATTTTACTTCCACCTTCTTCCGTTCTCCATAAGCCTCGATGATAATATTTGGCAGAGGCTGAAGCGAGCCAGCAGTAACAAAAATCCAAGATATTCCGTTGACATAGCTGGCATGGCTGGGACGTACCGCTGCACCACAGCACAGAACCTGGCTCTGTCTGCGGCAGCTCATGATGCTGCATTCGTTTTCTCTCAAGTGTAAGTTATTCATGACTTAAAATTAGGGCTGCGGAAATTAATTATTAATTTCACGATTAATCGTTAAAAAATTTTATCGATTAATCGACCCCCACTTATAGATGTACTGGAAGTCGAAAAGGAAAATATTTCGGCCGATAAATATAAACTCATTTCCGGACGATTACACAAACATTTTGGTTTTAAATAATTGACTGACGTGAATGTTCAAAATGTTGATAAAGGTTATTGTGTCCATTGAGGGAAATCGTTTGCCAACCATGCAATGCTCCCTCTAAGTCTAAGCTTCTATGGTTCATGTGCAAAGTTGCACAACGTCCATTTTTTGTGCAATATTTTACAAAATTTGCTGCGCTGTGATTCTAAACTCCTGCGTGGTGTCGGTCAAATATCTGCGCAGCCATGCTGCGTAAAGGGAACATTGCTACCATGGTTCTAACACTTTGCTTACATATCACCTGCAAACCAAACAGCTACTACAGTATCAGAAACTTCAGCTGAGACAATATAAAGCTATGTGAATGATTGTTCTGCTCGGCTAGTTTTATTGTCAATAAGACCCACTCATCACTTGAACCACTTGTCTGTTGGCTTTGTTGGTTAAAAGATGTCATATAAAAAAGACATTCCAGTGTTATTTTGATTTTCGACAAGTACGTTTAATAAATGTTACTTATAACACCATAAATTTCAAATTTTATCTTTAATCGAAATTAACGATTAATTAATCGTTAATTTTTTCAATAGGTAACGGTTAAATTTAAATTAATCCTTAACAGCCCTACTTAAAATGCATTTCAGTAGATTTTCAAACTGTAACTGAAAATTGAAAATTTTAAGGGGGAAAAAAGGAAATGTCTTCCTGAAAATAAATTGGTCCATCCAAAAACAATACTTAGAAAGTTTTAAGCTCCAGATGGTTTTTAGCTGAAGAAGTTTTTAACATCAATGTTTGATATCAATTTATACCAAGTGTTCATCATCATGGTACAAAGTTAAATGTGAACTGACCACAGGATAGACAACTTATTGAGGTGTTCTCCGTCCATTTGATCAATTATTAAAAATGTTTGCAGCTCCCAAACGATTAGTTGGTGTTTTTTTGTTAGGACTCATTTACCTCCAAATATGCTATTGACTTTTAGACAATGATAATTGAAATTGTGTCTTATCTTCATATTGTTTTCATTGTTTTTATTTTAAAGTTTGAATTATTAAATATTCTAATTAATTCCTTTATAAGGTTAAGTCCATCTATTTCCGTGAAATATTTTAGATTCACTTAGCATTGTATAGATAAAATTAAACACTTAGTTTTTATTATTTTAAAATCATTTGCTTATTTGTTAATTTCAAGCAAAATGCTGCATGCAAAAGGAACTAATAACTGCCCACATAATTATTTGGAACGTCTTCCATCTTTTAAAATCATGAATTCAATCTATAAAATAGAATAAAAAATACATATTTTTGTCTCCGATATCCTGAACCCACTTCTAATCGTATCTCAAGAACCATTTGAAAACAAGTTCACATAATTATGCAGATTTTATACACTTCCTTTAATGCCAATGTTTGCTGATAAATTGAAAATCAGCTTTTTTTATTTTTTCATTTTAAGGTTATCAATTTAACAAAATTCTGTATATTTTTATCTGACAATCAATGTAACTTGTCAATGAACACATTACTTTCAGAGGGTTAGGGTCATCACTGGAATATAGCCTTGATAACATGGCTTGCCTGGAGAATGACCTGGGGGGAATTCAGGATGAACTTGTCAGTGCCAAAGATGTAAGTAGTTTATTTTTTACATTTATTTCTATTTTATTTTCCTTTCTTGACTGACAATCTGACATTTCTTTGACCAATAAACATAGCCTATGTGCCATCCATGTCCTTATAGGTCTTGTTTATTTTTTTTATATTAAATGTATATGTTTCCACCAGTTTTCTATGTGAAGCGAAGTTAGCCCCGGCTGGGGTAAATTGTCATATTAATATTATCATTGATATTTTCTGCTGTGACATTAATTGGAAATGTCTTTGAGTACTTGATTGACACCTGTCATGCAGCCGACTTGACTTTATGTTGATCAATGCTGGTTTTAAAAGAATGAAATGCTTGTTGAATTAACGCATTCCCTCTTTGAGCACTCTGACTTGACTTTATGTTTATCAATTCTGGTTTTAAAAGAATGAAATGCTTGTTGAAATAACTAATTCCCTCTTTGAGCACCGTAAAGGTTAATGAACTATAAACCCCGATAAATTTTTTTCTTGGCATGTCTGTGAACATCAGCATTGTAAATCCATAAATAATTATCTAATCCTATAAAAACTTAATTTACGATTGTTTCAAGAAAGTCTGGATGCCATTGTGATATGTATAAGAGATTATGTGAGCCTAGCTGCTTGCTGGGGTACTGCGCTATATAAGTTCTCAAATTATTACTATTATTATTATTATTAAAAAAGTGTTCAAATCTCTCACTTTTTTAAAACTGCTATTGTTATATTTTTCAAATTCCTTTACCCACTGATCTACTTCTCATTCATGCTACTAACATAATTTGTTTTTGTACGTTCCTCTCCAGCACATTGTTATGTTGACATCCTTAAGTCACATGATGAGCAGACAACGCGCACTCGGCCCCTCCCTGAAGCCGGTCATCAAGAACAGTAGTCCTGCGGGCAGTGATGATCAGCTGTTTCTGACAGACAGTAACGAAAACATATCCTCCATCCAACCGGGTGGTCATTTGTTTCCAAGTGACAAGGTCTCTCCCTCAAAGGGAGGTCAGGTACAGCCAAGCAAAGATCGTAAGCAGGTTTCTAGCTCTTGTTGTGTGTTATAGTTTTATAAAGTTGTAAGAAATGTCAAACAACATGCCAGCTAACAGATATCTTCTACAAATAAAAACTGAGACAAGCTTTTAAAATGTCAAAATAAAACAAATCAACTTAGCTGTTCAGAAAACTTTAGTCCAAAGGAAGCCTAAAGTGTCAAACCTGATATATTTTTATTGAAATCACTGAAATTATTGAGATCACATTTCTCCAAAGGGGCCGTCCATAAATGACGTCACACGATTTTAGCCTATTTTTTTACCCACCTCGTCACACGTCGACACAATAACTTAGGACCCCCGCCCCCCCCCCATCCAAAATGAAGTCACACAACTTTGCCTCCCCCCCCCCATAGAAGCAGTATTTTCCATTTGAAAATGAGCATGTTTCAAATGACTTTTTTGTCATTTAAGTATGTATTTAATGGGAGGCTGCACTCTAGTATCATAACATGCGTGAAGCCATGTAAAACGCCATTAAATAAATTGTAAGCAATCAAATATTTAAGTTGAAATTATAGTTAAGGTCACACATTTTAATGTGACGTCACATTTCTTCAACACCCCATCCCCCTCGTCAAACATCATCACATATGCAACATTAAATTTTATAAATGATAAGGTTGCGTAAAGCAGACCTGCAGTTACTTGCTAAAGAAGAGGCTTAGAGAAAATGCATTATTGAATTCACTGTCAGGCAAGGGGAGAAAACAAAATAAGTTTCAGAACTTAGTCAGCCAGCAGTAGGAATTGCTAAAGTGCAGGGTCAAAAAGATTGTACTGCACAGAGTGACAAAAGTCTGTGTACGTCCATCAGCAATAAACTAAAGGTTGCCATCCTGCAACTAATCTAGTTGATGCTGAGAATATCAACTTTATTAAAGTAGTTTTTCAACAAGCTTCTTCTGAAATGTCATTGTATTTCAGTGGTCAGCTTGTACAACACAAGTGGGAAAAATAGGTACAGATATATGGTACAATGATAGAATAGTTGATGTGTATGAGAAAGAGAAAAAAAATCATTTGAAGAAAAAAAATTACCATCAGCTATTAGCACTGATGAGGAAAAGACAGCACTATGATCTGTTACTCTGTGATTTTTGTTGATTTTGCATATCTCATCCTAGTATATCTTGAATTTATAATTTGAATGTTTCTAGTTTGAGATCCAAATTCCTATCATTCACATTAACTTTAACTCAACCTTATTTTAATTTTAAAATAAGTTATCTAATATGAAAAAAATATTTACTTTATATTTATTAATATACCATTGTTTATCAGCTGAAGTTCTACTTTAGAATGCTTATTTGTAAAATGTGATTAATAAAAAAAAATGCTAATTAAAGTCATTGGTTGAATTGATCACCGTAATTTCTGGATGACTAACGTAGTGAGTGGTAACTTTTTATCGGCATTAAGAAATTTATATGTTAATAAACTTTCGTAGCCTATAAACACCTACTTGGAGAAGGTTAAAGTATATTTTCTGTTTTCAATGCTCATTTGTTAAAGTTGATTTGTAAATCATACAATTATTATTTGATCATATTTGAATGAGGCTGTATAGTTGTATGTATGGTCTCTGAATGAATAGATCTTATATAAACAATTGAAAATAAAAGTATTAATCATCAATTTAAAGAAACAACTCAAGTAATCCTATTATGGTATGTTAATACTATTAAATTTTAAACATTTCCTCTGAGATTTGCAAATTTTATCTTTATTGTTATTATTATTTTTATAATATTGGTGGAAAAGTTAAAAATAACACTTAAACTTAAATAAAAGTATTAAATGTTAATAAGGCGAGTCAGCACATTTTAGTCATTTTTTAAATTTAAATTTAAAAACTTAACAATAACTTAATTTATATTTTATGATTTTATTTAGTAATACTGCTATCTATGTTCAATTTAAGTATTATAATTTTATCTAATTTTATAATAAAGTTATAAAACCTTCCAGCGGGCTATAAATGGATCATGAAATGTGGAGGAAAGCTCAACAGCAGAGAAATTATTTTTATTTCTGGACTAAAAAAAAATTCATAACTTTTAAATCACGTGAGCTATAAGTATGATCATTGTGTTTTTGGAAACTATTTAAAGCTCTGTACAGCTGTATATATAATATAAAAGCCCAAGTCACTGTCCGGCTCACTGTGGAACGCTGAGGAACGATGCACAATAGTCTATAGCAGTTTAAAAAATTGTGTGGTGATTAGCACTGTAAAAATATTTAATATGAAGTCATTGTTTGATCTTATATTTAATACAAGGCGCGCAAAAAGGTGTGCAAAATAATTATCAATTAAAGACGTGCTGTAAAAAATATTATATGACGTCATTGCTTTAGCTTATATCTTAATTTTGGTAAATGGAACGATGTAAAAATAGGATTTGATGATTTATAATTATAAAATACTTTGTGTACATTTCAGGAAGTTTAATATTTCGTATTTATCAAACAAGGATAATTTACTTGGGGTTTTGACAAAAAAAGTGGCCGCCGTAGGCGCCCTAAAGCCGGTGTGGGCGCCTTAGGCGCCCTACAACCCCTAGTTATTTTATAATTGAACATTCTTTTTATTGTTCTGTTGAAATTTCCGTCAAAGTACCAAAATATATTTGAGAGATTATTTAAATGATTTCCATTGTTCCTCTTGTTATAGCTGTTATACTTAAGTTCTACATACCAATGTTATACACTTACCTTGTTACTGAAGTCTATACTCTCAAGAAAGAAGTCTATACACTAATTCAGTTTGTGAAATTTATACACTTATATTGTTAATTAATAACGGCTTTACAGAATATATGATAATATAAAAGTCTCTTAGTACAATTGTATTTCAGTTTAAATGAAGCCTAATTTAAGTAACACAGATATATCACAAATAATAAGCTTTTAAGGAAGGACTCCCTGACATTTGAATCCTATAAAGCTGTCTTGGAAAAAAAATTTAATTGAAAGGGGCCATCTATAAAGTATGTCACGCTCCAAAGGGGGGAAGGTGTGTAAGAAAGTGTGATGGGGGGGGGGTTCCGACCATGTGTGACTTCACAGTGTTTTATATTAAATTTTAATTATTTTGTTAATAAAAAAAATTAAAATTTGTTCGAAAGTGTGACGTACTTCAGGGGGGCGGGGGTGTGTCCGAGATTTGTGACAGCGGGGAGGGGGGGGGTAAATATGGTCAAACATAGTTTGACGTACTTTATGAACACCCCCAAAGTCATTCTAAAAGTTAGTATGGGCTACGTTTTGTTCATTGATGAGTTAAACATTTGTTATAAATAATCACATTATATTGACATTGAAACTATCATCAACAGCTTGAATGCGTGCTACTATGAAATGGTTTACAATCATGATTTTTTGTAAAGGATTACTCACCTGAAAAACTTGCTCAATAAGTAATGGTGCATTTAAATTTGATTGGATATTTAAATGAATTATTATAATTTTTAGTTCAGAAACCTGTGATAAGAAGCCTTTTACTAGACTGTTGTTGTGTTTAATGGACCATGCAATCAATTCATGTGTAAATCTATTTCACTTTTCACACAAATTGTGTCCTTTCTCTTCAATTTACCAGTTCTATTTATAATTAAAAGCCATAATTGTTGTTACAAATTTTCAAATAAAAGCAGCCCAAATCTTATTTTTGAATAATTTATATCAGGCAGGGTTCCTACAGCCTCTGGAAATTCCAGGATGTCCTTAAATTCTCCTAAAATGTGAAATAAAATCCCAAGACTCCTGTCAAACTTCAAATTCAACAATTCTCTTTAAAAGCGCCTAATTTTTGTTTACCGTGGTCTGGGTACAGAAATTACTGTCATTTTTGTTTTAGTTTCTCAACCCGCAGAGTGTTACTAATTTTGAGCTCTCAAGTTTTTTGTAAATGTCCTAAGAGTTTTCTAAAGCATTGGAATTTTTATTTTAGATTAGGTGTAGGAATCCTGATTAAAATGTTACTTCTTTTAATGATTTTTTTTTAAAATGATGTCAGATGGTATCTTTATTTATTTTTTTAAATATTTAAGTACTTTTATTTTATTGATTTTACTGTGTCAAATTTTATCCCACAATTTACAATTGATCTTATTCTCACAAATATTAAACTTAAATGTATTAATTCCTGGGAATCCTTTGCTTTATATATATATTTTGCATACCAATGTTTTGTATAGCGTTATAGATGGGTCATTGGCTGAAACAGAAATATTTAATTTGAAATTGTTATCTTTGATACTTTCTGCCTTAAACTTTTGGTTTCTATTTAAATTATGGCAGAAAATGTCAATCATTACATTAGGTTTATGTTAAAATAAGTTTTAATGTTTTTCTTTTTAAGAATTTCTTCTGTATTGAATCTAAAAAGCCATTCTTGTCCATTTAAATGAGGTCATGACTTGAAAGTGATAACTTCTAGAGCTACTGTGTGTTGTTATTTATTGTGATTAAGGACATTTAACAGATCCTTATATTAAACAACAGCGTTTGACAATCTTTACCTTGTTCGCATTAAAAAATCAGAATAGTTAAATTGTGTATCCAGGAATTTCCAGAAAATACAGTGGATTTAAGGAGAAAATCCCTAGTTTTTAAACATTTATTGAAAAAAATATATTTTATAAAATAATTCATAGAAGTCTCTGTTTTATTTCACTAGCAATACTCATTACAATACATTTTTTTAAAAATTTGTGTGTGTTGTTATTGATAACCAAAATTATAATCAAAACTTGCATTCCAATAATTTCATTGAATTAAAATTATTCAAATTTTTAAATTGCATAATATTCTACTGAGAAATAATTAAATTTTGTGTTTCTACAAGTTATTACAATTTTTATGTGTTAATAAGATAAATAATTTCTATGTGTCACATTGTTTTTAAATTTTAATTTTTGCAATATGAATCAGTGCCACATGTTTATTGTTTTTTTTTAAATAAAAATGTTTGAAACTGTGATTTCAGATTTTGAAAGTAATTTTTTACTCTTCAATTTTTTTAAAAGGCTTAAAATGTTCTTTCTTGGCTCAAGGTGAAGGACACCTGCCAAAGTGGTGCTTGGACCAGTTACTGGCTTAATTGTATTAGAGAGTATAAAAGACAAGATACACAAACAAAACAATAAATTAAAGTTTTATTACAAATACATAAGTAAATATTTTGGCTAATGCCTTTGTCAGTACAAATAACTTACACAAGTATTAAAATTATATTTACATGTATATAAGACATTCTATATCATGGAAAAATAATTATGTAAAGTTTAAAAGAAAAAAAAACAATGACACCGGATATAAGAAAAAGGAGCAAGTAGCAAAAGTTACTGTGAAGACCACAAGAAAATGATTTCACAGTTAGGTAAAATTGTGAATCTTCGAAATAATAATTTATTTATTTTTACTTCATCTACCTCTTTCTATAAACATTTATTTTTTAAAAATACACGTTACCATGTAAAACTTGATATTCCTGAACAATCCTTAGTTTTATTATATAAAAACTTATGTGAATATATTTAAATAATCATTCCTTTTAAATCCTTTTACTTTTTGTGATTTTATTCATGTATGTAAAAACTCCATGCATTACTTGAACCGTTTTCACAATCATCTGTTAAAAATGTCCTCGTTTACTATAGGTTTGTATAAACTTTCTATGACCCATGTTGTAATACCATCTGAAATGACACAATATTGCAATACTCTGAAATTTAAAAAAAAATTGAAATTAAAAATCTGACATGAGACAATATTAAAAAAACAATGAGAAGCGACACAATCCCACTAATCTCTAAAGCTCCACTGGCCACTTGACTGTGAGATTATGTTATTATCAATGGTGATATGAGAGGTCACAGCTGAGAGCACATCATTTCAAAACTGTTTCATTTTGCTGAGCTACAAAACTTTTCACTTAATAATTCCTGCTACGCTATTGGTCTACTTATAATAGCTGCATTCCAAAACATTCCTGCTACGCTATTGGTCTACTTATAATAGCTGCATTCCAAAACATTCCTGCTACGCTATTGGTCTACTTATAATAGCTGCATTCCAAAACATTCCTGCTACGCTATTGGTCTACTTATAATAGCTGCATTCCAAAACATTCCTGCTACGCTATTGGTCTACTTATAATAGCTGCATTCCAAAACATTCCTGCTACGCTATTGGTCTACTTATAATAGCTGCATTCCAAAACATTCCTGCTACGCTATTGGTCTACTTATAATAGCTGCATTCCAAAACATTCCTGCTACGCTATTGGTCTACTTATAATAGCTGCATTCCAAAACATTCCTGCTACGCTAGTGGTCTACTTATAATAGCTGCATTCCAAAACATTCCTGCTACGCTATTGGTCTACTTATAATAGCTGCATTCCAAAACATTCCTGCTACGCTAGTGGTCTACTTATAATAGCTGCATTCCAAAACATTCCTGCTACGCTATTGGTCTACTTATAATAGCTGCATTCCAAAACATTCCTGCTACGCTATTGGTCTACTTATAATAGCTGCATTCCAAAACATTCCTGCTACGCTATTGGTCTACTTATAATAGCTGCATTCCAAAACATTCCTGCTACGCTATTGGTCTACTTATAATAGCTGCATTCCAAAACATTCCTGCTACACTAAAGGTCTGCTTATTTATTGCTACACTTTGGGACACTTCTGCTACAGTAAAACATCTGCATAGTCCTTCCCCATACTTCAAGACTGTACTTAACACATGTCCACGCAAATTTTTATCTGTGTCGGTAAAACAAGTCTTGTCCTTTATACAATTTAAATTGTTAAAATACTAATTTATTTACATATCAGTGACTGCTAGTTGCTTTTGTAATTTGATTATTTACAATAAAGATTTAAAAAGTCAGTGACTGCCATATTTCAGTTAATTTATTGTCAACAGAAAGACAGTTGTTGTGAGTGGTTGTTTGTCTTCATGTGCATAGCTAACGGATCGATATATTATTTGGTGCCTGTAGGCGTGTTTACCTCTAGATAGCTAACGGATCGATATATTATTTGGTGCCTGTAGGCGTGTTTACCTCTAGATAGCTAACGGATCGATATATTATTTGGTGCCTGTAGGCGTGTTTACCTCTAGATAGCTAACGGATCGATATATTATGTGGTGCCTGTAGGCGTGTTTACCTCTAGATAGCTAACGGATCGATATATTATTTGGTGCCTGTAGGCGTGTTTACCTCTAGATAGCTAACGGATCGATATATTATTTGGTGCCTGTGGGCGTGTTTACCTCTAAGACTGTGGAAACCCCCAGTACAGCAGTTAGTGCATTGTTTTTTTTCAGGTCATGTGTCCCTTAATTGAAATGTTTCTTGGTTCAAGCATTTGTAACAGACTTGTTCATATTTGTATATCATTTCTCTCGTAGCTCTCAAACCTAATAGTAAGAGATCAAACAAACAAAACAAAAAACAGCATAATGACATTTTATCATAATCTTAGGCATTGCGGCCTGTGTAGGAACTTAAAGCCTTTTCATTGGATAAGCGCAGGATGTAATAATTTTCATATAGAAGGAGCGTATGTAATAGATAAGATTCCCATTCATCAAATGAGACAGATCCACGGCCTTCCGCCTCCTTGCTTAGACACCCCTCCCCCAACCACCTGTACGTCCTGCTCTAACTCCTCCATCCATCCAAGTCTATTAATGAACATGCCAATAACTAAATGAATGTAGCTGATTGATGTCTTAATGCTACAAGTGACGGTGAACGTGTATGGAAATATTGCGATAGAGCCACCAACAAAAAGGCTATAAATGGAAGTAGATCATTTATTGATAAGAATGCATTCAATTAAAGTTTTAATATTAATTTTTGATTTATAAAATAATTCAAACAGTTTTTCGATTTCATTAAGGAATAAATATTTTTTTAATAAACATAAAACCATTGTGAGAATTTTAGACAAATAGAAGTGTTAAAAAATATGTATTTATTTTTTTTTAATCCTCTTGTTAGCTGAGTTTTAAAAAAAGGAATTTTCATTATAGAAAAAAAGGCAGAGATGGTTGCAACAGTACGAGGGGCATGAGACGCCCTATGTTGGAATGAGAAGTGTAAGGGTATACTGTATGCAGCCCTAGAGAAAAGAAACAACTCTAACTACTGACAAAGAGGAAATTGTCGAAGAAACACTTTCATTGAATTCAAAAACACAGCCCGCCGAAACAAATGTCCTATTCTCTAACTCTGGTTGGGGGGGGGGTCTTTTCAAGAGATGTGTTGGCCAGGAGCTTTATTTAAAGTTGTTGAATAAAGTTTGCGATATATCCCCGCACAGAATTAAATGCCCAAATGATGCAAATGTCTTTCTGTTTATTTTAACGGACTCGCACCTAGGGGTGAGAGGGGTTCCACGCATTTGTGACGAGGGGGAGGGGGGTTGTTTGAGAAATGTGACAACACATCAAAAATCGCAACTTTAAATAAAAGCTCGACTTAAAAATTTGATTTCTTATAATTTATTATATGACGCGTGTTACGATATTAGAGCGCAGACTTACGTTAAATACATACTTAACTAACAAAAAAAAGTATTTTAAACATGCTCTTTTTCAATTAGAAAATACAGCTTTTAGGGGGGGGCGCAAAGCTTTGTGACGTCATATTGGAAGAGGGGGGGGGGTCAAAGTTTTTGTGAGGACGCGTGACGAAGGGGGGGAGGGGGTGAAAAATTGGCCAAAATTGCGTGACGTCATTTATGGACGGCCCCTAAGCAAAAGCTATCAATGATTTCAGCTTTAAGATAAATAGCAATGATTTATATTTGATCACTTAATTTATGATAAATAATAACCCCAGAGGATAGAAAAACAAAGTCAAAGTATTAATAATACTTACGGCAATTAATTCTAATTTGGAAATACAACACAATTATAACTTAAACATAGGGATAAAAAAACTTTCTTATTCCGTATGCAAGAAAAAACGCATAAAAACCTCCACTCACAACCTCCACTCACAACCTCCACTCACGACCTCCACTCACAACCTCCACTCACAACCTCCACTCATGACCTCCACTCACGACCTCCACTCACAACCCCCACTCACAACCTCCACTCACGACCTCCACTCACGACCTCCACTCACGACCTCCACTCACAACCTCCACTCACGACCTCCACTCACAACCTCCACTCACAATCTCCACTCACAACCTCCACTCACAACCTCCACTCACAACCTCCACTCATAACATAAACTCATAACCTCCACTCACAACCTCCACTCACAACTTCCACTCACGACCTCCACTCACGACCTCCACTCACAACCTCCACTCACAACCTCCACTCACGAACTCCACTCATAACATAAACTCATAAACCTCCACTCACAACCTCCCCTCACAACTTCCACTCACAATCTCCACTCACAACCTCCACTCACAACTTCCACTCACAACCTCCACTCACGACCTCCACTCACAATCTCCACTCACGACCTCCACTCATAACCTAAACTCATAACCTCCACTCACGACCTCAACTCACGACCTCAACTCACAACTTCCACTCACGACCTCCACTCATAACCTAAACTCATAACCTCCACTCACGACCTCCACTCACGACCTCCACTCACGACCTCCACTCATAACATACTCATAACCTCCACTCACAACCTCCACTCACAACTTCCACTCACAATCTCCACTCACAACCTCCACTCACAACTTCAACTCACAACCTCCACTCACGACCTCCACTCACAACTTCCACTCATATTCTCCACTCACGACCTCCACTCGCGACCTCCACTCACAACTTCCAATCATATTCTCCACTCACGACCTCCACTCACGACCTCCACTCATAACCTAAACTCATAACCTCCACTCACGACCTCCACTCACGACCTCCACTCACAACCTCCGCTCACGACATCCACTCACAACTTCCACTCACAATCTCCACTCACGACCTCCACTCATATCATAAACTCATAACCTCCACTCACGGCCTCTACTCACAACCTCCACTCACGACCTCCACTCACGACCTCCACTCACAATCTCCACTCACGACCTCCACTCACAACCTCCACTCACAACCTCCACTCACGACCTCCACTCACAACCTCCACTCACGACCTCCACTCATAACATAAACTCATAACCTCCACTCACAACCTCCACTCACAACTTCCACTCACAATCTCCACTCACAACCTCCACTCACAACTTCCACTCACAACCTCCACTCACGACCTCCACTCACAACATCCACTCACAACCTCCACTCATAGCCTCCACTCACAACCTCCACTCACAACCTCCACTCACAGCCTCCACTCACAACCTCCACTCATAGCCTCCACTCACAACCTCCACTCATAGCCGCCACTCACAACCTCCACTCATAGCCTCCACTCACAACCTCCACTCATAACCTCCACTCATAACCTCCACTCACAACCTCCACTCACAACATCCACTCATAATCTCCCCTCACGACCTCCACTCACGACCTCCACTCACAACTTCCACTCACAATCTCCACTCACAACCTCCAGTCACGACCTCCAGTCACGACCTCCACTCACAACCTCCACTCACAACCTCCACTCACAACCTCCACTCACAACCTCCACTCACAAACTCCACTCACAACTTCCACTCACAATCTCCACTCACAACCTCCACTCATAGCCTCCACTCACGACCTCCACTCACAACTTCCACTCACAATCTCCACTCACAACTTCCACTCACAATCTCCACTCACGACCTTGACTCACAACTTCCACTCACAACCTCCACTCATAGCCTCCACTCACGACCTCCACTCACAACCTCCACTCACGACCTCCACTCACAACTTCCACTCACAACCTCCACTCACGACCTCCACTCACAGCCTCCACTCACGACCTCCACTCACGACCTCCACTCAGAACCTCCACTCACAACCTCCACTCACGACCTCCACTCACGACCTCCACTCACAACCTCCACTCACAACCTCCACTCACGACCTCCACTCACAACCTCCACTCACTACCTCCACTCACAACTTCCACTCACAATCTCCACTCACAACCTCCACTCATAGCCTCCACTCACGACCTCCACTCACAACCTCCACTCACGACCTCCACTCACAACTTCCACTCACAATCTCCACTCACAACTTCCACTCACAATCTCCACTAACGACATTGACTCACAACTTCCACTCACAACCTCCACTCATAGCCTCCACTCACGACCTCCACTCACAACCTCCACTCACGACCTCCACTCACAACTTCCACTCACAATCTCCACTCACTACCTCCACTCATGACCTCCACTCACAACCTCCACTCACGACCTCCACTCATAACCTCCACTCATAACCTACCATCAACCTGCATAAAATGACTTAATTCTCAAATTTTAAAAATTTAAAATTATTTTTATTTTTTTTTAAATTGTACCAAAAAAAAACAAGCCATAAAAATGTATTCAATCTATTTATAAATAATGAGTACAGATAGGAGTTGGAATAAGACTTAGGCAGGGCATAGTAATTTAGGCCTGGACAACACTTATCTATCTGTTTACAGACGCTCCTTCTATAGAGAAGATTATTGCTTCCTACGCATATCTATGGTTTGTTTTTAGTCCTGCATTTTTATTAGAGATTTAAACGTTGATAAAGTGTTGGTTTTCTTGGATTCTTCAGGCAAACCATTCCACGCCCGAATTCCGGACGGGAAGAACGAAAATTTGTATGTGTTTTTTGTTCTTGCATACGGAATAAGAAAGGTTTTTTATCCTTATGTCTATCTGAGGGTTTTATTAAGTTATCTTTGTGTTGTATTTCTAAATTAGAATTAATTGCTTTATGTATGATTACTACTTTGTTCTTGGTTATTCTATCCTCTAGTGTTTCAAGGTTTAGTGACTTAACTAATGGTGTTATTCTTGTCAGTTTTGAATATTCTCCAGTAATGAATCTGGCTGCTCTTTTTTGAATTCTTCTAGTTTATCAATGCTTTCTTTGGTGGATGGGTCCCATACAGAAGATGCATATTCTAGTACAGGTCTCACCAAAGTGAGGTAGCATTTTAGTTTTATATCTCTATTACATTTGTTAAAGTTTCTTTTTATAAAGCCTAAGGTTTTGTTTGATTTTTTAATAACTCCATTGATATGGGGATTCCATGATAGTTTCTCATTTATTAAGACTCCTAAGTATTTTGCACTTTTAAGGAGTTCAGACAGAAGTGCGCAAACTAAAGACCATAAAAAAATATTTCTAAAATAGGAACAAGAAAATTAAATCAGATCAGAAGGCAATAATCACAGATCAATTGAAGTCCCATTATAATCGTAAACGCAATTGAATAAAACATGAAAAGTTTCTACATGTTAGGTCTAAATTTCGAATATAAACTGAAATGAAATGTCTCAAAATGAGTTGTTTTTCAGTATATAGAGGTTTTCTATATAGTTTTATTTATATTTTTAATTTATGGGCTATACCACCTAGGTAGTCCATCAATGAAACATTGGCATACATTGTCTGCGATCTTTTGTTTGCGTTCTTTGTCGGTGCACTTTTGACGTGTCACCTTGTGAGTTGGGTACATTCGGGTACGCTTCCATGACAAAACGACAAAACACAAAATAACAAGGTGACAAAACGAAAAGGAGACAAAACGACATTGTGAAAAAACGACAAGGTGACAAAACGTGACAAAACGACAAGGTGACAAAACAACATGGTGACAAAACGACAAGGTGACAAAATGACAAGTCTTCAACACCTCTACCGCCTCTAATGCCTTTTATACAATAAAGAGTAATCAATTTGTTTTAGATATTCTACATGTTTTATGGTTGCAGGAACAATGTGTTTGGAAAACACAAGTTAAATGGTCGACTCAGAATTCCTTACTTAACTTTATGCTAAATAGGGCCTCGGACCAGCCAACATTGGTGTGGGAGGGGAGGGCGAGGGGGGGGGGCTTAAGTGTCTAAGACGAACGGGACTTGTCATATTCTAGATACTTTAACTTTTTGGGACCATTTTTACTGTAAGTACCCTATGTTCTGGTGCACACCGTCACACGTTGAAGTAATTAGCTCAGATAATTTTTATTTATTTAAAAAAAATTTTTTTTGTTTTTTAACGCGCCCAAAGCTCAATGACATTGGAGCATTTTTAAAAATAATATTATTAATGAGGGTGATTTAAAAGTGGAGTTACAAGTGCTATTTTCTCTTAGTTAAACCGTGATTGGGTGGGCAATATATATGGTAATACCTGCAGGGATAGTAATTGTGATGAGAATTATATTAAAATAACCCTAATTTGGTAATATAATTGAAGATTAATGATGAAAGTTGGTATAGTATGTAACGGCACTAACACAGCACTTTACTAGAGCATATGTATCAAATTCAAGATATTTCTTCTCACCACTAAGATAGAATTTGGCCGAAGACTCCTCTAAATCGGGTTTGTGAGGTAGCCGCTGAATGAGAAAAGGCAATGAATCTTTGCATTTTCTCTTGCTGGCGATGAAAATTATATTAATGTTTATTTTACTGTTTAATTTTCTGCTAATTGAATGATATCATGCTCGGCCAGCAACCTTACGTGTTTTAAGCTTTGGCCGCTGAGGAATTGAGTCTGACATCCCTGGTCTCTGTCCAAAATGACCTAGGTTGACACCCGCGAGTCTCAGGGACTTCATATGGACTTCTACTGTCATCTACGACGTTGCCATGAGAATTTGTCGTTTTGTCACCATGTCATTTTGTCACTTGTCATTTTGTCTTTTTTCGTTTTATCACTTGTCATTTTGTCTTGTTACCTATGTTTTTGTATTAGCATTTCGAAATTTAAATATATACATATGTATATATGTATAGTAGATTAATTTAAATTTAATCGTTAACTTTTGAAAAATTAACGATTAATTAATCATTAATTTCGATTAAAGCCAAAAATTGACATTTATGGTGTCATATGTAACATTTATTAAAATACTTGTCGAAAATTGAAATGTCTTCTTTATATGACATCTTTTAACCAACAACGCAAACAGACAAGTGTATTGACATTATTTGGTTTAAGTGATGAGCGGGTCTTATTGACAATATAACTAGCCGAGATGAACAATCGTTCATATAGCTTTAGATTGTCTCAGATGAAGTTTCTTATACTGTAGTGGATTTTGGTTTGCAGGTGATATGTAAGCGAAGTGTCAGAACCAGGGTAGCTATGTTCCCTTTAAGCAGCGCGGCTGCGCAGATATTTGAACGATGCCAAGCTGGAGTTTAGAATCACTGAGCAGCAAATTTTGTAAAATATTGCACAAAAAAAATGGATGTTATGCAACTTTGCACACTAGATGTTTTTTTTTAAACTTTGCACACAGACCAACGAAGCTTAGACTTATAGGAAACATTGCATGGTAGGCAAACGATTTCTCTCAACGGACACAATAACCTTTATCAACATTTTGAACCTTCACGTCAGTCAATAGTTTAAAACCAAAATATTCGTGTAATCTTCCGGAAATTAGTTTATATTTATCGACCGAAATATTTTACTTTTTCACTTCAAGTACATTTATAAGTGGTGGGGCGATTAATCGTTAAAGAAATTTTTAATCGTTAAAATTTTTAACGATTAATCGACCCATCACTTACAAATTATTGGTAGTCAAAATGTATTTTTTAAATATAATAATAATAAATAGCGGCCGATAAATAATAAATTTCCTGACGATTACACGAACATTTTGGTTTGTAACTATTGACTGACGGGAATATTTCAAATGTTGATAAAGTTTGCCTACCATGGTTCTAACACTTCGCCTACTTATCAAACCAAATGAAACGCGTATTAAGCTAATGGCAGTAATGGAGTCTGGCTCAGGGGCAGAAAATGACGACAGCCCTTCTGATGAATTACTGCTTTACAATATGGAGATGAAAGTTCATGAATCCATTAACCCTCTACAATGGTGGAAACTTAATGAACACCGTTGTCATTCCTTGTCAAGACCGTTTTGTGCATACCAGTTACCTCAGTTACATGTGAATGATTGTTCTGCTCGGCTGGTTATATTGTCAATTAGACCCGCTCATCACTTGAACCAAATAATGTCAACTCACTTGTCTTTTTGCGTAGTTGGTTAAAAGATGACATATAAAGGAGACATTCCATTGTTATTTAGATTTTCAAAAATAACGTTTAATAAGTGTTACTTATGACATCTTAAATTTTAATTTTTGGCTTTAATCGAAATTAACGATTAATTAAACGTTAATTTTTCAAAATTTAACGATTAAATTAAAATTAATGGTTAACAGCCCTAATATATAGATATATTTAATTTATATATGAATATCTGTATCTATAATTTAGTCTCGATAAGGTCTGTGTAACAGATCAAATATCACATAGGGGACGCGGTGGTCGAGTGGCAGCGCACTGGACTGTCGTACCGATGGTCACGGGTTCGAATCCGTGTGAAGGCAAGGGTCCCTGAGTCACCCCGCTCCGAATGGGTACCTAACACTACATGTAGTTAGGCAGCTGGGTAATGCGTGGAACCCACAAAGCCGTGGCCTGTGAACGCTGCATCACTTGCCAACAGATCATCTGTCATGGTCTGTGGACGCAACTATCTTCTGCATAGAAGGAGCGTCTGTATAGATAAGATAAGATAGGCTAAGCTGCTGGGCTCTATGGATCGTTAAAATAAAAATATTTGGTTAATGTGACAAAAATTTCCAGAAGCGGTTTTCTTTTCTTTTTTTAAGTTTACTTTCGGAACAGAAGTAAATGTCCCCTCTACCCCAACGCAGGCTTTCAGTGTGAGATATTCAAAGATATTGCCTATTGCTTTACTGGATAGGATTAGGTAATCAGTTGTGTGTCAATTGTTTATGAGGGTACTGCGTACATTGGATATGCCTGCCATTAATCATTTAGTATTTAGTTGCCTCCCACTTTCCCCGCAATATCTAAAGCTTTATCAATGATGAAACAAATCAAAATATCATCATTTGCTTTTTTAAAAAGAAGAAACATTTATATTAGGACCGAAAGAAAGCTCAAGCCTGTGTTAGCCTACTTTAATTAAATAGGAACGATAATCCTTTAAAAACAATAAAACAGCAATTTTTATTCCGCCCTTTCATTAGCAACAAACATGGCGTCAAGTCCAAAAGAAAAATTTGATGCAGCAGTAAAAGTTATCAGAGGTTTACCGAAAAACGGTAAGGAACCACTCATCAGAGTTAAAGGAAATTTGAAAGATATATATCAAAGGATAGTCTCATCATTTAAATTTGTAACCCAGGCTTAAGTAAGAGGATTGCACTAAATCCGAAAATTGTAACTACTCAGACTCAGGGCTAACTGACAGCACAGTGACAGTGCTAGTACTACTACTACCCTACTGGCCTACTGATACTACTGAGTAACTGTTATTGTTACTTAATCATTGTCACATTTTCATTAGTACTCATTAGTCTTCTTAGTAAATAAACATTAACAAGTATAGTTGTACCTAGCTTTGACATGCAAACCCCACTGAGAAATCCTCCCCCCCCCCAACTTTACTCCCTCCACAGTTGAGTGTGAGTGGTATATGGGGAGTAAGATTTTTCCTATACTATAGGTCATAGGTACTTGGATTTGAGGCTTTTTTTTGATGCAATCGCGCTCCATAGGGTTTTTGAGACGCTTTTTTCGAGTATAAAATGATAGGGTTCTCTAAAAAATTAATTTTTGGCGCTAGAAACGTCGTATCAACAAACGAATTGCTGTTCTAGCTTCGTTTAAGAACAAGCTTTAGCGACATCCATTTTGTTTTTGAGTAATTTTCGTATGTCGTAAAGAAAAACATCGCAATACACCAGGCATTATACTACCTATACCCAAACGCCTTGGAAAATTTGACTTACGGAGGTTGGAACCCAAAAATCTTCGAGTTAAGGAGATCTAAAATGCATTAGTCTTATGGAATTTGGCCGGGACCTAACAATTAATTTGATATGTAATAATTAATAAATTATATGGACCGGAGGTTTTCAACTTAGACTTATGGAAGATATGACTTAGCGATGTCCGACTTTACCAGGTTTATTATTTATTTATTTTGTTTTTTTGGACGGCTCTAGTACTACCTTAAAAATTCAGTTTTTAAATTAAGCAATATTGTATTAGTATTAGCATAATTAAAATACAGCTTTAGTTGAAACTGTAAGCACATAGCATATTTTTACGACTAGTCGTAACAGTAGCCAGTAAGTAAACTACTGCTAAGACTAGTCATAGCAGTAGACACTTCAATAATTTTAATAATAATAAGTATGTTAATTCTTCTACTCATGGGCTGTGTGGAAGATTAGCATTGTTATTTTTGAACAAGAGTGAGAGATAAGTCAACACAACAGTCAACAGTGTTGTCAACACATAATTATTAACAATTGTGACAATTCAAATTGTATTCCATTTTGATAAAAATAATTAGCTATTTGGTAAATACAGCATTTGACGTCTGGAAGTATTCTGCATTTTATTTATTTGATAAGTTGACAGTTCTCAATTATTTTGAAATGTACTCCTCGGCTGCATAATTGAGTTTGTTACATAACTTAAGAAATGCGTTGCTTTTGAATGCTTGAGTTATTTACAATAACTTTAACAAAGCCTTCCATAAACTTTCATTATTTTTTACTCTCTTTATGTCTGTGATTTGATTTAAGCAAAATTATAAACGAATTTAAACTAATGTAAAAATAAAAACTTTTAAAATACAATTTTTAAAAATTTTACATTTTATTTGTTGTAATAGTCAATTTTAGAGTCACTGAGAAGTGTTATATCATACGAAGTGTCTACGTACGCTGCGGCGGTACACCAAGCTAAACCATCGTCTTTAGCCTGCTTAAACCCAATAATACCTAACTAAACCATTGGCTTTGGCCTAGGTATACCGCGGCTTAAAAAGTGAGCAGATTTCACTATATTTAGGCTAAAAGTGTTGTAATTCCTGTAATACTAAACAGTAGTCCTCAAATAATCAATGTATGTATGCAAATTTCCACTTGTACTGAATTTTTAAGGTAGCACTGTCAGAAAACTTGATTTTAAAGATAATTAGTTATAACTGTAAAAAAATCGATATTTAGCATGAGCAGTTCCAGCCGAATGGTAAGGTGCATTGTATTTGCGGTTGCATTGGTGGTATCGGGTTCGAATGTTTGTTTGTTTCATGATGTTTTTGTTATTTTTTCTTTTTTTTCTTTTTAAATTCCCTGACTTGACGGGCATTGGGCTAGAGAACTGAACACAAGCGGTGGTAACATCAAAGTTCCTTTGATGTCACCATAGGAGACGTGAGGCGAGCGTTGCTTAATTTAATACATTCTCTTTATGGTTCTCAAAACTTAATGAAAAATACCTCGCTACCGCTAAAAAAATGGTTTACAGTCTTCTTTGGATGGTTAATCGGTCCTCAAAAACGAGCAGTCTTAACAGCCTTACTGATTATTAAGATATGTCCTTATTTTTTGAAGGTTTAATTCATAAAAGGGCTGGTAAAATCGCAACAATCTTAAGTTATATTGCTTTTGATATGGTAATTATATAAGTCGGTGTCATTTACCTTTCATTTCAGGTTCTTTTCAACCATCTCATGAATTAATGCTTAAATTTTATAGCTACTTTAAACAAGCTACTGAAGGTCCTTGCACTGCATCTAAACCAGGATTCTGGGATTTGGTAAATCGCAAGAAATGGTTTGTAACATCCATAATTAAGGATGAACAAAAAACTTTAATTTATTTGTTCATGTAAACTATTAAATAGTAACATTGTGAAATTAAAAGTACTAGATTTTATAGGTGTTCATTCTTGGTAAGAAATTTCAAAATCAGTACTGCATTGAAGTGATAAATTATTTGTAAAATTTAAGAAGATAGTAATGATTACATCTTGCTAATGAGGCAGTATATTTACATACTATTTAGCTGCATAACAACATGAGGCTCTCAAATTAACACATTGATATAAACTCAATAATGGTTCAAATATTTTTACTTGCAGCAAATTAAAACTAGTATCTGAGCCTCTTCAAAACACATTTTACGTATAAACATTTTTTATTTTGTCAGTGAGAATTTTGACATTAAATTTTTTAATAAAAATTAAATAAGATTGAACATTTAATATTTGTGTTTTTCTGCCACGATGAACATTTAATATTTGTGTTTTTCTGCCACAAAATGACCTTCCACATTTTTCAAGGTTAATACACATAAATCTTTTGTTTCTTCAAATTTTATCCTTAAACTGTATTAAACAAATTTTGATAGAAAGCAGAGAGCCTTGTATTTAAATTAGGGGTCTACCGATATATTGGCCAGCCGATGTATCTGCACTGATATCAGGATATTGACAATGTCGGTATCGATAGCATGTATAGGTCCCGATATTGACGTTACCGATATTTCATAATAAGTGCCATTTTTTAACAAAAAAAATTCAGAAAAAAAAATTATCATTTAGAATAAATATCTCAACAAATTAATATATCGATCCCGATACAGGTATTGAAAGAACCAAAAGAGTCCTAGTATTAATATGTATAGCCATGCCATGTGCTATGATATTGCTTAGGTATTGGCCGATTTTCGTATACTCCGAAATACAGTGTAAGTGATGCCGAGTATACTGTAATTGCTCTAATAACAAAGATGCACGCAGAATCGCAGATGTCTAAAACATTTTGTTGCGTATGGAATAACAAAATCTACCGTGTGCTTAAATTTAAGAATGGCATTATCAAATATGACCGCTGGTTTTGTCCTAACAAATACTCATATCGGCAAAAAAATATCAGTTTTGGCAAAAATGCCTTTCGGTAGACCCCTAATTTAAATAATTAATTTTCGCTTCTTTTAATTGCTAAATGTTCAAATCATTTCAAAATTATATAAATTTTATCAATTGATTTTCCTTTTAATGGAGAATAATACAAATAATTGTTGTTAGTAATAACCTTAAAGTCTTAGTTTAAACAGTTAACCATTACTTGTGTATATAAATTGCCAACTGTTTTTTTAAGGGAGGCCTGGTCAAGTTTAGGCAATATGGAAAGTGAGAAAGCAATGCTGCTCTATGTGGATGAGTTGAAAAAAGTGAGCATTCATGTTCGGCAAGCATACTATCCGCAGCAGGTATTGCTAATGTCAAGCCTCCATTGCAATAATAATGCTTAAAAGAGTATTTAAATCCGAGCTGAATTTTAAACCCCCATCAATGATCTCAATCAAGTAAACAAAATATATGTTTCAGCAAATATATATTTATAGATATTGTTTTTGATGCTTGCTTATGAATTTTTAAATGTAAATTCAGATTTATTTATTTATTTTTTTTACTCATTCTTGAACTCTTTGAGAAAAGTGTTGTCTGACTTAATATCAATATCAAGAAAAACAAAACCCATATCACAAGCTTGCAATTACTTTCCAAATAGATTTGTAAAAATTATAATATGTTACAATTATAAAACTATATACAGCCTTGAAAGAATTGAATGAACTTAAACAATCTATACTAATTAAACTATCAATAAAATCTCAAGTTCATATAAATCTACATTATGCATGCATGCCATAATTCTTTTATTTTCCACTTTAAAATTTTCTGATTCCTTATTAATTTATATTTCTAACAAACATGAATTATATTAAATGTGGAAAAACTACATAATTTATCGACTGAGGTTGATATAATGTTTTGTACATATTTCTTAATTCTCTTTTTTTTTCGAATTTATTTTAAAAACATTCTTAAAAATAAATTTTTTTTAATCGTTTTAAAACAATAGAAATTGCCTATAAAAAGCCCTGTTGGCAAAAAATTCAAGAAGCAATCTGATTAGCTGGCACTTAGGTGAGCCAGCCATATTTAAAGATTGTTTAGTAGGTTTTATGGATGGACCCTTCCATTTTTTTTTGTTGTGTCTTCTTTCCTTACCTCTGTTACCTCAAGAGGGTAAAAACTAAAATAATAAATATTTAATCTACAGAATCATAAAATGTTAAGATTAAATGATTAAAATTGAATTAATAATTGTTTCCATTTATCTTTTCTGTATTGAACCATATATTTAAAAGAATTATAAGCATCAAAGAGCATTTTTTCTAGAGTCATAATTCACATTGTAAAGGTCTATTGTCTTTTAAAAAATTATTTTCAAATCCTTAATGGTTTCCAAACTTATTTTTAAAAAAAAGAAATCATTCATTTTGAGGTTATTAAATCATGTATTAAGGCTTAATAGAGCTTTTTAGTATAGATTTAAAATGCAACGCAGATTCACATGGTAGCCTGGTTGTAGGTATTGACCACATTATTAAAATAAATATATGTTAGTGAATATATGCTAAAATGTGCATTTCTCCAAATAGAAGTTGCATTGACTGATTTATGAAACAATTTGCTATCAAATTACAGTATCAGCATTTTCTTGTAAAATACATGGATTTTATTTTTTTAAGAAAGTAACTCATCATCATTTTGATAATGTTGTGACATTTTTCTGACAATATTTAAATTTGCCATTGGGTTAAACTTTTAATCTTTTATGCAAAATTTTTTTTTAAAAAATTGGTCATAGGTTTGTTTTTACCATTAGTAATAAAAAAGAGATCATTACTATTTACTTAATAGAAACACTTACTGAAAGTGAACAAAAATACTCTTGTCAAATGAATAATTCGGTCCTAATTTAATGTATTTTTTATGCAATAATGTCAATTATTTTGATAGATTGCTAGATATAAAACTTACATTTCATTGCATTCATAAAGGAGAGTCCTTGTATCCTTTTATTTAAAAAAAAAGAAAACTAGGCAATGATTTTATAAGATTACTCAATCTTTGGATTCTAGTGAAACATTCTTATGAGTGATTAAAGAATATATTATAAGCATAAAACAGTTGAATGACATAATAATTTAACAATGCACTGTCAAATATTCAGCTTCCGCATGCATGTAATACTGCCATCTTCGATGACTGAACTCTTTAAATTGTCTCTTAAGTCCATCCATTCTTTTTCTTTCCCCTCAATAGTCCATTACAAATAAATTGCTCTTTGTAATTTATTTTGTATTAAATCTCAATTGTGAAAATAACTTTTCCCAACCGGTCTCATAGATTATACACATTAATTATTTCTATAATATTTAAAGAATGTAATAGAAATCGCGGTTTCAGCGATTCATTACGCTATAAATATTTAGAAAGGATTTTTTCTTTACCAAAAAAACACCTTAAACTCATTTGGTACAATGGCATAAATAAATTATGTCTCATATTATTTTATTCAATGCATTGAACTTTTAACGTTATACAGTTGGTATTATTGTATTGCAATATTTATGTGTGGTACATTTCTGTAGGACTGGCGCCAAATTAAATGCTAGTGGTGTTCTAGGCATAAATTTGGTTGTGTTTCTTTTTTAAACCATTAAACTAATAAGTTTAAGGACATGGAGGCTTGACATTAGTTGACTCTGCAAGCAGATGGAGCAGGTAGATTAGTTTCTAAAAGTGTGACATAAGGCAGCTGCTGTATTCAAACTTGTGAATACTTACGTCTCATTTCATACTTTTCTTTTAAAAGTTTTCTTTTAAATTGCAGTGAATTCCTAATATTTTATTTTATTATTGTGGCTTTTTAATAACTATTTTCTAGATATAAAATAGAGACTATTTTAATTTGAATATTATTAATAGTGAGCATTGTATATTTTTTAATCCAATCACCTGCTGGTGGTGAAGACTTTTTTTTTCTTTCTTCTAATTTGATCATATCTATTGTGTGTAATTAACTTTTTTTGTTGTGATTATCTTTCAAAAAAACACTTGCTAAATGTTTCCTTTAAATTGCATTTTACAAGTGTTTATGATATTAGTCGGATAATTCCAATGCTCCATGATTTGTGTTAAGTAGTCTGGATAAGGATGACTTTGTGTCATCCGCTGGAGTCTTGTGAATATTAAGAGATTAAAGAAAATAGTAGGGTATCAATTGTGAGTGACCCTAATAGTATAATTAGTGTTGACCAACACACAAACACACGAAAGTTAAGATGTGAAATTTTGAAATTTGATGAGGTTGAGAAATGTGACAACACATCACTGCTCAGCCAATAAACATCCACAGCTACTTTATATTATTTTATTGCAATCTTAAACCCAAATTGTTTCTTTATGCTTACTATTTTTGTTAAATCTAACATTGTCATGTAGTTTATTTAAATCCTTGATACATTAAAAAAAGGAATTTTTTTTTACTGATTACCAACTACTTACTACCTTGCTTAACTTGGAGTGCATAATAATTAATAAATATTTTTATTTATTGCTGAAAACAGAATAGACCTAAGTCAGCTTTAATTTGTAGAATTTAATATTTGACTTAGACAAACTGTGTGTTTTCAGTCCATAACAAACATTGCACTGTTTTGATTTAAAAGAATATAAAAAGTTCCATTGATGCAATAGCAATAATTCTTCTTTTTTTTTAATGTGCACATCGTTTTGCAGATCTTTCTTGAAAATTAATAACATTTTATTATTTTAAAAAAATGTATATTTCTATTTTGTGCACTGCTAAGTATAATCACTTTGTTCTAGTTCTAGTATTATCCCCTTTAGTCATTTCATTTCCTATTTCTATAAATATTTGGCTCATATTAAAAAATTTCTGTAAATATTTAGCTGATATTAAATATTTTATTTTGACTAACATTTTCACCATTATACAATTTCATTCCTACCTCTTTTATTCATATTTTTAATAATAACTTCTTTAATATTCAAATGTTTATTGTAATTCAAAATATGGAAAATATAAATAGATGTTTAAAAGACTACAAAATTTTATTATTTAAAAAAATTTTTAATTGTGTGTTTAGAATTTAAAAATAACTTTGTCTCCCTTTCAAGATTGGTTATCTGAATGTTAAGTCTTGAATGACTCAACAAAAATATGTTAATTTCATTTAATGTTTGAAATTGAATTCCCTTTATTCATCTAAATAAAGTTCCATCAATAATATGTTAAAAATCATTAGCAACCAGGAAACTGGATTATGAATGATATTCAGTGTTTCTCTAAACAATCTTCATTCCTCTTTTTTCCCCAATGCTAACAGATAGTTGAAACAATGCCACAAACACACGCTGTCACCGAGTTTCTACAAAAGTTGGACAGTTTCTACGAGATGGTTGAGGACAGTGAGAACCAGAATACACTGAAGATAATGGACAAACCCTGGGCAAATGGTTCAGTCCCAGGTAGTGATGGTAGGTATATGCCTTCAAGCTACACACTTGTCTGTATTTCTTTAAGTTTCCGGGGTTGTTTAGACTTACAGTGACTATGCTGATTTAGCTATGATTTCATTTTGACTAGATTATTTTAATTTTCTTATTAGAGTAAACTTTATTATTATTATTTGCTGATTATTATTTATTGATATATTATTCTTATGTGCTTCAGATGAACAGATTAATCATTCCTACAATGTTACGGAGTTACTTAAACAGGACTTGAAAAGGTGCCAGGACAGTCCAATTATGTTAAATGGTGACAGGTCCCCATCTAATGGTAAGGTTAATCTTAATGTTATGAGCTTCAACTAATTAAAAGTTGTTTTTTTTAAATTAAGTAACTTGTAGGCAAAGGGTGAAACCTAGGCCTTCTATATTTTCTATGAAAAGTGTTTGATGCATTTCACACTTTGTCTGGAATCAGACATTTATTAGGACTGCCAGCACATAAAGTATATGTTTAACAATTATCTATTCTATTTTTAAAATATTTTATTTGATTAGTCTTCATTGTTCAAACCAGATAGACAGCTTTCAAGAAGATTTTTTTTTGAAAAGTGAATGTTACTTTGTCAAAACTGAAATAAAGATATAAAAAAAAGAAAAACAATTATAAGTTGTTTTTAATTATAACATTTTTTTACTTTTAATTTAGTACAATAAGTGCTCAACTACATTTCTATAATCATTATTTGCAAGAAATATTTCAAATGATTTCAAATTATTTTGTGCTCTTTATTTTGTAGTTTTCAATTTTTACAAAAAAATTTGAAATCTATTTTATTCATTTTCTGCGTAGAAAAATTCCGGGATTACAAACTTGTAATGCCTGTTTCAAAAGTTTCTCAAATGAAAAAAAACAAAAACACAAATTTAGAAACGCAATTAAGCTTTAACTGAAAAAAAAAGTTCTAAAGCATTAAGTGTTAAAAACTGTTCCTGATCACACATTATTTTTCAAATTTTTTCACCTGTGAAATTTTGAATTAAAAATAGATACATAAATATCAGTTGTTCTTTTTTTCTTTACTAACTACCATTTAAAAATTCTTATACATCAGTTTTGATATTTATTCTGTAGGCTTTATTGTGGAATGATCAATACATGACATATTGTCATAAAATACATCTAATAATATCAGTTTGCTGATGAAAATATTATATTATGTTCTATAAATATTTAGTGTATTATTTTTTTAATATTAATATTCTATTATAAAAAGCAATTTTATATTTTTTAAGAGGTGAGCGGTATGTTTTATGGCATGAAAATGTAGTTGTATTTGTCTTAGTGGTATCTTTCTATGATAACACAGTTAGATAAATAATATGGTTATCCATTTTAAATTGCAAATGCACAATTTTTTTGGTTTTTTTTTCTTCAAATGTACTTGGTAATAACTTTTTTTTTAATTTTAAAGGTTTCAGTGTATGTTTAGCTTACTTTTTTATTGTGGATAATTTGCTAATGAAATATTGTCTATGAAGAAAATTTGTTCTATAGGTTTCAGTGAGAGACAAAGTTTTACCTGTGAAAAATCTCTACTCACTAATGGTGATAGTCAGAGTGAAACAGATGAAGATGACTATGTGAAGGAAAAGACAGATGGACAAGAAATAGATCCTGTTGTAGTAGCCATGGGTCACTCGGGATCAGCCAGTGATAGTGAGACTGAGAATGAAGAGTTCTGTGATACTTCAGATGAGCCTATTGAGGTATCTTTGGGACTTATATATCGTATCCTTTTTTTGGGATTATTATTTGAAGTTATTTAGCTTTGACCTTCATGTCAGAATAATAAACTTTTTGTGTGTATTTTTCAAGTGGATTAACATACATAATTTAAGTTCATTTTCTAAAATGTTTTGATTTTATTTTATAAGCCGTAAGTTTAGTGCTAATATATGGATCATCTTATGTTTTGTTAAATTAGGATATGAATGTTTTAAATTGAATGCATTTATAAATGTGTGTTACTATTTTTATGTAAAGCCCTTTTAGCCTAGCTGCTAGCTGGGGTACCGCGCTATATAAGTTCTCAAGTTATTATTATATTGGCCATCAAATTTAATTTCAACTCAACTTTATTAATGTGTGTGCCTAACATTAAATCCATCTGGGATCTAATTCCACATGTTCCCCCACAGCCGGCAGTGACCAGCTATTTGCAGACCTTCTCTGCTCATCTTTCATCCACTGCTGCATCTTCAACTCCTATTCCCAGGACTAAGCTGGTTCGCTTCGATCCTAGGATTGAGAACGGCAACACTAACTCTGATGATGATGATTCCAACAGCCTCTTTGTCAATACGTCCCGTGTGTCAGCCAATGTGCTGGATTTGAGTTCATGCACAGAAAACGGCCAAGAATCAGTTCTGGATTCCACACACATTCATTCGGGTGGTGATTTATTTGATATATCCATGTGCCGCGGTGGGGAGGAAGAAGAAAGGAAAAGAAGAGGTGAAGGTCAAGACTCCAGATTTTGGTCAACAACAGGAAATAGGGAGAGTCATAGTGGCAGTGGTGAGTCTTGGGCTGTTTTAAAGAAAGTTTTTTTTTGACTGCATAAACTTTGATTAGAAATTTTTGTATTTTTGTTTAAAGAAATCTAGTATATTTAACACAAAAACATTTGATTCTTATAATGAAAAAAAGCAACCATAAGTCTTGAATGAATATTAAAACATTTATTTCTCCGTTTCCAATTAGTCATTAAGAAAAAGAAATTATGTCAAAATCTTTGAATCAATATGATGATCTGACAAACCCATAGATTTAATATAATTATAGTTCTTATTTCATATTTATTATAGAACTTAATCGGAGATATGATAATTATGATAAGTATGTTATTAATTTTTCTATACAAAGAAAAACTGTAATTTCTACATCATCCGAATAGGTCAATCCATAAGATTTACATTATTTGTTTAACTTTAAATCTGGCAGCTCTTAAATCTGTCATTTTCGATCACTGGGCTTCATTTGCCTGACCACAAATAATGTCTATTTAAATGTATGCTTTTGACTTAAAAATTTTATAAATATTTAAAATATTAAAGAGTATAATTAAAATAATGTTACTGACAGTTGCTTCCCCTTGAAAATTAGACTTATTTCATTCACTTTAGAAAATAATTATGGCAACCTGTATGGGCAAACAATCATTTTACAATTTTTTTTAATCACTATTTTACATATTGCTAATTGCTATTTACAATTCTGGTCGTGAAAAAGCTGATGGGCCAGGGAGCAGTGGAGGCTCAGGCAGTGGTGGGCGTCGTGATTTATTCCCAAACCCTGGAGGTGGCGGGGGCAACAGAGGCTCTGATGCAGGTGGCAAGTCATCTCCTGCAGATTTAAATGAACAAATTATTGTGACTTTACTGAGACTACAGCAGGACCTGAGTAGAGTTTTGATGAGGCTGGAGAGTGTAGAAGAATTTATTAAGTCAGAAAAAAAAGTGAGTGCCTTTTTAAAAAAAAATTTAAATGTTGCTTTTAATTTGATATTGCTCACAGCATTAAATTTCTGTTTTTTAAAAAATTATTGTTATTTTAAAAGTTATTCATCCCCTTACTTAAGAATTTTATTTTCAGATTCGAGATAAAAGATTACAAACTTCAAAGGTACACCTTTTTATATAATTTGTTAAAAAATGCATGTATTAAGAAACTATAAAATGTCTCATTAAATTAAGCTCTTTTATTATCTTTAGTATTTAGAGTTCATTTAAACTCATATGTCATGACAGTGAAAGCAAACTTTTTGATAAAATTTAAAATGTTGGAATATAATTATTTATTTTGTTCATCTCGATTTTTAACAAAAGATTAGTGCACAATCAACAAAAATAATTTGCAATGTATGTCACGTCTGTCTGCCCGTGATGCTACTAATTTTAGAAAGCAGCACACCAAATAACTGCACCAAAAATAACTCTCTTCGAACATTCCACATAAAATTGTGCAATATGAAAATAAATAAATTAAATGAATAAAATAAAAATAAATAAAAGTTCTGTATTACATTACTTTTTATTCAGATGTGTATTTTTTCAAAATAAATAGATTTCAGCTGAAATGTATTTATTTTGAAAACTTCCGTCATTTTTGACGGGTAATACGCTAGTGTTGATTTATAAAACAAAGGAAAAAAATGTATTGATAGAAATTTTTTTAAATTTACATGAACTTTGAATGTATTTATAAATATTCATATTATGTCTTTTCCTCTAGGGCTTGTGGCCACTTCCTGACTTGTCTGTGAGATCCGCAATCATTATTTTAGCCTGGCCATTTGTGGTCCACCTTATTCTTAAATATATCAACCGAAGGTCTGTAAGAATATTTTATACTTTGGAAAAAGAATATACGTTTTTAAATATATGCAGGCGCTGAGTGGGGAAGCGATAGTTAGGAGATTTAGCCAACTTATGACAATAGGAAAGTCTTTCAGCAAAATTAGGTCAAAAACAAATTTTGAAGTTAGTTTCTGTCAATTTTCACAATGCATATAAAAATTATAAATTTCTTTTATGTAAAATCCTTTTTGTTTCTAATTTACATACATAATTTTTAACTTACTGTAAATGCTGCTGATAATTTTCAATTACTGAATCTGCTACAGATATGTTTGAGTTATCAGTAGCAGATACATTGAATTACTGTATCTGCAACTGACCAACAGGAATTTATGAAACTGGGCCTTTTAATATTTTTAAATCCCTTATATTAACTTCACCGCTGTCTCTGTCGTTCTGTCGTCATCTCTGTCTTGGGCGGGCGGAAAAACAAAAGTAAAAAAATGACCCACTTCCCGTGATCCGATCGAGCTGAAATTTGGCACACGGACCCGTCTCACCTAACAATGCATCGTATCAAAATTTCAGATCGATCGAACGTACCGTAATTAAATTTATGCATTTTTAGTTTATCCTTATATAACGTATGTAATTCAAATTCACTGTTTGTTATTGTTTTTTTTCACGGGATTGTTCAGTCACGCGTTGACGCGACCCATCGAAGTACCGGCGTGCTTTTGTTTACATTTTACGTGTCACGCTGAGCTCGGTCAAGCGATCGGTGACCAGACTTTTCCCCTCTCCCCAAGGCTATGAAGCAAAGTTGAGTTAAGACAGATTCAGTCTGTAAATGTTTGTCGCTTTTGAAAATAATCAATACTGTTAGTTATGTCTCATATATAAGGGATTTATAGTCAAAAACTTTGTTTTTAGGGGTTTGTTTAATTTACTCATAACTTGGGTAAGGTTGTTGTTTTTTTTTAATGATTAACTACTAGACTCAAAAAAACAAATAAAAGTAGGACAAATATCACCAAATCTGAGATGATATGTTTTTCAGTGTGGTGTGGCTGGGAGTGGAGGGAGGAATGATGGAAATATGTAAACAAAGTCCGCTCATCTCAACAGCTATCTCAATAGTGTTAATATTTCAAAGCCAAGTTGGGTTCATTTCGTATGAAACGTAAGACACCGCCTCTCTTTCATTTCAAGAGGCAGATGTTTCCATAGTTCACTCATTCGGAGAACCAAAATCTTTTCGTGTAAAGCTATTTTTGTTTCATGTTAAGAGCAGAAAATGTATGAAAATATGTAGTATTTTAGCGGGACCGTTTTATCATTTCGTGTTAACCGATATTTCCTCTTAGGCATTTTTGTGTTAAACTAATTTCACTGCATTTGATTAATTGTTTACTACAAATCAAACTTTGCTGCTTCCAGCATCTCATAGCCATAACTAAAATAATGCTCTTGTCACTCCCAGCATCTCATGGCCATAACTAAAATAATGCTCTTTGTTCTCCCAGTGGCTAATGTTAGTTAACCATTTAAATATCGCTATATTTCATAAAATGTTAGTTTAATATTTTATGCCTGTTTTAATTAATTTTTCTTTTCTTCTAATCTAGACATTCATCGAACAGAAGATTGTGATAATTCGATTTTAAGCAAAAGTTATAATGATCGTAATCAGTGAGTGTTGTTAGTGCCTAGACTGGAAATGATAAGTCTGAAAATTTACTCATTAAGTTTTGGACACAATGCTCTTACACCACATTATAGTTACCTGGATTGATAATAATAAAAAGAAGTACTGACAGGTTAAGTGTGTGGTTTTACTTATGTAAGAAAAAAAAGCAAAACAAAAACCAGACACATACTCGAGATCATTAACCCTCAAAATAACAATTTAGTGTGTTAAAACGAGAGGTTAAGACTTGGGTTTAATGGAAATGAACATTAGCCTATTTTAATTTTTTCAAGTTTACAAAGGTTATTTATATGTTAGAAATAATAATTTAAAATATTTTGCCCAATATTCTAACCAATTTTTAGCTCAGTTTTTATTTACTTAGTGGAGCAACAACTTCTTTTTATATTTAAGAATAATTATTAAATCTTAACTGTAACTGTAATGTATTTGTTGTTTTATTTTGGTCTTCTAAATAATTTTACTAAGGAATGAACTATTTTTTGATTTTGTTAAAAAAATAATCAGTACTGTTTAAAAATATGTCTCTAATTTTATATAAATCTATTCAGATTAATTTTTTAAATATTTTCTACATCTTTTTGTAATAACATTTCTGTTACTTTTTTAAAAAAAAATATTTTTTTGTCTTCACCAAACCAAATGCTCAACAACCTAAAGTTAAATTAATAAAATGTATATAAGTGTTTAAAAAAAGATTTTAAAATAAATTAATACAATTTCTGGAGCTTGTAATTATTTAGATAATAGTTTGTATAATTTTAACCCCTTTACACAGTAGACCCGACTATAATCATCTTGATCTATTGACCTTTACACGGTAGACCCGACTATAATTGTCCAAATGATATTATGATCTGCAGTATGTGGCAGACCCGATTATTCTCGTCCAAAATGCTATGACGTAGTTACAGTGCATGTAGCTGGGTTTTTACACTACCCCCAGCCTTGCTCAAAACTATGGGAAGCCATAGGCCTCAAAAATACCCAAAATACCTAAAAACACCTATTTTTTAGAAGACTGCAAACAACACTTTAGCAACGTTATATGTGCATAGGTGTCAGTAAATAACAGTGTAAAAGTGTTTCTTTTTGAGAGTTCTACACAACAACAAATGTCACAGACCTTCCAGTTGTTCAGATCCTTTGTAATATTTTATTTTGATGGTCATGAAACAATCAAATTTATATGTGCATTGGTGGCAGTAAATAACAGTGTAAAAGTGTTTCTTTTTGAGAGTTCTACACAACAACAAATGTCACAGACCTTCCAGTTGTTCAGATCCCTTGAAATATTTTATTTTGATGGTTATGAAACAATCAAATTTTTGTGTACACTATGACTTCTTCGGTCTACCGTACTGTTTAAGATTTATTCGCCAAATAAGGGTTAGTTTTAAATTTTTAATACCCGGTAAAGGGGTTAATCACAACTCAAGTCCTTTTATATCAATCAGAATTGCTTATTGAAAGTTATTGTAGCCCATTTTATAATTGAGATGAAATCATAGCTTTCAGACATTTAAAGTTCAAGATTTGTCTGAAGATCAAAATATTTGTTGTTTGTTTACAGATGACTAATATTAATATCTATGTGTCATTTTGTTGATATTTTTTTCTTTTAAAGTGTGTGCAAGTGCAATATTTATGTAAAATAGCTTGTTTAATCACTTGGAATTAGTGAACAATTCAAGCAAAATTTTGTTTTTTTTAAAAAAATGACAATAAATAAAACATTCCTCTTGGTCCATTCAATTTAAGTATGAAATAATTTCTATTGTAAATAAGGTGTGCCTTTAATGTCTACAAATTGTATAGAATTAAAATGATTCAAACGATGACATTAACTGTGTTCTTGTTGTTAATGTACATTATTTTGCTTGTAAATAGAAAAATACTTTTAAAGGTCATTCATTTAAGTTGAATTCACTGTTACTACATTAAAAGATCATGCAGAAATGTTATTTTTGGCTTATCTGATCTTCATATTCTCATTTTCTTCCGATTGACATTGCAAACATTACATTTTCTCCAAAATAAAAAATTCAAAATAACTAAAGTTAAACACAGACAATTGACAAAGAAAATGTTCAAAGAGATGTTTATTTTGTACATTTCAATGTGGAGACTGTTTAGAACCACTTCAATATATGTTTCATTTCAGGTAGGAGTTTTCAAGGCATTATTCCTAAATTGTTTTCTTAATGATGAATAGGGCAGTTCTTGTTTTAAAAAAATCAGAATTAGAAAATAATTTTTATTCTTGAAAATTGTACAAAATATGTTTGATTTCTAAAGAGGTTGTTAGAGTGCCTTTTAATTTTGGATTGCTGACTTTGCAATGTGTCAAAAACTGTAATCTGTATTACATCCTTATCCCCCTCACGACATTAGCTGAGGAAAAAATGTTTTTTTTAGCAATACTCATCCAGGATTTCAGTTATTTATGTTTGAGATTTTTACAGTCCTATTTTTACTGGTTTATTTGTAATCAATCCATACAATTTTACACCACTTGTACTTAACCAAGTATCTAGGAAATAATATCCTTGTGGTTAGGTTTTGTTATGATGCAATTTTGCTGGAGCCACCACACATGAAGAGATGAGCTAGTGTTAATTTGATCCATGCATTTAAACTGTATAAAGAGTAAATTGCTACATAAAGAAAAGAAATATGAGAAAATGTGTGCCGGTTGTTTAAATTTAGAAATGATGAGGTATGCATCAACAAAAAAATAACACCAAGATTGATGTTATTTTTAACAAACTGCCTAAAGACTGATGTAAACTAATATAATAGTTATAATAACTATTATTACTTATAAATTAGTATGTACATTTGTAATTATTATGGACACTCCTACATATGTCATTCAATCATAACATTTTGGGAAGTGGCTCTGAACACATTCTTATAAGTGGAACTAAACAAATACAACAGAATACATAATTTTAAAATGGTAAATAAATAATTTTCTGTACAATATTTTTAATAGTTAAACATAAATGTTATTCAATTTATTTCTATTTACATAACATGAATTAGAATACTCATCAATTACAGAGGCATAAAAATAGACTATTTCAACAATGCCTTTAAAGAGTTCTCCACATAGTTTGAATGAACTACAAGGTTTTTTATTCAGTAACATTATATAAATTTTGTGTATACAATTATTTACATAAACAAAACTTAAGTATTGGTCTGGAATTCTACTTTTTGAATGAACTATTTAAAATAATATATTTTTCATAACATACAAATGTTTTCAGAATAAATATAATTACTAGGGCTGCAGAAATTAACGATTAATTTCTGAATTAATCGTTAAAACTTTTTATTGATTAAAATAATTTTTATCGATAAAAATTCAATTAAAATTAAAGAAAATATTTATAATATTTTTAAAAATTTGTTATTAATAAATAATTTATTAATAATAATTTATATATTTTTTTACGTACAAACTTCTCCCGCGTAATATTATAATTTATTTTATAAATTTATGTGGACTGGCAGATGTTAACCAAAAAATGGCTGACAGCATCAGCGCAGTTAAATTTAAACATAACTGGAAAGTTGAGCAAAAATTTTGTTTTTAAGCTAACTGCGGATTGCAAAGTCGAAGATGATGAAAAAGTTTACTGTGTTCACTGCCATAAACAATACTCTTTTAAAGGATCAAATACATCGCTGACGCACCACCTTCAGCACAAACATCCGATCGACAATCAACAAATTGTCATAAAATTTAGTTCATAATATTCTTAATTTTCAATGTTTTTTAAAGACAGGGGAAATAACTCAATAAAATAAAAAAGAAAGTCAATTACCTGTTTTTGTTACTTCCCTTGAAATGTTCAGTTTAATGATGTCATAAATTTATATTTTTGGCTTTAATCGAAATTATTGATTAATTATTAGATAATTTTTCAAAAGTTAACGATTAAATTTAAATTAATCGATAACAGCCCTAATAATTACTAAATAAAAAAAATCATTTAGCACTTACACTAAAATAAAATCAAATAATTATTTATTAGTCAAAATATACAGAGATCAAAATATTGAGCAGTATAAGAGTAGTGAAATCTGCTAAAGGATAAATCAAAATGGAGTTGTGGTCACAATTTATTTCTATAAGACGTTCCACTTGCTTATAAATAATTGAGCTTAATTTTAATATTCTTTAAAACACAACTTTATTTTATTTAAAAATAAAAACAAGCAAAACATAAGGCCTAACCAATGGAATTTTTTATTAATCACATATTTTAAATGAACATTTTTTTAAAACAACAATTATGAATGTGACCACCATTAATCCTGATAACCCAAAAATATTACCCATCATTGTTTGTATTACACAAATTTGTAACACTTTATCATAATTTTAAAACCAACCATGTCTACAGGTTCTCTGACAAATAATTTTGTCATAATTTCATAACCAACCATGTCTACAGGTTCTCTAATAACTTGTGGAAACTTAACCACACCACAAAAACCCCTACACAAAACCTAATAGAGTTAACCCCCCTTATTTTTTGCAGCTAACTTTATATAAATAAGGTAAAGTTGAATCCTCATACATCTTGAACAATTCACCGGACACTTCAGTTAGTGAAATAGTCAACCTACATGAATATAACGAATCTCTCAGTTTAAGAATGTGATATTGAAATTTTATCTAGCAGTGTCCAGCAAGTCCTGTTGATAATGAAACTTGAAATAGAAAAAAAAACTAAATATGATTGTTTTTCTCCTTGCTTTGCAGTGATATTATTATTTGAATTAGTTACACACATCATCCAAGTAATGAACATAATATACAAATTAGAGTAAATAGTAACAATAACATGGCTCTGGATGGTCGTAACTGAACTGCTGGAGACAAAAAGACATCAATAGTTTGAGCAAAACTAGAATCTACCAGGATCTGTCCCTCTGAAAGTAATGTAAATATTTTAAAATTATCAGATGTGTTCGATAAATATTATACCTTGATTTACTCTAGTCAAAGCAATATTTACATCTAATAATAATAAGAATTAAACATCTTTTTTTTTCATAGCTATTGTTTTTATTTATATATTTTACAAAAGTAATGTTTAAGAAAAAGCTTAAGATTTTTAATGGTTAAATATAAACTTGTTAGCTTAGTTTTCTCAAGAACATTTTATTATAAAAATGGCATCAAGATTCTTTGTGAAAAGGATGAGTAGATTTGTACTTATTTGATGAAACAAAACTCTTTACCTAAAGTGAAATACATCGTGGGGGACTTTTTGCCTGTGCCACCTTTGCCATTTCCTGCCACCCGCAAAGCATAAATTCTATCATTTGTAATATTCCGAACTGTCCACTCATAAGTTCGAATTGGAACTTCTACTATCCTAGCTGAACGAGGATTTTCAGTTGCAGTCCAAATATATATCTGTGATCATGAAACAATAAAAACTTAATCATATTAATTGACAAGAAATCCATTTTATTAAAAAAAATGTTACCTTCATAATTTATTTGTAAATGTTAATGTAAATATAGTGTATATTTAAATGTTGTTGTTTTTTTTCCTGACCAAGTAAATTTCTTAAGAAAAGATTTTTTTTTGTTTTTTATAAATCAGTTTTTATTTGAACTGAAAAATTATCCTACCAGAACTTTTAACGCTTAGGGCTAATAACAACATGTAATGAGATAAAAATAATTTTTATCCTTTCAAATTTGTACTGAATTTGAAGTCATTTTATCAAGATAGAAACCTCATCTAAATAAACTATGACATGATGGTTTGCTTTTAAAACATTATTGCTTGGCTGATTTATGTGACATTGACTCTGATTTGGTCACTACACTTCTCTACAATCCGCTTACATAATAGCCTGTAATGTCTTCTTCCAAATATGTAATGGTTAGTCCTCTGTACCAAACGTGAACACTGTTGGCACCTGCTGAAGACACTCTCACTTCTTCAGGATAATTTAATGGGGCTGTAGAAGTGAATAAAAAACGTTAATTCTTTTCTTAATCCTTCAGAGTGATGAAAGAATTTTAAACAAATTAAATTCACATTATCAAATATCAAATTCACAAAAGCTTGTAAAACAATATCGTGGGTTGAAAAAATTGTGTAAGAATATTGTGCATTAATATTCAAATACTAAAGTATACTCTAGTTTCCTCATTTCTGACTCAATTCATTTTCTGTAATCATATATTTTTGTAACATATTTATTTCACCAATTTTTGGTAATTAGAGATGTGAATAGATTTTCTGAGATTAACATTTCAGTTTTGTAATATTGTATCCTTTATTGCATCTGATATATCATACATATGGAATGATTACAACAGCTCTGAGCTTAAGGGTTCTCATAGGTGTGCTTTACCGTGGCACACGGGTATAGGGATCTTTAGTCATTTGCTTAGTCAAAACAAACAGTTTAGATCTAGCTCTCAATTATTTAGATAATAGAGATGAGGCATCAATTCCCTTTTAGTCATACTATCCTACCCGCTCACAAATTATTCAAATACTATTGGCTTCACTTACGAAAACTAGAAGTTTCCATAATGTAGGTGTTTGACCTGGGTCCCAGGCCAGCTCTGTTGTACATCTGAATATGCAAAAATTTCAAATTATAAGTTGCCATAAATTTTTTAAAGGTATTTTTTCCCTTCTAGGTAAGTAATTAAAATTAATTAATTGTGCAACACTCATAACTCTAGTATTTTTTTATTATTATTCAAGCAGACTTATCAAGATTAAATTTAGATGTTCACAACCAACTTTGCTTCTCTAATAATAATGTCATCTCAAAATTGTTTACCTGAACATCAACTACTGCATTTATGTCATTTGGTAATCCAATCACTTTTCCTTCCCCAACATTTCCATAGTAACGAATTGATTGTGTGTAAATGGCAGGATCCTCTTCTTCATTCCAGTAATTGATCTGGGGATAGAATTAGTGAAATATTGCTTATTTATTGACTGTGGATTCACTTGAAGTTGAAGCATTAAAAATCTTTTTAATGTAAAAAATAGTTTCAAATCAATACTTCATTTAGAATTTTTTTGAAAGAATTATGCATCTATAATTCTGATGTCAAATCTTTTTAACTAGTCTCCTTTTTTTTTAAATTTAATTTTTAACATTTGACTACACATTTTGCACAAAAATTGAGGTTTCTATTAAGGTCCAATTTTTGTGAAATAAATATAATAATAAATTAACAAAATTAATAAAAATTTCTGTCTAAAGACTTTTGGTAAGTAAAAAAATAATTTTTTATTTTCTGTTAAAATAATAGTCAGAACTTTTAATATGTAATAAAATGTGTTATGATCAATGTTCCCCCTAAGGTTTGTTGGTCAAAAGTGCAAAATAACAAACTCGTGTGAAAAAGTTACACAGCATCAATTTTTGTGGGAAAATTTTACATCCCACAAACACAGATATTATAGTATCCTTAGCAAAATTGCTGTGTGGCAATGTTAAACTGCTGCATGGTGTCAGTCAGATATCTGTGCTGGCATACAGTTTAAGGGGAACATCTGTTATGAACTGATAATAATATTCATTTATTTTGAACAGCATTATTTAAATATCTCACAATTCACAACAAATACTCTGTATCCTATTTTAAATTGCGATTTAGATATTTACCTGATACCCAAGGATGGTTCCTCTAGCATTTTCCCTGTCATCAGGTATTGGGTCCCACCATACCTGGATTGCTGATACGTTTATGGTAAGGGTGTTGACGTTCATTGGGATAGCTATTGGTACTGATGATATGAAATACAAAAATTTTACAGAAGTGCTTTTTAACTGTGACAATTTTTATAAACATGCCAATTACTTGAGTTAAAGGGCATGAACGTAATATTGATCAATGGCTACCAAAGAAATATATTTAGTTTCCAATCTTTATATAGGTCTGCATTTATTTTCTTTATTTGCGAAATATATTGGTAGATATCACCTGCTAACTATAGATAGCTATAACTATTGTGTAATAAATTACTTTGCCAAATACTTATGCAATATGCATGTTAATTATTTTCAAATTTTTAAAACTTATATTTTTTCATTAATATTGTTTGAAATTAGGGAAATATTTAGAAAGTTACACAAATTTCCAATGTATTATGAAAGTATTCATGTGAATTAAACTAAGACACTTACTTCCATCTGCAGATAAAACTACAGCTACAGAAGAGTTTGGGCCAAATCCCATTTCATTGTAAGCCTGGATCATAACTTCATATGGAAGAAAGTAGTTTTCAACTCCCACCAGTTTAACCAGATGATCTTGCAATGGATTAGTAACAATTTCCTTTGAACAATAATGTGATTGGGACAATGAATTAGAAAAGTCAAGCTACTTGATTTTTATAATGCAGAATATTTTTATCATTTTTAAAAAAACATTTTATATTGAGCAATACTAACTGTAAAATAGTTAATACTTAACTAATTGACTTATCCCTTAAAAATTAATATAAGCAATTCATCAAATGTATTTTCAAAGGTACATCATTATAAATTATTATTTTAATTAATAATATAACAGTATCAATTAGAAGTCTGTATTTAAAAAATACAAAAAGTTCTTTTTTTTTATTTGTACCCTTTTTTAGTAGAATAAATTTTAAATTTTTAAACTAATATTTATGGTCACTTATTTGGGGGAAAAGCAGGAGTTTTACCTTACACCAAATAAAAAAGAAATAGATTTCTCTTTCCTTCAATTGTAAAAGTAAATTTCCTATATACTCACAACTCTCCAGAGTCCTCCATAAAGGGAATCGGTTTGTTGAGGCCTCCAATATATTTTGTATCCAACAGTCTTAGCACCATATTCAGATCTGTGAAGAGGCTGTCAATGAATACAAGGAAATTATTAAAAGTTAAACTACGGTATCATTATCAGGATATAAGTGGGGGGAGACTGCCATCAGGCTTGATAGAAAAAAGCGCTATATAAAAAGGGTATACAAAGGCCTGACAGGATGCCATAAAGCAATGAACATGTTGGCCAAAAGCCTTCATCAGCAAACAAACAAACACAATAAAATAAAATAACAAATTTTATGTTTGTTTTCTTCCTTACATATATTGTCGGTTTGGGTTAAACGTTATCACTTGCACCAAAACCAATTTATATTTTGCACATTTTAATATTCTAGTACCATGTGAAACATTGTCATTTAAAGTTGTCAGTTTAAAAAAATCAACTGATATAATAAGACATTGGTGAAATTTCTCATATTCATTGCAAAGATGATTTTAATTATTCATTCTAAAGTAAATAACTGCCATTGTAAAAAAAACACAATTGAAGACATGCTAAAAGCATCAAATTTATAAAATCAAATACAAAAAAGTTACTGAAATATTTGTTCAGAATTATTTTTGTGTTTGTCAGAATCTTTATTACAGAACAAGTGTGACCCCCCAGGATCACAATATATTCAAAATCTTTATTTTAATGGATTTGGAGAATACATTTTAAAAATACTTTTTTTGGGGTAAAATTTAGCTGAATATAAACTTAGCCATGCAATAGTTGAAATTGTAAGTTATAACATTCTACAAAATTTTTGTTTTAGTTTCTACTTTAGATCATTTTGTAATTATCTGTTAAAGGTTAAAGGCTGAGAAAAATCATGACAAACAGTAAATTATTATAATAAGATAATTTTTTAAAAAATTATTTATATTTTTTCCTTAATAATTTCCCTTCATTTGTTATTTTTGAATTATTATCTATACATACATCCCAAACAATTGTAAGATCTCCAACTGAGCCACCACCACCTCTAAGATTTTGAGGAGCAACAGCAGGGGCAGCACTTCTCGTCTGTATGATTGGGGATGGATCACTTGGTTCACCACGCCCATATTCATTTTGTGCTGTCAGATTAGGATTTAAACAATAAGACACTCAAAGTTTTGTCCTATCAGTTAGTAGATAAAAATAGGATTAGTATTGAACTGCTCAATGCAGAGAAAAATGAATTTATTTCTAGCACTTGTTTATTTAACCCACTAAATTTTTTAAAAAGAAATTTTCTTTTGTAATAATCATTTGCAAAGTGATCTAATCCAAATATAATTTAATTTCTGTTAGGTTTGAAACAAAAATATTCTATTCAATTTCTAGCTACAGCATCTCAATGATGCCAATGTTTTTTAAAAAGAGATGCTTTCCAAGAAAAAAATATCAAAAACTAATTTTCAAAAGTTCAAAATAGGGGATCTCCATCATAATGTGCCATAGATAGAACCTAGTCCTGGCATGGTTCAAAAAAAGTATGTAATCTATCATGGTATAAGGTGATCTATGATTCATTAATAAAAAAATTAATTCGATAAAAAGTAAGCCTTACTAAAAAAAATTATAAGATGAAAACCATTTTAAATAATTCATATAAATATTCTTTAATTTCAAAAAACTGTTACCATAAATAATTAATTTCTTAAAGTAGAATTATTTACTATCATGTTAAAATTAATACATCCATTATTTAATGGAAAATTGTTTATTCCTGCAATAAACTTTAAGAAAATTTATCTTACTTTTAAAGGTGAATGAAAGAACAATATGTTGGTGTTTTTGAAATAAGCAAATGGCATAGTCCACTAAATATCTTGTTAATTTTATTGTATGCATAAGTGAAAATGGCTTCAAATGTTCTTTGGTAATTCTACAACCCATTTTATAATATTTGTAATACTCCTTCAATCAGAAATCCCACAATAAAAAAGGCTTTGACCACACAATTTAAAAGGGTCTGTTTTGCCTCTCTAAACTAGAGGCATGTGGATGACAGCCCTATCCCTTATTTAAAGATATTGTTGATTTTTTAAATTTACTCACCTATTACTCTTAACATGTAGCCAGTACCCGGATTAAGGCCATCCACTACAGCTGAATGTTTATTTTCAAGTGGGTCATTCTGCCTAAAAGTTTCAGCAACTGTAAGAGCTGTAATGAAATGTGTTAAGTTAAAAAAGCGAAAATTATTAATAAAAAAACCCATTGCCATGATCAAATGATAAGTAAGAGTAGACACTATTTTTGCTTGAATTTACATTAATTAATAAATGTCTTAGAGGATATGATTGTTGTTATATTTGAATCAATTTAAACATATTTTTACAGTATAAATTAAATAATTTTTTAATGAAAAAAAATAAGCCTATTTTAAAATACAACTCATATGACTAGCTATAGTTCAATTTGGGATTTTCAATGTTTACTGTATTAATTTATTTCTAACATCCATTCTATTTACTAATTTACTTCACACAAATAAAAAGTTAATTTAAATACATGGAGAACTTTTTGTTTAATGAGTACTGGGAAATTTATCTTAATTTTGATCTAAAGTCATAAAAAAATCACTATATAAACAAATATACTTGTTCAAAATATCTTATCAAAGAATGGAAGTATTTTAAAATAGACCAAGCCAAAAACATGCAATACTAACAACTAAGATGTGTCAAATATTTTAATCATCTAACTTACTATTTTAGATTATTTATTTTTTTGCTTTTTTTTAAGCATTCAATCAATTGGTAGTTTTTCTCTAGTCTTGCATTTTTATTTTTATTGTTTTAAATGTTGATAGAGTTTAAATGAAATGAAAGCTAGAACGTCAAGCTAAATGAAAACCTATATTTCTAACTTTTAGCTTTAAAATTCATTTTTAAAACTTATAATTGCTATTTTTCAATCATTTGATTGTGTTTTTGTTTTACCTTTTCACAGATCGTGAGAGGTAGTTTACAGCAATGGTCCCCAACCTGTGGTCTGCGGACCACTAGTTTAAAGTCTCTTTTTAGTTTGTTTTCACTTTTTGTTTTCATTGACCGTGAGATTTTTCATACATGAATTTCAAGAATTGTAAATGTTTTTGTTTTTTTTTAAATTGTAATATTTGATCTCTGTTTCTGATTTCTACTAAGAGTATTCAATATTTCCAACTTGAAAAATTCAATTATGAAGTCTTGCTTGTGAGTCAGTCATATGCATTAAAATATCCTTAACGATATGTTGAATCAAAAGAATGAAAACTTTAACATGACAACAACAAAAAAATATGTATTTACTATTTAACTCAATCCATTCTGGTTCATACTCATTTGATGCTTGAATGATGTGAACACTTATAGTACCCCCACTGCCAAATCCCTGGGTCCATGCAACAATTGTTGAGTTTGAAGTGGTAGAGTCTGGCATTGTGTGCACTCCAGCAGGTTGCTTGGGTGGTCCTGATTAGAAACGTAAAAATTAACAAATATATGGTTTACAATAAAAATAAATAAATATGGATTTAAACTAAAGTTTAAGCTGCCCAAGTTGCTGCCGAAATGCAAAGATGGACTGGTCATGGGTGGAAGCCTCTTCATGCATAGAAATATCCACAAGGCAACATGGATATCACCTGATATGTCAACGGCTAACCAAATCAGCCATATCTGTATTTTAAAAAAAAATTTAGAAGATCTCTCCAAGGAATTAGGGTAAAAAGAGGGACAGATATAGCCTCAGACAATCATCAACTGATTGCCAAACTAGGGTTGTTCGAAATGATGCATAATTTTCGCTGTCATGACCACTATACAAAGCAATGCAAACTAGCCACCATCCATGCAACTCATTTCACACAATAGCCAATAACATGCTTCCATCAACACACTATTGTAAACTTTAATACGCTACAAACTTTTATTCCTGCTGTAAATGCATTCGTCATACTCATAAACCAAAACTAAAGTAAACCGAACATTCAATTCAAACAAAATGCCAACAACAGCGGCTTGAACTTGAATGTTAATTTCCGCTAGGCGGCGGCAGTAACTATTTAATTTATCAAATTTAAATACAGACAACCTTGTACGTCTTATTAAAATCAGTTCTAATAAATTAACACATAATAAGAAACACAAGCAAATGGAAAGGGTGCGGGTTTGTAACTGGTTTTAGCAGCTGAGAGGTGGGTCATTCAGCATGCCGACACGTGTGGGCGGGTGGTGACAGTTTACATCACCAACCATTTACAAACCAATTGCTCCCTGCAACTTTTAAAATTTACATCAAACCCAAATTATTTTCAACCCTTTGTTTCTGTCTAGATTTTTAAAAAAAACAAAACAACTTTCATCTATTTTTGTTACTACAGTGAAAATCAGTGAACGATTGAAACATATTTTTTTTAAATCAAATAATAGATCAGGTATTGTTGTTTTTAAAGTATGGTGTGGATAGGAGTGGACTGAAGATTGAAGGCGGTAAATAAACAACATTGTCTCGTCGGTAACTAGTGTTTTCGGTGTATTTCAGAGGCAAGTTCACATCCTGTCATATAACAAAAGCAGGGGTGTTTTTTTTTACTAATAACACAGACACCACCTTTCTTTCATTTCCAGCCCCTTTGGCGGTGCGGTCGTGTTTTCCTTGATTCATTCAAAGATCAAAATATTTTTGTTTTACAAGATTTTTGTTTATGTTCAGAGAAAAAAGGTGTATCAAAATACATTGTAGTTTGTCAGGACCTTATTTTATTTCCTATGAACAGATATTTATTCTTAAGCGTTTTCGTGTTAAACGTATTTTACAGCATTTATTCAGGAGTAGAAATTTGATAAATTGTTCACGAGCGGGAATGTGAACACAGAAGAGGCACCGTTAGTCAAATTTTCAAGGGTACCCTGGGCGCAATTTTACTACCACGGCAATGGGCACCAGGGTTCCCGGGAACCCGCTGACAGGCCTATGCCAAACTAAGGCTCAAACCGAAGAAGAATTCGACAAGTGAGGGAAGCAAGCGCCATTTCAGAAACCCTCACTTGGAACCCCCAGGGCATGAGAAAAAGAGGTCGACCCAAAATGACATGGAGAAGGTAACTGGAGGCAGACAACAAATAGAGTGGGCAGAGCTGGGGACAGTTAGAGAGATAGGCGCAGGACCGGGATGCCTTGAGAGTCTTTGTTTGTGGCCTATGCCCCAGATGGGACGACAGGCGAAGATGACGATGATGATAGCTGTTAAAACATATCTAGAAACTTTTCTATGCTATGGAAATAACAGGTAAAATGTGGGATATAATAAGTCTATATGTTGAAGGTTTGGGGTCAGAGCAAAACATGGGCAAATGATTAAATAATGGCAGCTCCTTTGTTGCAACAAACTTTTCCTAATTCTATTCTAAATATGCAAGAGAAAAGATTTGAAAAAGTTTTACTTGCCTTTAATGGTGAGATAAGCTGACCGGGATTCATAATTGAAAGGCGTGCGAACAGTACAAGTGTACTTGCCATCATGTCTGAACTGAGCATTGACCACATAAAGGCCATTGCTTCCTGCTGTGGAATCTTGAACCTGTGGGAAAAAACAAGTCTTTGAATTTACCATAGAAGACTTGTCAAAATTCAACGTTTTTAATAGATAGAAAAATATTTACAAGATGGTTGGTGATTTCTTAAAAAATTTATATAAATGAATTAAATGACATAATTTTGAAAAGTTAATAGAAAATATATCCTTACAAATCTTATTAATTTCTTAAATGATTTATTTGCCAAAAATGAATCCTTTGTAATAGATATTTCCAATGTAAAAGGTAATTAGAACCATAAGCCATTTTTAATTAATATCCCAATGAGGCCTGTCAACCCGGGTACCTGTTGCCGTGCAAATACCCGGGTATTAAAATTGCGCCCGGGTACCCGTAAAAATTTGGCTGCAATGTCTATAACAACAGTGGCCAAGCTGCAGCTCTTCTGTGTTCACATTGCGGCTCGCGAAAATTTATCAAATTAAGAGTTTTCGTTTCAAATATTTCATGTGAAATACGTTTAACACGAAAATGCTTCAGAAGAAGTATCTGTCAACAGGAAAAAAAAGTACGGTTTGGACAAACTACAATTATTATGATACACCTTTTTCATCTTAACATGAAACAAAAATTGTAAAACAAAAAAAAACTTTGGTTCTTTGAAGGAATCAATGACAGGACGCTAACTTGTCTTTGAAATACACCGATAACATTGATTTTATCTACCCCCCCCCTCACTCCTTCCTCCACTCTTATCCCGACATACTAAAACAGCACCTGATCTATTATTGGGTGTTTTTTATATATATATTTCAGTCGTTCAAAGATATTTACTGTAAAAACAAAATTAAATAAGTTTGTTTTTTTTAATCTCGACAAAACAAAGGGTTGGAAATAATTTGGGCTTGATTTAAGTCTTAAAAGTTGAATTTGAAGGGAGCGATTGGTTTGTAAATGGTTGGTGATGTAAACTGTCATCAAGTGTCCACAGGTGTCGACGCACCTCGCTGAAAAAATTTAACAAACCCGCACCCTTTTCTGTGTAGGCCTAGCACAAAAAACTGATTTTAATAAAACGTACAAAGTTGTCAGTATTTAAAGTTAATAAATTTAAATAGCTAATACCACCGCCTATCAAACATAAACATTCAAGCTGCTTGGCCCATATGCCCTGACTGAACGTTACGTCATTGTTTACATTTTGTTTGAATGTTCAGTTTACTGTAGTTTGTGTTTATGAGTATGATGAACGCTGGGGTAAAAGTTTTTAATGCACAATAGTATGTTATTGGAAGTATTCACCTGGCGATAATAAACTTCCTCCAAAAGTAAAGGGAATCCATTGAAAGTCCATTCATACATGATATCTATGTTGGCAGGAAATGATGCTTCACAGACTAAAAATGCTGTTTGATTAACTACTACAGTAATATCACTTGGTGTCATGGTAATTGCTGCTCCACCTGTATGTAAAGAACAGTGACTTAATTATAAATCTACATTTTTTCATTATTGTTAATAGGGACATTTTTGGAGAAATTGTTTTAGAAAAATTAAACAAGCCACTAAAAAAAAACTGATTGCTTAAAATGATTGAAGGTATCTTTAAATCAATATTAATTCCAAATATCAGTAAATCCACTTGAGTTTCATTTTTAAAGGTCTATCTTTAGAGAAACTTCAATTTGCTATAAATAGTTATAAAAAATAGATTAGATTCAAAGATTTTTACAATTAAATTGTATTTCTTTTTCCAACAAGTGTTCTTTCCCTGTATTATTATTAAAGCCTTTTTTGTTCCCTAAATAATTGAGATATTTTATCACGATATTAGAATTAATAATTGTCCAAAGAGTTCATAAGAAACTTATCAAACAAAATTTTCAATGAAATCCTCAGCATGAAATAATAGCACTAAACTTATTCTTATTTGATAGAATAAGAGCAGTATGTTTATATCAAACCTGCAATATCCAAAGTAGTAGAAGCATTAACTTGTCCATAGGTATTTGCAGCTGTGCATGTGTAAACTCCTCTATCTCCTGTTGTTATGTATGTTATGAGGAGATTTCCATTGCTAAAAATGGTGTACTTTGAACCATCTGTTAATATTTGAAATAGAGAGAAATTTCAGAGGAAAAACATGACTCAGATAAAGACTTTGATCAGAGTCAAATTAAATTCATATTATGCAACTTTGCAAATATAAAGCTTGAGATTGTATTTTCTTAGTTGAAATCCTTTACTGAAACTAATCAAATTTTAAACATTGAAAAGTTCATGAAAATTATTATTAACTTTGAATATTCATACTTTTTAAACTTCTTCAAATTGTTTTTGTAATTTAAAGAATAAGGCCTTATTATTTTTTTTTATCAGGTTACTGTTATGCAATTTTTGTCATGATCTCAAGCTTCCTTACCACTGGTTATGGGAGATTTATCCTTAGACCATTCAATCTTAGGAAAGGGCGAACCCTCTGGTTGGCATCTGATGGTAACATTTCCATCTTTTGGGGCAGTTAGTGTCTTCGGTGGTGGGAACTTCCTAAGATTTGGCCGAAAAGCTGAAGAAAATTTGTTATATTAGGTAATGAAATTTAATGAAAATTATTTTAGCTTTCTTGTTTAAAATTGAACCCTACGCTCAATCAAAAAATAAAATGTTCACAATCTAAAACAATATACTAGTAATCTTTTTGTTCTGGAAATATTTACAGGCTTGTAGCTTGTATGAATGTTATTTTTACTTAAATATGCTAACATTAATTTATATCTTAAAAAAGATAATTTTTTCTTACAGTTCCAGTTGCTGAGATGAAAAAAAAATGTACGAAAGTAAAAAAAAATGTACACGTACTACAATTTTTAAAAAATAATGAGGAAAGAAAAAAATTTAATGTGTAATTAATACTTTTTAATTACTAGTGTAATTCGACCAATCGAGACTTTTTGCAAGCTGTAATTTTATTTAATATTCTTTCCTTGCTGCTAAGCTTTTTTTGTACTTACATCTGGAAATAATGTATCTTTAAATAAAGATTCAATGTTTAAAAATTTTGGAAGATTCCGACTTGTTTATTTACATTTGTCTTGATTTGTAACAATTAACTTAGATGTTGAATTTGACAGAAATTTAGATTTAATGAGACACTTTCTTCCTTAGATTATATAAGCTGTAGTAATACAGATGCCAGTATTTAAATTAATAAAGGTAAACAAGTGGAGTTCATTTTGATAAATGTATTTGTGATTTTTTTCATGGTGCTGAGGTTTGTTGTGGGGAAATATTGTGGAAAGTTGTCTTTTTTTTTAGAGTTTATGTGGGTTATAATTACAATTATGCCAATTGATTTTCAATCATGGTTTTTACTCATAGTTGTAACTTCCAAACAGTGCAGTGATATTAACAAAATCTGTCAGCCAAAACTGCGCTTATTTTTAAATTTACTAATTTCTAACTTTTGTTGGCCCCAATGCCCATACTTAAATGAAACAAATGTGATTGTAGCTTGCTAAACAGCAATGTTTAATATAATGTATTACATAATTATTTATTTTTATAATTTAAAAAAAAAGACTTAATGATTTTAAGTTTCAAAGTACATATTTGCTAAATAAAGTGAATCATATACACAATTCTGAATGGCAATGCTATTAGAGCAACTTTTAATCCATACACTTTAGCGTGTAGGGCTTTTGATTTACAATTTATAGATGGTTTCAACTTATATTATAAAACTATCTAAAATTTCACCATCACCTTTGTTTTAGAGTGTTAAAGATTGTCAGTCAATTGGAATTTCATCAAATTTTTCACTGACCTAAAACTCTGAGCTGTGCAGCAGTAATTGATACTCCATAACTGTTGGATGCACCACATTGATACATGCCATTGTGTAAATCAGGATCAAGTTGACTAATTGTCAGGACATTTTGCTGAATCTGCGCAGATTAACACAAAAATTGTTTATGTTTATGTAACCTTCAAATTTCATCAAATGGATTTAAGACAGTTTAACCTATAGACAATTTAATGCTTAAAAATTCACTCTAACCCAAAAGTCATGAGCAGTCAAGGGGGAGAGTGGTGGTCAATCCCTGGCAAATACTTTTTTGCTCATTACAAGGCTGGTTGGTACTTTGGCTTAATCAAACAAAAATCCACCCCCCTTTTTCCCACACCACAGATCCTGTTTTGGTCTCAGCCTTGCGCTTCCCTAACCAGCAATCAAACTGACTTATCCTATCTTCTTATCTTATCAATACAGACGCTCCTTCTATGCAAAAGATAATTGAGTCCACAACTATGACGGATGATCTATTTGAAAGTGATGCAGCGTTCACAGGCCACGGCTTTGTGGGTTCCATGCATTACCCAGCCGCCTAACTAGTGTTAGGTACCCATTCGGAGCTGGGTGACTCAGGGACGCCCTAGGCCCCGGGACCAAATCCTTGCCTTGACATGGATTTGAACCCGTGGCCATCGGTACGCCAGTCGAGCGCGCTGCCACTCGACCACCGCGACTTACTGGCTGTTTTCATGAGCCCTTAAAACTGGATAGATCTTAAAAGCTCAATATCTCAAACAAAAGTTGTGTTATTATAGACTGAGTTAGCGCATATGCCAAGGACAGGGCTATTTCAACATTCATAGTTTCAAATTTTATTTATTTTCATGATTCAGAGATCATTAGAGCCAGCAAAAAAAATTTCTTTTTCCGTTTATAATGAGTATAGGGAGAATATTAAAAATTGGTAAACTAATGAGTGTTTTAAATCTGTTAGTTAATTCAAAGTCTGTGATGAGCTATGCATTCATTGACCAGTACAGATAATTTAAACCTCCAAATCAACATTGAAACCATACAAAACATTTTTAATTACTCCATCAGTAATTAATTTATTAATAGTCTTAATTTACATGTTCTGAACATTGTTCAAGTTAAATAGTGATTTAAATTTTTATACATTAGACAAGTAATTTTTTTTTCATTCATTTTCTTTTTTTTCCATTAGGATAGCTCAGTGTTTCTCAATTATTTTCTGTAATGCCCCCCCTCCCCAGAAGAAAGAAAACATTTTTCGCCCCCCGCGGGACTGTAAATAGTATCAGGTCTATAAAATTGTTCTAAGTACACCTCTGCAAAACGGTCAAACGAGCCCCCCTTTATGGAGCCTCGCACCAGGGGATCACGCCCCACTATTTGAGAAACACTGGGATAGTAAAAGATTTTATTATAATTTATAAAATAAATATAAATCATTTGTGTGCCATTTTGCCAACTTGAGATAAAATCTGTCAAAAAATTAATAGCTTGTGGCTCACGATGTGGGAGGTTGTAAATTAAAAGTTTTAGTTGGCTAATTAGTTTAAGCATTTCCAAAGATAAAAGCTTTTCTTGTCAAAAGATTATCTGAATCTATTGCTTGTTTCTTTTGCGTTTAATAAACATCCAACTCACGCGGAGGCGTTTGTTGACATCTGTGTCAATCTGTATCCCATTTTTGTACCAGCTGTAAACTGGGGTAGGGCTGCCTCTAGCATTGCAAATCCAGGTGAGCTGCGAGTCAATATCTGCATGTTGGTTCTGTAGTTGACTTATAAAATAAGGTCTGGCTAGTAGAAGAAAATGTTTTCCAATTGTATGATAGTCATAAAAGAAATATTTCTTTTTTCACTTAGATTTGGTGGTGTAATAATATTCAATTTTCAATTATTAACATGTTTCTTTATATTTTGAAAAAAAAGTTAGTAATTTCTGCCACTGTTGAGGTCATATCCTCAAAATATCTTATATAAAATATGCTTCTTGTTTTTAAAAAAATATTTTACTTCATCAAATGATGCTTTACATCACTATTAATATTATGATATTAAGAGGGCATTAGGCAAACTATTAAGTTAAATTTTAACCTAAAGAGTTTGATTTCACCCAATGGTAGTAACACTTACCCCCTAAAGTGAGTTTAAATGTTTTGGTATCACTTGCTGAAGCCCCTCTACTTACAGTGCATCTGCAAGATATGAAACAGCAACTAATTTCAAGGTGATTGGCAACATTTAATTACATTAATAGGTGTAACTTAACTAAATAATTAAATAGAATCATTTACTTCAAGACACCCTTGAATATAAGGATAGGGCATCAGAAACTCATATTTAGTGGAAAACATTCGAGCAACTTCTTCACAAGAATTTTAAAGTTAAAAAGCTTAGTAAGAAGAATCATTTTGAGTTTGGCATTTATTACAACAAGAAAATTAAAGGATAATACTTTGTGATGGAAGTTTACCAGACTAAAAGGCATACATTTGTTTAAGATAAGAATCAATATTGAAAATGTACCTATAAATCCCACTGTCTTCAAGTTGTGCTTGTGGTATGACAAGCACTCTGTTACTGTCCATTATCATAGCATTTTCAGACATAGGCTTATCTTCTCTTGCCCATGTGTAGGTAAATGGCGAAGTGGATCTGAATTGTCAATTTTTTTGCAAATAAAAATATATGGTCCAATGTCTTATATACAGAACTATAAGAAATTTTATTTTAATCTGAGGGCTGAAAGGTTATTTAGTAAGGTGTATGGGAAATAAATCTTTGACTAATCTTAGGTAAGGGATGCTGCTATAATACTTACGATCCATAGGCAAAGCATTCAAGTCTGACATCCTGGCCAGCAAGTGGTGTTGATGGGAACACTGATATAAAATCATTCTGGATAATTGGCCCCCAGTTAGCTTGAGGAGCTGCAAACAAAAAATTCCTTAAAAAACTGCCGCTTGTAAATTTGAAAATTAAATTTTTTATTCCCAAGAATTCAAAACAATAAAGGGTTAACTCTTCTTATCTTATCTTATCTTATCTTATCTGTTACAGACAGATATACAGAAGATTATTGTGTCTTACGCTTATCCATGGTTAATGTCTAATATAGCATTCTTATTAGAGCTTTTAATGTTGATATTCTTATATTGACTTTCACCTTAAACGTGCTGCAACTCAGTTTTGTGTTTTAAGATATTGATTGTTTTTTAAAAAAGTGAGAGAAAAAAGCAATGTAATAGTAAATTGTTACTTTGAGCGTCAACAATGAGTGGAATGGGCAGGCTGTTTCTTGAAGGTGGCTGAGAGTTTCCTACTGTGAACTGATTAACACCAGCCAGGCTAACTGAAAACATTGAAAAAGAAGATTTGATTTTTTGTTCTAGGTTTATGCAAACAAAAATTATTAATTAAAAAAAAATAGGTCTACAAATGTTGTAAATAATAAAAGACTTAAGATGTTTATGTATTGTTTTATTTGGCTATTTATATCGATATATATTGATATATATATTATATATATATTTATATATATATAAAGCCAAATAAAAATATATATTTACAGAGATAGATAGATGGATAGTTTGATGAATGGATGGATGGTTATAGATATAGAAATATTTATATTGATATTTTTTTTCTTTGATGCTGATAGTAAAAAGTGATCTAGTTTATATGATCAAATTCAATTTATAGATTTACTTTTAATTTTATCTTCTTCTTTTTTTTATTTTTTATTCAATTGCACATTAAAGAAGAGGTCTAATTTTCATACTGACAGAATAGCACCAATTTAAAATGACATCAGCATTTTATACCTAAAAGCAGATAATTATATTTAATTGTTAAGAGTTATTTAACAAGCGGATACATTTTTATTTCAATGTCTTCAAAACATATTACCAATACAAGTGTATGTGCCTTCATCGGTCTGTGTTACTTCAGAAAAATAAAGTTTTCCATTTCTTGAAATAAAAATATAGGTTTGAAACTCTGGCCTTACAAATTGTAGCCCATTTTTAATCCAGGTGTAAACAATAGCTGGAAAAAATTGTGATTAAAAAAATTAATGTCATGCTCAATAATTTTATCCAAAGTTCATTAACAATAAAATAAATTCCAACATGGTTTGATGTACAATGCTTCAAATAAACATAATTTTTTTATTAATCCCATTGGGTGTAACATTTTTACCTGGTTTATAATTAATTTTACTGCATTCAACAGTTGCCCCCTCAAAAGCCTTTCCTCTTGTTCCAGCATCTTGTACATTGTTGAATTCACCCAAATCTAAAATAAATTAAGTATAGTGAAGAGTTTCCACATTTTAAAAAAAAATAGTTCAAGAAAATGTTAATAAATCTTGTCATTTTAATTTAATTTCAAAATTCAACAGTTTTTTTAAATAAGTTATCCATGGGTAGATTAATTTAAAAGTTATATAACTTAAATTTATAAATATATTAAAAGGATATAATTTTAAGGATTTATAAAAAAAATATGACTCACATCCAAACGATATGTCCACACTGTTACTAACAATTGTGCCAAATTTATTTGCAGCAGAGCATCTATATGTGTTTGTGTCTTTAATATCATTGAGAGGTACTATTGTCAATTTACCATTAGTGATTGAATATCTGTTAGAAATATAATTAATTCAAGATTATTGTCTAATAAAAGAATACTCTTTACTGTTGAGTTATAAATGCACACAGATAAATATTAAATCAAAGAAGAAGATTAAGACGAGAAAGGCAGTGTGAACCTTTTCACTTATTTTTTGTAGATGTATATTTTTATAGATCTGTTGTTTTTGTACTGACTTCTTTTGATTTTTTTATTATAAATTTATCATAAATCTATGAATAGTAGTTAGGGGATCTTACCTTGGGTCTAAATTTTCATTTACTTCTTGATTATAGTTAGCTCCTCTGTACCATTTATACACAGGGGGAGGATTTCCCTGAGCAATGCACTCAATTGTTAAAGGTTCAGTCAGACTCACAACCACTACACTGTTTGGTTGTTGTATAAAATAAGGACCAAATTCAAGATTTTCCATATCGACATCTTCAATTCCATAATCTGTTAAAGAAACAGTTTATATGTTCAGTTCTTTTTTATGATCACTGAATTAGAATGAACAAGTGCTATGAAACAAGATGTACAAAATTTTAGGCTAACAATTATCAAATTCAATTTTGTCATGTTTATTTCTATTTATTAAATCAATGAAGTTGTAAAAATTTACAACCAGTTTAAAATAACTAAGGCTACCTCCAGCTTATAGTAATCTATAGAAAACTCATAACAAATATGAATCCAATTTGTCTTCATTAACAATTAACCATAAAAAAGTTCTTTAAAAATGGTGTATAAGCAGCAATGAATTGCTTAATACGACATGTAAGAATAAAATAATGCCACTTATTTAATAAATTTATCAAATACATAAACAAAATATGGTGAATATTAATCAATACTGAAAAGTGGGTGTTCATGAAGAATATAAAGATTTAAGGGGGAAAAAATGGCCAATCCTCTGAATCCTGGTCCCAAATTATTTTACACTGATAAGAGGAAGTATAGTACATCAAAGTATGTTATTTATTTATGTTAGAACACAGCACAAGTGTTATTTATTGTCGGATAACCAGTCATCAAATACTAAATATTGTAATTGTCACACAGAATTTGAAAATAGCCACTGAAGGGCCGACAAGTAACTTGGGAATAATGTTTATCAGAGCAGCTTGTCTCTTTTTTTAATATGAAAATATGCTGAAATATGTACTGATTAAACAAATGGCGTCAATAATGTTCTAATTGTTTATAAATGAGGCGTTTCCATAAGTAACTAAGCTTATCTATGTGATAACACGAGCAAAATAATTTGGGACCGGGGATTCGGAGGATTAACCAAAGATGTCTAAGATGTTGTTATTTCTGTTTTTTCTAATATTAATTTTTATAAATCAATAAAATAATTGTTTACCATATCCTCTGTTTGTCTGAACAATTCTATAGGCTTCTTTTGTTGCTATTTTACATATATAAGGTCTTGGGACAGAACCATCAACAAACAACCAACCAGGACCTAATGCTGCATAAGAAAATAAGGAGAAAACACTTTCATCAAAATATAAATAAACATATAACTAATGTATCAATAAAATGAATTTTCCACTTAGCTTACTAAAATCTTTAAAATGAAATCCCTGAAAATTCTGTGAACATCATTTCTAAGAAGATTACGATTTGTGACAGTGTAAAGTTGTTTCACAATCTGGTTGTGACTCACTTTTTATCAAATATACTGTGGTGTAAGGCATATTTTATATTCGTAAAATATTAATAATCACTTCACAATAAGAAAACTATGTAATTATCTACCTAATGGCAATTAAAATTCAGAAAGGAAAAGACATTATTAGACATTATTCTATTTATTGAACCAAATGTTTAGTATTAGGAACTCCCGGAATTAAAAATAAAAGTTAATACATGTATATCCATTTAATTCAAATGTAGAATTGCCGTAATACCTTCATCTGTGATGATACAATTATATTTACTCAAAACTTACCTCCATATGTATAAATAATAACTCCTTTCAACAATTTTGGGTCTGGTGGTGTTATAAATAAAGGCATAAGGAAATTTTCTAAAATGTGTCCAGTTGACTCCCAACTGAATCCAGAGCTAGTAAGATTTATGTTAGTGTTGCTAGTGTCTACTCTCACACCGCTTGTATACCACTGCTGTCTGAAAGAAAAAATAGAACAGATTACATTAATTGTCTGTTTCATATTTCCTTCTAACTGGCTTTTTCAGCTAAACCATATACAAACATAATGATAATGTGCTATGGCTTTCAGCTATGCAGGCTAAATATAACCATATATCACTGCTATTTTTCAATAGGCATAAACCAAGCGGGCTGTCTATTGAGTCTATTGCTTATTGATAATTATTACTTCAGACTCAATCATCTATTAATCTCTTACTGATACTTACAAACATTATTTTTATTAGAAGATGCATAAGCGTAGTTGTCATGACTAATTGCAGCATTCCAAACTTATAGTATAATATAGTAATAATATGTTTCCAGGGAGGTTTGGGTAGAGTGGATCAGTTATTAGTAGTGCTGTTAACGATTAATTAAAATTTAATTGTTAGCTTTTGACTTTTGAAAAATTAACGATTAATTAATTAGTTAATTTCGATTAAAGTAAAGCCAAAAATTAAAATTTATGTCGTAAGGAACACTTATTAAACTTAAATAACACTGGAATGTCTCTTTATATGTCATCTTTTAACCCACTACGCAAAAAGACAAGTGTGTTCACATTATTTGATTCAAGTGATGTGTGGGTGTAATTGACAATATAACCAGCCGAGCTGAACAATCATTTACATGGAACTGAGGTAACTGGTATGCACAAAATGCTCTTGGCAAGGAACGACATTTTCGGATATCGGTGTTCATTTTGTCTTCACCATTTTAGAGGGTTAATGGATTCAGGAGCTTTCATCTCCATTTTGTTTGTGTAATCAACAGGAAATTTGTTATTTATCGACCGCTATTTTTTTAAAATTTACTTTTTGACTTCCAAGGATTTGAAAGTGATGGGTCGATTAATCAATAAAAAATAATTTAAACAGTTAATTTTTTATGATTAATCAAGAAATTAATCGTTAAGTTCCGCAACCCTGGTTATTAGTAAGGTTTTGAAATTCTAGTGGAATAGATGATAAAAGTGGCAAAAGATTAAAAACACATCTGTAAAATTGTCTCTTGCATAGACTTTTTTTCCTATAAAAAAACAAGTAAACAAGGGTTAGTTGCCTAGCACAGAACTGGTTGACTTTGCAAATACAAAAACAGTTGTTGCGAGAATTGTAGCACACAGCTCCTGGTATTTCTATGCTTCGATTATGCTATTTTTAAAGTTGGCTTTAGTAACCTGATGAGTTGAGTTTTAAATAAGTAAACCTACTGAAAAGGGTCATTTTTCTGCATCCACTGTGAGATATACGAGTGCTCTTCCAAGCTACCCACACTTAATACACCAGCACCATTAAGCTGTTGAAGGGGCGAAAATATTTCTTTATTAAATTTAATATGTAAAGCAATGAAAAAATCAAGTAAGATTGGTTCAAATTCAAAGCACTGTTGGAAATGCGAGTTATAAAACAGCTTCAACCACATAAATCATGTAGTAATTTAAACAGAAAAAAATAATTACGACTGCCTCAAAACGTATCTAAGGATATTTCTTACATAAACAAGATTTAAAAAAAAATAAAAAAAATAAACATACACACAAAAGTCATAATGTGTCTTTAAAAGATTTAATAATAAAATGTTTAAAACTTTCTTCAATTAACGCACTAAAAAGACATACTTTTCAAAATTAAAATCCTTCATAAACTATTTCAGTTAAAAGCATCTCCAATTGTGTGTGTGCGGTGGAGGAAGAGAGGTTGTTAAAATCATTAGAATAATGTATAGTATAGATTTTCTGTGCAATCAGACTCGATAGTTGGAATTTGTATTTTAATGGCAGTTGTTGCTTTTTTGGTGTCTAATTTAACACAAAATGGAATGTAATACATTAGACGAAAATCCGGTAATGAAATGCAACAACTTTGGAGATTATCTTAAACTGGTTTAATTTATATTTGTGGGCAAACATTTTTTCAAGGGAACAAATTTACTGGATATATTTTAACAGAATTTAACTTGATTTATTTCCCCCTAAAGAAGAGGTATTCAGTTTTTCGAGTTATCAACAGCACGGAAAATGAAAGTAAGATAATTTTATTAGGTCTGTGGAAATTAACGATTAATCCGATTAATTAATCGATTAATCGTTAAAAATTTAATCGATTAAAATTAATTTGATAGATTAAAATTTAAGAAAATATCTGTAATACTTTTTTTCTCCAATTTATTATTAATTTATAGCTTTTTTTACTTACATACTTTTTCCTTGTACTATTATTATTAAATTAGACGTGCAAACGTAAACAAAAAGGTTTTTCTTCTTTATTTGTTACATAGCAGAATGAGTTTGCTGTGTTACGTTAAAAAAATTTGGGAGCCATGGGATTACTGCGACTTAACCGATTTAGCGAAATAATGAATCGCAACTTAACGCAATCTATACATAATAATGGCAAGCGTTATTCACACAGCTGTGGCAATATTGTCAAGCGTTATTCACACAGCTGTGGGAATATTGTCTAGCGTTATTCCCACAGCCAATAAAATGTTACAGTTATAGTATAGTTATAGTGACTTAAAATTAAAAGCATACTAATCTAAAGTCTATACTATACTAGTCTATAGGCTTTATGTCGTTAGGCTAATAGTATTAATAGCTAATGACTATTGTATTTAATTCGTAAATTTTAAATAGGCTTATTAATTTTAAAAAATATAGCCTATAACTTGGCTTTAACTATAGCATTAATAGGCTGAGTAAAGTGACAGTATAGGCCATACATAATACATGGACATCATTATGTCTTCTTCTTCTTCGTTCTCAATTTGAGTTTTGCGTACCGACGAGTTTTTGCGCCAATTGGCCCGTTGTCTCTGACTTCAGCCTGCTGTTTTTTTCTGGATGTGCTTCCATAGCCTTTGGTCAGCCAAGACCATCTGCAAGGCATTAGTTGATTATTGGCAAGTGATGCAGCGTTCACGTGCCACGGCTATAAGGGTTCCACGCATTACCCAGCCGCCTTTTATTTCCCTAACTATGTGTTAGGTACCCACTCGAAGCTGGGTGGACTCGGGGACGCCCTAGGCCCCAGGAACAAATCCTTGGCTTCCCATGGATTCGAACCCGTGACCATCGGTACGCCAGTCGAGCGCGCTGCCACTCGACCACCGTATCCCCATTATGTATATTCACTACTCATTTCATTACGATTATCAAAATAATTTCCCAGAAGAATGGGGACATTTAAAGTTAATGTATTACCAATAGTTTAAATAATAAATTATTTTTACCTCTTTATGTTAACCATTTTAAGTTTGAGAAAAATATCCATTACTGGTATGTTAGTATGTAGTTATTACATCTAATCTTAGTACCAGTCATTTTGCTATCTGTTGAAGTCTGTCATAAAATGACTTGACGTTTTCTAGCCATCCCCCCACCCCGTACGATAATGATAATGAAATATACTTAGATGTTAGTAATATCTAATTTTCCTATCATTGCTAATTATTTATAAAACTATAACGTTGCTTATTGATGTCTATTGGTGTGGTGGTATGAAAATAATTAAACTTAAAGACTCGTTTTAAACGTCTTTCAAGTTTTCAAGTGACTGTAATGTTATAGTCATGTTTTAAACAATAACAATTTTAGCAATAACCTGAGCGGACCCGCATACCAGAATTTTACTTTAGTTGGTCCAAACTCTTTACTAATTCATATTAGGCTTACTATTTTTCTTCCCAAAAGACATTAAAGTAAAGTTACCCGAAGCATGCAAAAGCGTAGGAGTAAACCTTAGGAGCCGTCAATAAACTATGCCACGCTATTTTTGACCATTTTAACCCCCCCCCTTTTGTCACAAATATCGCCCCCCCCCCTTTCAAGTACACACTTTTGAACAAAAATGTTGTTTTTTATTAATAAAATAATTAAAATTTGATATAAAACACCGTGACGTCACACATGGCCGGACCCCCCTCCACTCTGTCACACTTTCTTACACCCCCTCCTCCTCTGGAGCATGACATACTTTATGTAAGACAGTAATAATTTAGGCTATACTACAACTACAATTTAGTATAAAACTGTATACAGTAAGTATAATCAAATCCTCTTTTTACATTGTTCCCTTTTCCAAAATTAAAACATAAGCATTAAACAATGAAGTCATATAATATTTTTATATAAAATAAATCGCAGCACCACCTAACTTACATCCATACAGACAACGGGAATCAATATACATAATTAACACAAGTAACTTATCCGTGTTTGATAAATACCAAATATTAAACTTGCTGAAATGTACACAAAGTATCAATATACATAATTCCCGTCGTCTGTATGTGTGGATGTAACGCTATACTAATTTTAGAAAGCAGCGCACCAAATTACTGCACCAATGCATCCAAAGGTGTGCAAATTAAAGATGCGCTGTAAAAAAAAATTATATGACGTCATTGTTTTAGCTCATATTTTCATTTTGGAAAAGGGAACAATGTAAAAAGAGGATTTGATGATGGTAAATTATAAAATAAAAAAAACAACCCCTATTATAAAATACTTTGTGTGCATTTCAGAAAGTTTAATATTTCGTATTTATCAAACAAGGACAAGTTAGTTTGGCTTTTGAAAAAGGTCGGCGCCGTAGGCACCCTAAAAAAGTGTATTTTTTCAAAATAAATAGATTTCAGCTGAAAACTTCCGTCATTTTTGACGGGTACTACACTAATAAATATATAATTATTCGAAATTAATCGATTAAATTTGTTCCCAATTAATGGAACAAAATGTTTTAATCAATACCAGCCTTAAATTTTATATAAATTAAAAAGAATTTTATGGGGATAAAAAGTTTACACTGTAGAGGAGGTAATCGAATAAACTTTTTTGATTTTTTTATACCATGAATTATAACATACATTATTAATTAATCAACTAATGACTTTTTAACTTTATTTTGATGTTATCTTTGCTCTGTTACACTAACATTTGTATAACGTGCTATTTTAATTTTATTAAAATAGTATTGAATAGAAGCTAAAAAAATAATTACTTAAACTTTTTAACTAGGATTGATGTTTGCCAAGCATCGCGCATCCAATATAACTGTACGCCGCATATGATTATATAACGTGATAAATGAACAAAGCTAAAGGTAACTGAGCATATTAAAATCTTTAATAATAAAAATAATTTTAAAGAAATTTTTTCAAGGGATGGGTAAAAAAAATGTAGTTTGAAAGGAGATTGAGATATATTTTTTAAAATATGAATTATAACAATTAAAAAAAAATTATATGTTATAAATTTTAATTCTTTAATTGAATGATTTTTTTTTAAAACTCTAATTTTATACAAGTTTTGCTTTGCAACACAAGCACATATAATATGTAAATGCGTAACAACTTTTCATTAAAGATATTAATTAGAAACCATGCGAAAGTTTACAAATAGTTTTTAAGCAGGATTGAATCGCACGTCAAAGATAATAGTATACATAAGACTAACTGGACATATAAAAGTAATTTAATAAAAATGATTAACAAATGCTATTATGTAGAAAATATGATTTATCGGCTGTTTCAAGGACGGATTTCATGAAAATTTCTGCTAAAATTGTTAAGATGAGTTTTGATATTATTTCTTTTTCAGTTTTACACGAAAAAAAAATAACAAACATGTACATCAGTAATCTGCTGGACTGGTTTTCTTTACTTGACAATAAATTTAGCTCTTTGATAAAAAATAATATAAATGAAACATTGTAAACTGCATCAAAACCCGCTTTCCCTAGATTCACTTCGTATATGGAGAACTAATCCCCCCCCCTTTTAAATCGATTAGAAATGATTATATCTAACCACATGAAAAACAAAAATTGACATCATGGCTGAATTGCAAAGAGTTTTACTTTTAAAATAATTGATGATCAAATAATTTAATTTTTGGACTCAAGTAAAATCCATAGTCCTCAAATACCTGTCAAATATCTTATTGTTTTATTGGCTTATTGGTACACCTAATTCAATGAGTTCATTTCTCAACGTTAAATGCGTTTCTACCACTATGGGAAGTCTTTTTCTCCGATTGTAAGTCTTAGTGTGTAACACATGTTCCTCTCAAGCCCTGTTATGCACACATGTAACAGCGTTCAACCCATACAAAGGTCGCCCGTCCTTCCCTTGATATTTGAATGTGCATATTAACTGTTGCTCCGACCGTGTCTCCGTATTTTTCGTTAGCTTCACCGTGCGTAACTACATTATTTAATACTTGAAAACAAACTTGAATGTGGGGGTGATTACGAATGGCTTTTAAATTTTATGTAATAATAACTATAACCTTATACATACTATTCATTTGGATACAGGATTAAATAACTTAAATAGTTAATATGTATCATATTAATATTTTTCACTTGTTTAAAAATCAAGTTCAGATCTATGTAAAAAGAAACAAAAATTTTAAGTATGGTAAAGACAACTCACAATAACCTCAATTTAAAAAAAAATTCTTCCCAATGAGGTACTCAGGTTTTTAAATCTTAAATATGACTATTTATAATGATAATAACCCCCTTTCCAATCCATGATGGACTATGGGGCATGTGAAGTACCGTTCACAAATTTTATTTAGCCACCACTAACGAGAAGGGTTAATGCCCCGGGGGCCTTGCCAGCACCGAGAATAGAACCCGTGACTCTCTTCTGTCTCGGTTCGGCAGTCCAGCGCGCTACCGCTAGATTTGTCATAATCAAATTTAATGCACAGAATTATGATAGAGGGCGCTATCGGACGGTACGTTTTGACCCAAAATTAGTTTCATCACGTTTAATCATGGAAGCCTTTAATAGGTTTTCTACCCTTCCTCCCTTTTCCACTAATTCATTGGCAGGAATGAACAAAATAAAGTGTCTATAGTAAGATTATACTGCCTTTAAAGAGATCGAACTTTACTTAAGAAAACTGTTTAGGCCGCTAAATTCCACTTTGTGAAATTCAACTGATTGTTAGCTTTCAAAAGTGCCCTTTTCGATATTCTCCCCACCTTCACCCCCCCCTGTTTGAAATAGGGATTAAATGCCATTCCGACCCACGCACACTTTTTCTGCTTTAATCGAATCAATGCTGGGAAATACTGTGTTGCGTAAACTTCATGCTTTCTATGACCCCATAAAATCGCTTCCGTGTAAGGGTTAGTTACACTCTACGCTTAACCATCAATCTACTGTTAGACAATTCGGGTGGGCACTGACGCCGTTGGTGCCTTTTTATTATTAATAATATTATTATTATTTCAAAATATATTTATAAACATTTGGCCCTTAAGATATTTGATCATGCGTGACTCTTGCTATGTGTATCCACATTACTACACATGGCTTGACATTTATTCTAAATGATGAACATGATGTTTTGCTACTGAAGGGCTCTGTCTGGGTCAGAGATCACAGATTTCTGAGCACAGGGACAATTATCTAATATCCTTACGTTACTGGGATTGCTCTCCTGTTTGGTTACACGTTCGCATTGTGCCCAATATGGAATTTTATACCTGTTTTATTTTATCCTACATTTTAATTTCATAGATTTAATTCAGCTATTCCAATCTGAGGAGATTTTTAGGGACACCCCAGGGGTACTGTGTTTGGGGGGAGGGGGGCTCTTTTGTTTACCCCTTGGAGTTGAGTCCTTTGGGACTCCTCTACCCTTCCGAACTCTTCCCTTTTTGCTATAGATTTATTTCTGGAACTCTCATCCACGCACGCTTAGCCATTATCTGCGTCACTTGAAATATCTATTTAAAACATTTGCTGTGGATTTCAATTTTTAATTTTTTAAAAATAATACTCGTGTTTCATTTTTTGGAGAAAGTGAATACAAAAAAAAGTGATATCAAGCAAAAGTTTTTATGGGGTAACTTTAATTTAAACGCTTCTCACAGCTTTAAACGCTTCTTACAGCTTTAAACGCTTCTTACAACGTTTAGTTAAACGTATTTAATCCACGGATTCGTTTACTTTATTATTTTATACTACTATTATTTATTTACTGAGGGTACTGAGAAACTGAAAAAGTTTTCTTTAACAGTCGTTTATTATCCAACCCCTAACTCCAGAGAATGCGTGAAGGAAGAGAAGATACCATGTTTACTTATCTTTTCTTGTTAAGGGAAGTAATGCAACAACCTATTTGAATTTGTATCACGACTCCCGACATGATTGCGCCTCAACCCAATTCCCCACCACCTTATCCCACCTTGTCTGGTTAACTTGCACTTCTTTAAAAGTGGAGGAGCACCATTCAGACAAGGGATCAATATATGCACACCTTCTTGACAAACATGCGAAGCAGAGAGTGTTTGTTTCCCTTTGACAAGACAGGTCAGTTCCGAATCTTGTCACACGCACGAGTGTGTCAGAGGAAACAAAACGTGGCAGATGAGAAGCTATTTGAAATATATAATTTGGTGGTTGTTTGTGTGTGTGTGTTGGGGGGGGGGTTATTACACTGATTCTGGGATACCTCACATCTGATGAATAGGAATTGTATGTTTATACCCTAACACTGATCCAACCAGGAAATACAGCTCGCATTCCAGCATTTGATAGTATATTTCATGAATAGACACAGTCTTTTCTTTACACGCTTGAAGATATTGTTTTTTTTATTTAAAAAATTGTTTGGACCTAAATTTTATTCTAGAAATAGAGTACCGTAACGCCATAAATGACAGCTGCTCTATGAGAACTATGTACAAAGGCCTAGAAATGGAGTAACATAACGCCATAAATGACAGCTGCACTATGAGAACTATGTACACCAGCCTAGAAATGGAGTAACATAACGCCATAAATGACAGCTGCTCTATGAGAACTATGTACACAGGCCTAGAAATGGAGTAACATAACGCCATAAATGACAGCTGCTCTATGAGAACTATGTACACAGGCCTAGAAATGGAGTAACATAACGCCATAAATGACAGCTGCTCTATGAGAACTATGTACACAGGCCTAGAAATGGAGTAACATAACGCCATAAATGACAGCTGCACTATGATAACTATGTACAAAGGCCTAGAAATGGAGTAACATAACGCCATAAATGACAGCTGCACTATGAGAACTATGTACACCAGCCTAGAAATGGAGTAACATAACGCCATAAATGACAGCTGCACTATGAGAACTATGTACACAGGCTCGTGAAAGGAATGTTGGGTTTAGTGTCTCTCAAGAAAATTATTCAAACAAGCAAGAAATTAATCATCTTTTGACTTCATCACCAGGACAACCAAATTACATAGTGGTTTAAATGGTAACACACACAAAAAACTAAAACTATTAAAATCAAACTTCCACAATCAAAATCACCATTTAAAGACATTATATTTATTATTAGGGCATAGGTTTATTAACCTTAAATATTTATACCATAAAAGGCACGTTAATGATCTCTCGACATTAATAATCTCTTGACTTTAATGATCTCTTAACATTAAGTTTTTTAGTTTGTTTTTATATTAAAGTCATAAAGGGACGAATTTTATGTTTAGAAAAGTTAATACTGATGCTACAGAGAGAGAAAGGTGATATATTTTCCAGTCACGGAGAAGTTCAGTGTGTAGTTGAATTATTTTATTTTTTAAAATTTAACTACGTTTGTCATTGTTTTATAAACTAACATAAGAATGTTGTGTTATGATTTGAGGAAAATTGTGCTTTAAAAAAAATAATTATAATATAGTATCGTGTGGATTGTGACTTAATTCAAAACAAACTTAAAGCACAACATTAGCCTAACAGTTACTTGTTTGAGAATACAAGTTTGTTGTGAAAATGAATTTTTAACACAATGCAAACTTTCAGCACAAGTCCAAAGTTTTATCTCTTGGGGACATGTCAGACAGAAAAGCAACGCAGGCCCAGTCAGACATGGACGTGATAGTAAAAACCCCAGGGACTGTTCACGAATTTGTCACGCCCCGGAAGTGTGTGTGTGTTTGTTTTTAGTTTTTTTAGGGGGGGGGGCTAAGAAAGTATGATAAAATGTGACATGCAGTAGTTGTGTAAAAATGTTTTTTTATCGTCACACTTTTACATCATGAAAAATATATTTTTATAGACGCAACTTATCCCGACAACAGTCGTGTAGTGACAGGAAAACTGTTGTCAAAGATTTGAATTTAGTGGTTGAATACTTAGTGTGTTTAAAATTAAATTGTAACTATTTGTCAAAAATTCGTTTTAAAAAAATCAGTCCCAAAAGTTAGGATCACTTTAGGATTTATAACACTTGTTAAAAGGCGATGAGAGTGGAAATTATTTTCGTAAAATAAAGTACTTTATGGTTCAAATTGATGAAAAAATATCTTTCAGAATTGTACTTAAGTTAAGGAGCCATAAATGGATGAATTCGAAAGTGATCACACAAAAAAGGACGTTTAAAGCCACATTCTTATCCCACGTATTCTTAAACTTAAACTGAGAATGACAAAAAGGAGAACAAGAGTGCCACCTACATTACAAGATGCTCGCGCGTCGTCGTATTTGGCAGGGAGATCACTCTGAAAACGATAGCAGAATCCGTTGTTGCTGTACCAGCCATCTGGGCAATCTAGAAATAATGAAGCAATTAAGATGAATGGAAGGTTAATCTATGGAGAATAACCATTCTATTATGTACTTAATTCCAAGTTAACTTCAGAAATATTTCAGGTTATGGCAGGTTAAAGGGTTGTTTTTCCTTCTATTTTAAAGATCGAAATCATAAACGTTTTAAAAAAATAAACATATTTGTAATCCAAATAAACACTAATTTGTTTACGTAAATGTTTATATTATTCTTTATAAAGAAATATATAACAACAAATTTGGTGCGTAAACCATTTCCAAAGTATTATTTCACACACAAAAACAAGCCAACTCGTTTTTGTGTCCTGATGCAAGTAACAACAATCGTGTAGAACAGATGACTCTGATCAAAGATTTGAAATTTATTGGTTGAATACTAAGTGTGTTTAAAATTAAAATGGAAATAGTTGTTAATATTCGTTTTAGAAAAATCAATCCAAAAAGTAAGAACCACTTTAGGATTTATAACTTTGTTACAGGTGATGTGAGTGAATTTTTTTTTAAAAATTCATTTCAATTTGAAGAAATATTTTTTAAAAATTGCCAACAACTGAAGAAGGCATGTTCATGTTGTGAAATCTGACGTCTGTATCCTTTGAATAATTTTTAATGATTAAAATGTAATGACTTGTTATATGATTGTATATCTTAAGAAAATACCAATAATTTACTATCTGATCCCAATTAAAAGCAATGCCGCCCATGTAATGGCGTGTCTTATCTAATATATTAAAGACAATATTTTTATACAGAAGATCGTTCGGTCCTACACTTATTAATTCATTGTTTATGTCTATTCTTTCATTTTTGTTAGAGTTTGAAATCTCTGTTGGAATGTCTTATTTTCAAGGGTTATTAAGTCAGTCCTATCCCTGCCTCTTTTTTGCTCTCTGTCTCTCTTTTTTTTATCTGCTTTTTCTCGTTTTTACTCAGTCTATCCTGTTTTTACAGCAATGACTATATTTTTTTTTAATGATCAGCATACGTTAAGCTCTGAGTTTAAACCGATTGTCTGCTAAAACTCTTGATAATTGTGTTTTTAAAAAAAAATAACAGTAGCAATAACCATGATCAATATAAATATAGCATCAACAAAGAAGATTGGAATCCGGTTGAACATTTACTTGTAACACATTTTGACATTGGTATCGTCTTCATAAACTTCAACAATGGAAAAAGAAAAGGGTAACTTTTTAAAATAAAATAAAAAACATTTTTCTACTATCAGGTAATAAAGCATGCAATGTGAAAAGCTAGAGAGCTTAAATTTTTTTGTCATGGGCCGAGAACATGATTTTTTTTTGAATGGATTTATGAATGGATTAGAACTATATTTTGTTACACATATTTTTGTTATAGTTATATGGAAAATACAATAAAAGCTATTACAAAAAATTTCATAATTCTTATAATTTAAGCTACAATTTTAAACAAAATTTGTACTTCGCCTAAAGAAATATATCTTATTAAGGGGCCGTCCATAAAGTACGTCACGCTATTTTTTACCATTTTTAACTCCCCCCTCCCCCTTGTCACAAACTGTCACACATCTTGGACCCCCCCCCTAAAGTACGTCACACTTTCGAACAAAAATGTGGTTTTTTATTAACAAAATAAACAAAAGTTAATATAAAACAGCGTGACGTCACACTTGGCCGGACATCCCCTCCCCCCTGTCACAAACTGTCACACTTTCTTACACCCCCTCCCCCCCTCTGGAGCGTGACGTACTTTATGAACGGCCCCTAATTGCAAACGTGAAGACGAAAATTTATTTTTTTAAAAATAAAAATGTTTCTCTGCAGTTTTCACACGACGCTCCTAATAAGACTCACAATAATTATTGATTACAATTATTGTTTGAAATTAAGGAAATATTTTAGTAGCACAATTATTGTTTGAAATGATTTTTATTTTTAAAATGTCATTTGTTAGTTGCACAATGATTGTTTCAAATCAATCAAATCAAACGTACCATATGCTAGTTGCGCCATGACTTGCCCCAAGACGGTAGCAACAGACAGCAACTGATACAGTCCCATAGTCAGCTGTCAGTCATCTGCGGAGAGATGTAGGCATGTCAGATAACTCTGGTATGATGTGAGGAAAACAACTTACGACACCTTAAGCTTTATGATTGATGATGGAACTAAACGCACATTTAAGCGTTTTATTAGCATAGCAAAGACATTTATATATAAGTAGCCCAAGGTTGTGGTCTTGTCTTGTATGAAACAATATATATTAATGTTCTCCAGAACCAAGACAAATTCCAGTTAATAAATTTGCTTATCTAAAAAAATTCGCGGGCTTTAAATCTGTAGGGAAATATCTGCCACAAGGCAGTCCGCAGTTGTGTACTTTGTCAGTTGGTGTAATGGACATTTGTTATCTCAGTTAAATTTCTTAAATACGAAAGAAATGGTTTTCGATCTTCGAACTAGCAATTACCCAGTTGGAAAACTCCCATTGTAAAGCTGCGATATCAAATACCCGATGTTGCCGTAATTAATCATCTAACATTGTATGAACAAAATTAATTTAGTTTAAAAAAAAACTTTTCCGTCTAAAATGCAAAAAAACCAACAACATCCATTTACAATGTAATGAAGTTTTTAAAACTGGTCTGTACGGCAGCAATCTGAAGGCTATAAACTAAAGTATAGACTTTAACATTACCTGCTCTTGTGAGTGTTCAAAATCTGACATCAAACGATTGAGTATAGTGAACAGAAATCATATACTGTATATATTTACCCTCAATTATGTATGACTGGCTCACTTTGGCCAAACGCTAAGGGACATCACTCTGATTTTTTAAAAATTGAAAATATAGACTTAAAAATCATAAAAATTTTGGTTTCCAGATTAACATTAAACACACTCCACACTATTATTAATTGAACAATTTCGTGCGGACGCTCGAAAAGAGTTATTTTTTGTTGCAGTAATTTGGTGCGCTGCTTTCTAAAATTAGTTTTAAAATCGCGTGTTTTAAAAATATGTGTTACCCATTGATATCAATTTCCATCTTACGTAGGTTTGGAGTATTTGGGGGGTGAGTACTACTATTTTTAATCCCGCCTCTGGTTTCTGAGTAAGTTTTAATTGTAAATATACGCATCTTTTTCGATGGTAACTTATAAAGTGTTAAGAGAATTCAAATTAATATTAATAAATTTATTGACATCTTCGTTGCAATCTGCTGTAGTATGATGAATATTCTATTGCGTACGGTCAGAAAACAATAAATAGAACCCTGTAGCTATTTTTTGTTATTTTATCATGTTATATTAAAATATGTTTACAACCTGTTCCTTTCAGCAACACATAGCATTCGCCCTATACTACAACTCGTTTGTTTTAACCAGAGAAACATATGTTATTTAAATAGTGTATATGTATGTACACACATCAAACACAGACATCACCAGCACATCCATCACAAACACACACACACATCACACACACACACATCTCACACACATTACACACACACACATCTCACACACATTACACACACACATCTCACACACATTACACACACACACACATCTCACACACATTACACACACGCACACATCTCACACACATTGCAAACACATCTCACACACATTACATACATCTCACACACATTTTATACTCACATCTCACACACATTACACACACATCACACGCACATCTCACACACATTACACACACATCACACGCACATCTCACACACATTACACACACATCACACGCACATCTCACACACATTACACACACATCTCACACACATCTCACACACATCTCACACACATTACACACACACACATCTCACACACATTACACACACAGCTCACACACATTACACACACACACATAGCAAGGTAAAAATCAATGTAATGCAATCTTTTTTTTTATTGATAGTCTATGGCTCAGCTCAGTTCATTAATTAGGTCATTACTTTTATCTCACAGACAGAAAAGGTAATTTACATTTTTGATGACTAACGAATTTGTATTTTTTTAAATAATAAGAATTTTTAAATTTATTAACAAATCATGACCTAGGAAGTTTTATAACTTATTCCCAAATACAGGGGGTCCTCGGGTTAGGGGCCGTCCATAAATGACGTCACGCGATTTTGGCCGATTTTTATTACCGTTTCGTCACATATCGTCCCAAAAATCTAGACGCCTCTCTAATATGACGCCCACAATGCTTTGCCCCCCCCCCTCCCAATAAAAGCCGTCTTTTTTTTTACAAAATGAGCACGTTTCAAATCACTTTTTTGTTAATTAAGAATGTTTTAGTGTAATGCTATATATATTATATATATATATATATAGTATATATATATACTAGGGGCAAGTACCCGGCTTTTCCAGGGTTTAACAACAACAGCAACAAAAGCAAAAACAACAACAAAAACAACAACAAAACAACAAAACAACAAAAACAAAACAACAACAACAAAACAACAACTACAATAACAGCAACAACAACAAAGCAACAACAACATGAAGGACATTGTCGTCGCAGGGCAAGGGATGTGGACAACAACAACAACAACAGCAAAAACAACACAAAAACAACAACAGCAACAGCAACAAAAACCGCAACAACAACAACAAAAACAAAACAACAACAAAAACAACAACAAAAACAACAAAACAACAACAACAGCAACAACAACAACAAAACAACAACTACAACAACAACAAAGTAACAACAACAAAACAACAACTACAATAACAGCAACAACAACAAAGCAACAACAACATGAAGGACATTGTCGTCGCAGGGCAAAGGATGTGGACAACAACAACAACAACAGCAACAAAAACCAAAACAACAACAACAAAAACAAAACAACAACAAAAACAACAACAAAAACAACAAAACAACAACAACAGCAACAACAACAACAGCAACAACAACAAAGCAGCAACAACAAAACAACAACTACAACAACAAAAGCAACAACAACAAAGCAACAACAACAAAACAACTATTTTATGGCGATAGTCGCCTTCTTGTTAATCTCGACACCAAAATATTTATTATTTTGCGTCATTATTTTACGTCTTAATTTTCAATAATTTTTATTTTATATAGCTCATATAAGGAAAAACTACATTTTGGGCCCCCGGCCCCCAGTATCTTATATATATGGAACGAAACCTGTTTAATAACCTTTCCGGTATAATTTTGTGTACTTGTACCAAATTTCACGTTATTTGGTTGTCTGGATCTTGAGTTATTAGGGAACTGACATACAGACAGACAGACAACAAATGCGTCTTATATGTATAGAGATAAATATATATATATTAGGGCTGCGAAAATAACGATTAATTTCTCCAATAATCGTTAAAAAAATTTTAAAGGAAAAACTTACTCCCCCCATCCCACTGTGGAGGGAGTAAAGTGGGGGAGGGGAGGGAAGGTGTCTCCTTTCACGGCTTGTGTCGGCATTTCAAAGGAAATTGGCTTCCTTTCATATGAAACATAGACACCGCCTCTCTTTCCTGTCAAGCCTACTAGCCGGTATGGCTGTTCCTCCATCCACTCAATGTCTACATTGTCCTTGAGTAATCGGCGCCTATTACTATTACGCCATTTTGCCTAACTCAAAAACTCCGTGAGTCGAAAAATGTTTCCGGTCCTTTTGAGTTCGACTTAGAGAGAGAGAGAGAGAGAGAGAGAGGTCCGACTGTATTTATTTTAATACAAATTTACAAAGTAGAGATTTAGTGGCGCCCTTTTGAGCTGGCGCCCTTGGCAACTGCCCCGATGCCAACCCGTTGTTACGCCAGTGTACTAATACGTACTGTCGAGGACCACCACACCCCGCCCACACAAAGAGCGATATGAACCCAAAGCGAAATTTTCAGCAGACCCATACTATAAACCCAAGTGTAGACCCATGCTCTAGGCCAGTGATTGCGAACCTTTTTTGGGCCGCGTGCCCAAAATTCAATTAAAACCTACTTTTATTTAGCAAAGTGCCAGATTTCAAAGTGCCAGAACAGTGGTTTGATTAAAGGAAGTAATATATTAGTTGCGTGCCGGATGGTGAGGCTCTGCGTGTCGTCTGTTGCACGCGTGGCATAGGTTCGCCATCACTGCTCTAGGCCCAAACTATAGACCAAGGATTGCCAGACCTGTATTAACTGAGAGCCAATTTAAAATTTAAGAAAGTGACGAGTCCCGCATTGACGGTCCCGACCCCACTTTTTTTAAGAAACATTTCTTATATGATTTTTTAAAATACATTTTTTATTTGTGTTTAATGATTTAATTATTTTTTTAATAACACTAACCATATGTCTGAAAAAAATATATGCGTTAAAGTTACAAAATTAACCATATTTAAATGAGTAAAATCTATTAATAGAAACAGTGCATACAGACTCATAAAGATGGGCAACATTAAATGGAATGATTCTGCTGTGAAGCCTTTGAACTAGCCAGTTTCTTTAAATCTGATTGTAAGCTAGTATTTATGGTGAGGAGCTCTGTCAGAATAAGGTTGTTTAGCACGAGCAATGTTCCAAGCCATGGCATAAATTGCCTCACTTGAAGTGACACATTCCTAGCTTGCTTTTTCTTAATTCCGATCAAGCCGATTGGAAAACCCTTTTTTACGCTCAAACTTTTTGGTTTAATTTTCATTTATATTTAGTAGTTAATATTTAAAACGAAAACTTTTTTAATTATCATATGCGAGCCGCATTGTGAAAAGAGAAGAGCCGCGTTGTGAAAAGGGAAGAGCCGCATGCGGCACGCGAGCTGTGCTCTGCCCACCGTTGCTATAGAGTACTATAGACCTATACTATTGATCCACACATACTGTTGACCCATACTGTAAACTAAAGGTGTCCAAACTTTTAGCAGCAAAGGCCATATCCATAAAGTAAATTATGTGGGGGTCGGATTAAAATAATAATAATAAACCAAAAAAAATGGCGTACGTTGACACTGAGTTATAGTCTTTTCAATTTTATGATTGTTATTTGTTTGTAATCTTTACTTGTAACATTTTTTTTAGGGGGGGGGGCAGTACTTTTATGATTTTTTAGACTTTATAATCTTATAAGAAATAACTAAAATTGGATAAATAATGGCCAAGTTATAGAATACAGATCTTTAGTTTATACTAAACACCTCACAATAAAAAAATGAGTTGAAATATAGGTAGAGCCAAATATAAGTAAAAAATTACGATACTAACAGTGTCTTTAAATGTTAAGTACCGTTGCTGTTGAGTCTATTATTAGGTGTTTATGGGGTTTTCCGCGGTAGTGATGTGTCTACTGTTTGGCTCACGGTGCATAATTATATTGAACGCGTTCTTATTTATGACTCATGACGCGGTTTTGGGGGCTGGGGTGTTTTGACGGTTAGGTAGTCTAGTACGGTGCTTCTCAAACATTTCAGTATGGCAGACCGACATCAGGGACCGTTGAACTATTTTCCCTGTACTGACGTGGTAGCCAAATGTAACTTATTTGATTTGGTTTCCTTGTATGTCCTTATTCCCGAAAAATTGACATATTCTATGGGGTAAGTATTAATGAATGCAAATGAAGGATTATAATTTTAATTATATTTTTCTGTCCTTTCTTGATAGGCTACTTCTGCGGAGCAGCAGCGAATTGCCCACGGGCCGGCACCGGTCCGCGGACCACCACTTTGAGAATGCACTGGTCTAATAGAAGTTGTAACATAGAAGTGGAATGAAGAAAGAATCTAGGATTTATATATTAAACTTGTGTTATTAGAGATTGATGTTGTTAAGTTTTTAGCATAATATTGAGTGGTCTTTCTAACTATAATACCAGGGGGGTAATAGTAACAGATTCCACATTCCTTTCTATTTTCCACATGGAAAAATTAGTCAATACTACGTCATAAACTTTGCAATTGGGCGCCATCGAATTTCATACACATAACAGCACTTAGCTTGATCGGCTTTTTGTATTCAATATGCCCGTTTTAAAAAAAACAAGTAAAACGTCATCGATTGTTTGCCATCATTTGATTTCATCGTATTTTGCACTCAAAATAAGCACATAATATCGCTTTTTTGTTATAAATATGATATCGCAACAGAAAGAATCCACGAGTCCATTACTTAATTCAAGATGATGACGTGGGCCATTTAAAATTTCAACGTGGGCCGTATTTGGCCCTCAGGCCGGACTTTGGACAACCATTACCATATTATCTACCAATACTATCTACCCATACTATATGCCCATACTATAGGCCAATACGGTAGACCGATACACGCTATGGATATTGAGATAGAACATTTCTGCCAAATTTCCAGTAATCCACGGTCCCCCCTTTCTGTAGACCCATACGCTAGACACGCTATAACCTTGGCTCTCGTTGAACCACTCCTCAGACCTTCTAATCTATCTGGGTCCTACAACTGCCAAGGATCTGGTCACAGTAATCCCCGGTAGGCGATATCGCGAAACCAACCCGAGAGACAGAAGGTTGTCTCGCAATGCTGATGGCCTTGTACTGACGGCCCGGTCAAAACTCTTGATATAAGCATTTTTATTTGCTCACCCAGTTAGCGACAGCCTCTGAACCCGAGAGACAGAAAGTTGTCCCGCAATGCTTTAGACTGGCGGCTAGGTAAAAATCTCATACTATCAGCTGGTATCTGCACGCATTCTTTAAATTTTTCCCGCCGACTAAAATCTTGAGAACTAGATACCCCCCCCCCGCGGCGTGGCATACGCCGCAGATTTGCTCACGGAGAGTGCAAAGAAAGGAGGGAAATAACGGACACAAACTAAAACACGAGGAAATCAAAACAACGCGAGTGAACGTTGGTGGGGTGGGGGGGGAGAGGGGGCCAACGATGCATTGATGGTCTCGAGACATTCGCACTGCGGTTATCTACCTGCCCACCACCCTTCACCACTCTAGCTTGCCAACCATAAACTGTGATTGACCGACCCTAGCGAGGGTCAGCCATTTTCGCAAAAAAGGGGGACAAGAACGGGCACAAACACACATTTTAAAAAAATATTTTTAAAAATTTTATCACTGGAGCTTGAACCCAAGACCTTCCGCCGTAAAGGCGGACGTGATAACCACTACACTACGAACCACATGTTATTCTGTGAAAAGGCACAACGCAAGTGAACGTAAGGCCCATTGTTGCCCCTCTCTCCACTACCTCCAATTGCCAAACCTTAAACGTATTGGTCGACCCCTGCGAGAGTCACTCGTCATGCTTATTTGCACATACTCGCTTTGGTGAATTATCCTATATAATAAAAGGCAAGTTTCTGTCCTTTCTGTCCCGTCATCTATAGCGACTGGTCCCTCAAACACATATGACTCCTACAGCCAATCACTAGCGGAGAAAAATTTACATATTACGCGGAGGTTCAAAACGAGTTATTTTTGGTGCAGTTTTTTGTCATAATTCAGTATGTTGTTCCCATCTTGAAGTGATGCCTGCCACTTATTCCAATGACAATTCTGATTTTTCCTTGATGGTCTTGGGTGGTAGTGGCAAGAGTTTTAAGTGTTGTTGTTTTGTTGTTGTTGTTTTTTGTTGTTGTTTTGTTGTTGTTGTTTTGTGGTTGTTGTTATTGTTGTTGTTTTGTTGTTGTTGCTGTTGTTGTTGTAGTTGTTGTTTTGTTTTTGTTGTTTTGTTGTTTTTGTTTTGTTGTTTTGTTGTTTTTGTTTTGTTGTTTTGTTGTTGTTTTGTTGTCGTTGTTTTGCTGTTGTTGTTGTTTTTGTTTTGTTATTGTTGTTTTGTTTTTGTTGCTGTTGTTGTTGTTTTTGTTGTTGTTGTTGCTGTTGTTGTTTTTGTTGTTTTTGCTGTTTTTTGTTGTTGTTGTTGTTGTCCACATCCCTTGCCCTGCGACGACAATGTCCTGCAAACCTTCAGCATAACAACTACCAAAACATAGTGTCCATGAACTTCACAGGTCACTAGGGCGTTCCAGAAATGCTCGAAAAAAAAATTTTTTTTAATCTTTGGTGTCTCACCCCCTGAAATGTGTCTCTTGGGTACAATGAGTGAATTGGTGAAGTTGTAGCTCATTTGAACAACATTTAGAGGTCCCCCAAGAGCTTTTAAAATTCCAGTATTAGGCCAACATAAAAATCCAGACGAATCGTGGCTCAAATAATTTGCAGTTTTTGCAACGAGAAGCAATAATAACATCTGGCTTATCAGCTTTCCAAAAGAAACTATATCAGGTGCTCGCCTCCCTTCGGGCCTCGATGTCATGAAAATTTTTGTATATTATCACCGTCAACAGAAGCTAAACATCAATACAGCTGCACAGCAAGTACATGATCAACTGTTGCCCTTCTGGGTGAAATCACGACTGCCTGTACGACAAAAGCAGCACATCCTACAGAAGATCCAAGATCTGTATGCAGAACAAGTTCGTTTAATGAAGCACCGTAAGCGTAACAACTCAACCGATCAAATGAACCAAAAAGAATACACCGAGAAGTTGAGTAATCTTTTTGACATTAGCCATGCCAACTCTGAACAGCTGATAAAAAATGATGAAGACAGGCAGTTGTTGAAGTTGCAACGAGAATCAAGAACAGGATCAATTGGATCTGTGGACAAAAAGCTTGCTGCTAAAGAAAAACGAGTTGCTGAGCGTCAGAAACAATTTATCAGGGATGTTGGTGATGCAGCAAAAGATGCTGCATCACAGTGCCGTCGCCATGGGTTACCATCAGATTCAAGTGTAGAGTCAGCAGTAGACATAGAACAGCAACTGGATGTAGGTGGTTCTGACAGTGACACAGACACACATTCAATGACATCATCCATTTGTCGGGATTCCAGTGACGATGCAGAATCTGATGAAGAATTTGTCATCCAATCAGCATCCCTCAAGCAAAACAAATTCTGCAACACGACATCGCAGACGAAGCATCATATCACCAAAAGTTGCTGAAGTGCTGGACAGAACGAACACCAGCATTAGAAAATCTACAATTCAAATTCCGCATTCAACGAAGCTGGTGTTCCGACATCTGACACAGTATTTTCCAAGAGCACAATGCATCGTCATCGCAAGCTTCGTCGTCAACAAGCTGCAGCATGTATAAAAGAAGACTATATTCCCTCAAAATCAATTGTTCATTGGGATGGTAAGCTATTGCCCGATGTTACCGGAGAGGTTACCAACAACGTCGATCGATTACCTGTCCTGCTCTCATCACTTGTCGATGGCACTACAAAGCTTCTTGGTGTTCCCACGTTAGCATCCGGGATCAGGACAGGGCAGCTGCTGATGCAGTATATGAACATATCAAATCGTGGAAGTGCGAATCTATGGTCATCGGCATGTGCTTCGACACTAAGGCTTCCAATACTGGAAGACTCAATGGAGCTTGCACTCTGTTAGAAGTAGCCCTGGGACGTAATCTATTATGGATGGCATGCCGTCATCACATGTTGGAAGTACTCCTTTCCGATGCATTAAATGTTTGTCTTGGACCATCCACTGGACCAGAGGTTTTGTTTTTTAAGAGGTTTCGAGAAAAATGGCCAGAATTAAACCACACACCCGAAGCCAGTTCCGCCCCTTTGATAATCGTGTCTGATTCGATTAAAGAATTTATCAAATGTCAACTTGAGGTCAGTTATTCACGTGATGATTATTTGGAATTTCTTCTGCTTGCTGCACAAATGGTTGGGTTGGAGGTTGATGTCAGCATTCGCAGACCTGGTGCCCTACATAGGGCAAGGTGGATGGCGAAAGCAATCTATGCATTGAAAATCGAACTATTGTTTGCAGGCAACGAAACCATCTTTCAGTTAACAGCTCGAGAATTACAAGGTATTCAGCGCTTTAATCGGTTTACCATATGTGTTTATCTTCAATCATGGTTTTCATGCAGGCTCACCGCAGATGCACCTGTGAATGATATCTTGTTGATACAGCGTTTATACGAATATGATGATGCTGTTCTTCGATCGACTGGATTGAAAATGATGGTGCGTCACTCATGGTACTTGAGTCCGGAACTGTCGACGCTTGCGTTATTTTCAACCCTTTTGACGGACAAAGAAAAAAATGGCCTTGTTCGGACAATGCAATCAGAACGTGGACCGCATCTCATAAAAACACTACCAAAAAGTGTTGTTGATTTGCGTGCTTCTACCACATTTTTTAAACATCCAACATTGATGCCAGTTTTCTAGATGTTCCTGTTGAAGCATGGTCAGATACACCATCTTTTAAAGTTGCAGCAGATTTTGTAAAGAATCTGGCTTGTATCAATGACTCTGCAGAGCGAGGTGTAGCATTGATACAAAATTTCAATGACAGTATCACCAAGGACGAAGAACAAAAACAATTTTTGCTCCAAGTGGTTGACAAACATCGGAAAAATTTTGCAGAGTGTAATCGTGAACAGCTAAAATTTAAATTTGAAGAACTTTTTAAAATTGTTGTCTACCCTACAGTACAAAGTACAAGATAAATATTAGGAACGCTTAATTGCATTGCTTATTATTATTATTTTTCAAGCAGATTGACATTCTTTCAAGAATTAACTTGACAAAATGAATAAAACTTTGTTTTTCATAATTTTTTACTTAAATTTCAAATTTAAAAATATAAACCATTCAAGATTTATACATTTTGTTTCATTTAATATTATAAACAATACTAAGCATCAATTTGTTACTTAATATATCAGTTTCGCATATAATGCAACATTAACGCTGTGTTAGATTTGACCGCGGATGATTTTACACCAAAATCTGGAACTTTAAACCTCTTGGGGGACCTCTAAACATTGTCCAAATGAGCTGAAATTTTGCAGGTTAACTTCTGTTACCATACAGACATATTCTGTGGGGTGAGACATCAACATTTCAAAACTTCATTTTTTTGGGACGCCCTACAGGTCACCCTACACTTATACCCGTCCTTGGGCGGGCTTTGTTACTAGTATATACATAAAATATATCCTATATAATAAAAGGCAAGTTTCTGTCTGCTCTGTCCCGTCATCTATAGCGATTGGTCCCTCAAACACATATGACTCCTACAGCCAATCATATTGAACACGTTTACACCATTTACGCAGTTATTTTTGGTGCAGTATTTCTTCCAAGACTTTATTTTGAGTTATGCGCATTGGGATTTATAGCAAAAATGTCTGTTTTTACGAGTTATTTATTTTAATTAGGGCTGCGGAATGTAACGATTAATTTCTCGATTAATCGTTAAATTTTTTTATCGATTAATTTTTTTTACGATTAATCGAACTACCCCTTATAATTGTACTGGAAGTCAAAAAGTAAAATATTTTGGCCAATAAACATAAACTAATTTCCGGACGATTACACGAACATTTTGGTTTTAAACTATTGACTGACTTGAATGTTCAAAATGTTTATAAAGGTTATTGTGTCCATTTAGAGAAATCGTTTGCCTACCATGCAATGTTCCCTCTAAGTTTAGGCCTCCTTTGTCCGTGTGCAAAGTTTTAAAAAAAACTCGTGTGCAAAGTTGCACAACATTTATTTTTGTGGAATATTTTACAAAAGTTTGCTGAGCGGTGATTCTAAACTGCTGCGTGGTGTCGGTCAAATATCTGCGCTTCCATATCACCTGCAAACCAAACATCCACTACAGTATCAGAAACTTCAGCCTAGACAATCTAAAGCAATGTGAAGGATTGTTCAATTCGGCTGGTTATATTGTCAATAAGACCCGCTCATCACTTGAACCAAATAATGTCAATGCACTTGTCTGTTTGCGTTGTTGGTTAAAAGATGTCATATTAAGAAGACATTCCAGTGTTATTTGGATTTTTGACAAGTTCGTTTAATAAATGTTAATTATGACACCATAAGTTTCAATGCTTGAGTGTAATCGAAATTAACGATTAATTAATCGTTAATTTTTCAAAAGTTGACGCTTAAATTTAAATTAATCGTTAACAGCCCTAATATATATGTATATTCAGTTTTAGCTGCTAAAAGCTATGACAAATAACGAGAAAACACATTCCATTGTCGCTTAGCTCTGAGGATTGGGATCAAGGCTAGGTTTTAAGATCTCGACTAAACATTTCATTATCACGGCAAGGTTTTAAAATCTAATCTAATGACCTACAAATCAGGGCAAAGTTTTAAAATCTAAACTAATGACCTACAAATCAGGGCAAAGTTTTAAAATCTAAACTAATGACCTACAAATCAGGGCAAAGTTTTAAAATCTAAACTAATGACCTACAAATCAGGGCAAAGTTTTAAAATCTAAACTAATGACCTACAAATCAGGGCAAAGTTTTAAAATCTAAACTAATGACCTACAAATCAGGGCAAAGTTTTAAAATCTAAACTAATGACCTACAAATCAGGGCAAAGTTTTAAAATCTAAACTAATGACCTACAAATCAGGGCAAAGTTTTAAAATCTAATCTAATGACCTACAAATCAGGGCAAGGTTTTAAAATCTAAATTAAACATAACATATCAGGGCAAGGTTTATCAAACAATATTTTATTTTGTAATGTGTATTTCGAAATTCCTTATCTTTTTTGTATTTGTAAGCGACAATGAAATTTTATAAAGTCAGAGGTTAAAAACTAAAAAATCCGGAGCTTAGGTCTTAAATGTGATTTTAAATACACAATTCGTTATAGACCACACATGTCAAAAATGTGTTCTACTTTTCTGAGTGCTAAATCAAACAAGGATGTGATAACATAACAAGAGTTGTTGTTTTTTTTAAATTTTTTTTTAGCTCTACTAAAAATGCAATTCTTTGAAATTTTCGTTTTTTGCATTTGCAATACGAAGAGTGTTTTATACCTGTGTCTATCAGAGGATTTTATTAGAATAATTTGATGAGCTTTGTGTTGTATATCTAAGTTAGTGTTAATTTCATTATGTATTATTACTACTTTGCTCTTTGTTCTTCTATCCTCTAGTGTTTCTAGTTTTAATAATTTAACGAATGTGTGACTCTTCTCAATTTTGAATAGTCTCCATGGCGGAATCTTGATGTTATTTTTTTAAAATTTGTTTTAGTTTTTTGTTTGTTTTCTTATCTATTAAACGCGGTGAGATGCGTGAAGCTATTGACTCTTTAGTCACCCAACAAAAACAGGGAGTGTTTTATTCGTCGCACATTTTGAGCACAGCGCGCGTTTGCTGTAGCTTAAAATTTGATACGCGTAACATGAGAATGTGTTCATTCAATCCGAGCTTCTTTCTGTATGGTGCTGCACGTCCAAGCAAAATGCAGCGAAACATGTTAAATTTTTTGGATCAACAAAAATTAATAATTGATCACGTCTAAGCAATAGCATGGCACGCATTATGTTACATGGCTTGACCTGATGACGCAATCCATAGTCCCTTACAATAAGCTATCGCAGAACTTGACATTTCTAAGGGTAGCAATCATTTTTAAACATTTTCAATGGCTTTTACAAAACCATGGCTTTAAATGTGAAGTTCATGATAACATCACGATGATAGTCAAGAAATCCTTACGGCAGTAAATTATATATATATATATATATATATATATATATATATATATATATATATATATATATATATATATATATATATAGAGAGAGAGAGAGAGAGAGAGAGAGAGCGAGAGAGAGAGAGAGAGAGAGAGAGAATCATAATACATTAACGAATCTATCTGTCTATATTTATAATTCATCAGGACCAGCACAAAGCGTGTGCAAAGAAGCATGGCGAATTACCCTTGCTAGGGTCGACCAATCACAGTTTATGGTTGGCAAGATGGTGGTGTAGGGTGGGGGCGGGGGGGGGGAGCCGGTAAAACAACCTCGGTGCGCATGTTTCGAGACCAACAATGCGTCGGTGGTTCACCCCACCCAGCGTTCACTCGCATTGTTTTCATTTCGTCTTGCTGCTGTTTGTGTCCGTTCTCTCCCCCCGTTCTTTGCACTATCTATGAGCATATCTGCGGCGTATGCTACTCCGCGGGTCGTATCTAGTTTTAGAATAAACTGTTTAGATCACGAGCACCCCACGCTTTCATTTTTAAGGCTTTAAAATATCAAGGAAAAAACTGATTCCTTTCCCCCACCCGTGAACAAAAGCATGTGCTTTAAAAAAAATTAAAAAAAGATTTTTTAACATATTTTTATTTTGATAGTTTAAGTCCTTGGAAAATTGGAAATCAGTTCTCACCCTCCATACTTCTCCTTACGGCGGAAAATTTGCATAAAGTGAAAATTGTTCAGATTTCTTTCAAAGTTGTGTTACCTCATTGTAAGGAAATGACAAAAATTTAAATGTTTCCCGTGGTCGACTACTGGGGTGGAACTCTGGTCTCTTACAAGGCTGGCACTCTACCGCTACGTTATAACGCTCTTGAGAAGTGTGTCACCTAATGACGTAATAAATACAATGTCCACTTTAAAAATTACTTTTTTAAATTTTTCTTGTGCTTGATTTTTATATTGTCAAAGTAAATCGATATAAATGCACGAACCACGTCAAGTTGGTGAAATATTGATTACAAAATATAGAGCCAGGGTGAGCAAAAAAAATTTTTAACACCATGTAATCAAGAGTGTGGAATGCTGTGAGGCTATGTCAACCAATGTTCCCTGAGTGGCCGCGCAGATATCTGACAGATGTAGCGCATAAAATTTTGTAAAATATTGCACAAAAACTGGATGCTGTGCATTTTTATCACATGTTACTTTTCCAATGAGATTTAAAGGGAACATTGTTGTCAACATTTTAATTTCATGATATTTAATAGTTTTTTAAACTCTCTTTTTTTAATAGCTTGGATATTTTTTTAAAAACTCATCTAACACATTAACAACATGCATTGATTCTTAGATTAGTTCCAGAATCACCTTACGTTAAAATTTCAGAAATATGTACAAGGATTGTTGTTTATTCTATTTCAACATTAATTTTGTTTTCTTTAAGTTTAAACAAAAGGCCACTTCCGTGTGAATAGTGCAGAAACAGAAAACACACGTCCCTAACAGAACATCTACATTTCTTTCAATTAACTTTACGCCAACATTTTAACACTGCACATATTTACCAGCACGAGTGATCGAAAATCAATGACGCACTAATGACTTGCGTGGGGAAATTTAATCAAGTTAACATTTAAAAACACTTACGCTCTTAAAGAAATGAATTTAGTTTGTTGCTTCTCTTAAAATCCAATTCTTTTTTTAAAAATTAATCCGAATTTTCCACTACGAATCCATTATTCCACTAGGGTGAATCCATTTGGTCTCAGATCCAGTCCAGAGAATCTGCCTAACCTCCAGTGCCCCCTGGCCAACACTAAACCCGAGGTACGCCCGGAATCACTTGAGCGAGACCAAGAAAATGTTGACTTAGAGGTTACCTCCCTCACGTGACCAAGGAACAACAAGCCTGTGTCTGAAAGGGTGCAATCGCTGCAACAAACTTGGCACAATGGGATCTAGAACCCATGGGGACTGTGGGATATCTCAGGGATCCCATAAAGAAGTATGTGATATCCCGTGTATTATGTAAAATGAAGCGTGTGGCATCATAAGGAACCAATAAAGTGATTGATCCTAGGGATCATGTAAAGAGAGTTTGTGACATCATTTAAAAGGAAGCGCGTGTTATCTAAAAGATCGTGTAAAAGAGAGTATTTAATATCTAAACGATCGTGTAAAAAGGAGTGTGTGATATCGCAGAGATCATTTAAAAGGTAGCGTGGCATATATCTCATGGATCAAGCCAAGGGTCTTGGAAATCATTAAAAGATAACCGAGTGGTCCCCCAGTGATCCCACAACAAACCGTAAGCCTTCTAGGGACCAAAGCTGGCAGTATGTCATTCAAAAAACAAACCCGTAAAAACAAAGTTTTTGACTATAAATCCCTTATATATGAGACATAACTAACAGTATTGATTATTTTCAAACGCGACAAACATTTACAGACTGAATCTGTCTTAACTCAACTTTGCTTCATAACCCTGGGAGGTGGAGGGGAAAAGTCTGGTCACCGATCGCTTGACCGAGCTCAGCGTGAAATGTAAAATGTAAACAAACGCACGCCGGTACTTCGATGGGTCGCGTCAACGCGTCAACTCTAACTCTCACGTGGGGAAAAAAACAATAACAAACAGTGAATTTGAATTACATACGTTATATAAGGATAACTAAAAATGCATTAATTTAATTACGGTACGTTCGATCGATCTGAAATTTTGATACGCTGCATTGTTAGGTGAGATGGGTCCGTGTGCCAAGTTTCAGCTTGATCGGATCTGGAATTTTCTCTTATTTTTAAATTGTTGTCTCTGGGGCCTTTTTCTAATTCAAAAAAACATATGTAACTTTTCATCCTTCAGCCTTCAACCACTATCAAATTATTTAAACATGTGTTTTTTGTTTTTTTTAAATTTGTTGTAGTTGTTTTTTATTTACCTTATCACTTTCTGTTTAACAATAGCTTTCTTTTTTTTTACCTGCATGGACAAACATCAACCCTCCCACTCAATAAACATCTCATATCTATAAACCATTGTAATCAGCGCAACTATCGTGAGTGAATTTTGCTATCTGGAAGAATTCACCAATGTTTAAAAACTATTTTATAAACTTTTTAAACATTTTTTTATTAAACGGAGCAAACAAAATGAAAAAAAGAAAATAAATCTGGGCATGAGAAAGATCTAAAATTCAACTGTGAAGTACGCTGTGATGCTCATTTCTGACCTCCGTGTTTTCGTTGCAATTTTCTCGATTTAGTTTTATTCAGTGCAAGTGTGGTATGGATTAAAATATTGGTGACCCATTTGGGATCGCAGCGGCAAAAGAAGGATATCACGAGTTAGCATAGTACATTACTTGCGTCACTTGATGAGAGCGAAAATAAATAGAGGGAAAAAAAGATTTGTAAAACCATGTTTTTATAAGCGGACTAAAAGGAAGAAAATAATTTATAACTTATAAGTTCAAGTACTTTCATTAAATATTATTAAAAACGTTGGGTGGGCGCTTATGAGGTGTTTCGTATAAAAATTAAAGATTTAGAATTTAGAAGGCGAAATAGAGATCTATAAGTGAAAGAATGAGTGAGACTGCACATGTAAATTGGAAGGTGTTTTTAAAAAAATATTTAAAGAACTTTACAGAATTGAGAATGACATTCTTCTATTCCAGAATCTGTTTAATAACTCGTTTATGCGCCAGTAGAAAAATGATCGGAGCCTATAATGTCCAGGCCAATGACCAGTCGAAAGAAGAAAACCTACTTGGATTCACCCATTGCTTTACACAATGTTGAGTTTCTGAAAACGAAGAAATTTGGTGCTGTTCTGGCCTTAGGGTTGTGACCATCTGTCTGTGAGTAAATAGTGTCTAGATATTGTCCGATGAACATTTAAAGGCGATCTTCTTCATTGTATGCAGGAATGCCAAACCAAGCATTGATAATACATTTTGGTCTTGTTTTCCAGAGCTTTTATTCGGGTTAGAATATTTATTCGGCCCACACTCGTCGACATGAATCAATTTTAGTTTTAGTAAACAATGCAATAGATAATCACGATTTTAATGGTGGTCTCGTTGTTTTTAAGCAAAGAAATTGTTTCTCCTAATAAAGTCATTACATCACTAAGTTACTAGTCATTACTTAGTTACTAAGTCATTAAATCACCTTTTTTTTTGGGGGGGGGGCTGGGGGGTCATCTTAAGCTTATTATTAAACCCAACTTGCTTCATTCTTTTAATTCAGTGTGTTTTAAACGTATGACACTTTAATTTGTCTTCGGTCTGAGTCACAGCGTTCTAAAATGCGTCCATGTTTAAATTAAAGTTGCTATTGAGTTCAATGTCTTGTTCAGGTAAACTTGAAGTTAAACTAAAACTTCAGTAAAAATCAACTTGTAGATGAACTAAATATTTAGTTCAGCTAAACCTACAGTTAAACTAAACCCGTAGCTTAGAAAATACCAGCTTAAATTAAAATATAAAATTTCGTTATATACATAAACAATATATATAGAAATATGTTTAGTAATACATGTAATGTTATTGTAATACAGCAAATACAGTAATTTTGACCAATTACTTTCTTTTAAATAATTAGAAATTTAAACTGCTTCACGAAAACCATCAGTTATTTAAATTAATGTATACATGAAATTTTATTTTTAAAATTTTATTTATACAGTATTACCTCTGTGCAGAAAAAGATTTTGCAAAGGAAAGCAAATAAATAAAAACATTTTCAATCAACGGCCCCTAATCCTTATACTTCTCCCTTACCGAAAAGAACACAGACGACTAAATCATTACCTCAAGGTAATGTTTATATTTCAGACAGCTGAAAGAAACCATGTGGCGTTCTGTAGATATCGTCCATTACCCTCAGACCTGGCGATCATTTGAAAGGTTCCTTGTGTCGTTGAAATCTCGAGACCATGCAGAAGACAGCCGTGTACAGTGGTCCAATTATATAATTTTTTTTTCAAGATATAACAGACATGTAAAAAGCTTAGCATTCCACCAACGTACCAAAAGTTAGAGAAAATGTAAGGGGGGGGGGTGGTTAGCGTGTAGGGGGAAGGGGCCGGCGTGTGAATGAATAGAGCGTATGTTTATATATATAAGAATGAGTGATATATATATATATAGGTATATATATATATATTTTTTTCTTTGTAAATCAATTTGCAACCGAAAATTTTTGCGTTCTTTGCCCTTATTCGTGTCAGATAAAATAACTCGGGTCTGATTGAATTGTAGCATTCGGGATCAACGTTCAATGACATACCGGTAGTGAAAAGTATGTGTCTATTTGCGAAAGTCTTTTTATTATGTATTGGGTGGGGGGGGTTCGGGGGAGGAGTTCGGGTGTGGGGGGTTTAGGGGGGCATGTTCGGGGTTGGGAGTCACCAGGTTACCACAGTGCTGTCTCAAGTTTTGAGTTGATAAAGGCAACTGTTAGTGTATCGTCTTTCTGTGCAGTTCCTCGTCCCTATCTAAACAACTAATGTCCCGGCTAGAAATATAAACGGAGACAGACAAGTGGGCAAGGACACAATTTCCTCTTCGTCTACGACTCTCAACTGACCAGGCCACAAGTTTAACACTTGAGAGATATGTCATCATCATCATTTGTCCTTTGAGTTCCTTGTGGAACATAGGGCCTCTGTCAAAGCTCACCACTCTACACGGTCCCTTGCCAGTCGCTTCAATTCTTCCCAGCTCTTCCCAGTCCTTCCAGCATCGTCCAACATGCTCCGTCTCCATTTACGCTTGGGTCTTCCTCGTTGTCGTTTGCCCTGAAGGTTCCAATCTATGGCCTGTCTAGCCCGGCTGTTATTTTTCCTAAGGGTGTGTCCAATCCATCTCCACTTTCTTTCCATGATTTGTTGTTCTACTGTTCTTTGTCCACACCTCTCCCACAGCTTGGAGTTTTCGACCTTGTCGAACCATTTTATTTTCAGAATATTTCTGAGGCACCTGTTAACAAAGGTCTGCAGTCTATTTTTTGTTGTCTCTGTCGTTCGCCATGTTTCGGATCCATAAAGTAGGACCTTTATAACGTTGGTGTTAAAGATCCTTACTTTTGTTATGACAGAGATGTATGTAGATCTCCAGACCTGTTTAAGATTGACAAAAAGCCTGTTGAGCCAAATTTATTCTTCGTTCGATGTCCTCATCTGTTCCCCCTGATACACTGACCACACTCCCAAGGTATACAAAGTTGTTTACTTGCTCCAAGTTACGGTTTGCTACTTGTATGACTCCATCTTGTTGGAAGTTTATTTTCAAAAATTTTGTTTTTTGAATGTTTATATTGAGTCCTACTCTTTCCCCAGTCTCGCCCAAGGCTGTGGTTTTGTCTTGAATGTCTTGAAGTCTGTGGGACAGAATGGCCAAGTCATCCGCAAACTCCAAATCTTCTAGTTTTGGCATTAGGTTCCACTGGATTCCTTTTCCTGAGCTTGCATAAGCTTCTTTTGTGACCCAGTCTAACACAAGAAGTAACAGAAGTGGTGAAAGGAGGCATCGTTATTTGACTCCAGTTGTAACATGGAATTCATCTGTTAGCCTACCATTATGTACAGGTGAAGTTTTCGTACAGATTTTGAATGAGTGATATTTGCAAGCAAGTAAATACATTAACAAGAGGGAAAGAATAAGTTGATTGATTGTGGCAATCTGTAGTGTTCCCAGCCTGAAATAGTTTTAATGAGAACCTCTTGAATGATCTGTTGAGTGTGTTACTATTTATATTTTCGGGCTACTTTAAGCTAATAGCACACTTTTCGTTTTCTTGGTTGTTATTACTATTGTAGACTAACTAACTTTACTGTATTGTATAATTAATGTTTCTGAATTAACTTTAAATTGGTCACGTGTTGTTTCTTTATGCTTATTTCTTTTTGATCTACTGTTTTATTCATAAATTGTTTTGTGTTTGCGTCACTCTATGACCAGGCCGTCACATTATACAGAATTATTAAAGAAACTTGAAATAAACTCTTGCCATACGTAATAAATGCGATCGTAAAATATATTAAAATAAGATATGGGGCCATGGGTGATTAAAACGTATTTCACCGACAAAGACTCTAACGTTTTTATGCACCCGTAACTGATCTTAATCTGAAAGCTTGAGAATTAGATCATTAGAAACTAATCCGAGCACAAAGACGGCATACTAATATATCATATCGACCTTGTGAAATTCCTAGCCTGTAATTTTAATATTACCGTAATAACGCCTTTTAACAAATTAATTTACTGAGGGATAAACTTAAAGGAATAAAATGATGCAAAAGATTTGCAATACATGTAGTTTAAATACAAAACTAATAATAAATAAGATCAATCTTAAGCCAGAAATTAAAATAAAGGACTAGTCTTTTCGCAAAGCTATGTCAATTAAACTTAGATTTAACAGAATTTATTTAAAGAAGAATTGTGCAAAAATGAAAAACACAAAAAAAAACACACCTCCACCCCACAAAAGACATGTAAATGTACTTTTAATTTATCATACTTTTTCCTACTAGCTACTAACACCCTAGAGTTCCATTTAACCCCCTTTTTCACCTCACGTAGATGATTCTTCATCACTAACTCCCCCCACCCCCCACGAAAAATTGGAGAAGTCCATCATGAGACAGGGCAGCTTGTCACAGCATGAGACAGGGCAGCTTGTCACAGCATGAGACAGGGCAGCTTGTCACATCATGAGACAGGGAAGCTTGTCATAGCATGAGACAGGGCAGCTTGTCACAGCATGAGACAGGGCAGCATGTCACAGCATGAGACAGGGCAGCTTGCCATAGCATGAGACAGGACACCTTGTCATAGCATGAGACAGGAATGCTTGTCACAGCATAAGACAGAACAGCTTGTCACAGCTTGAGACAGGGCAGCTCGTCACCACATGAGACATGGCAGCTTTCCCTAGCATGAGACAGGACAACTTGTCACAGCATAAGACAGGACAGCTTGTCACAGCATGAGACAGGGTAGCTTGTCACAGCATAAGACAGGACAGTTTGTCACAACATGAGACAGGGCAGATTGTAACAGCATGAGACAGGGCAGCTTGTCACAGCATGAGACGGGGCAGCTTGTCACAGCATGAGACAGGGGATCTTGTCACAGCATGAGACAAGGCAGCTTGCCCTAGCATGAGACAGGACAGCTTGCCCTGGCATGAGACAGGACAGCTAGTCACATCATGAGACAGGACAGCTTGTCACAGCATGAGACAGGGCAGCTAGTTACATTATGAGACGGGGCACATTGTCACAGCATGCGACAGGGCAGCTAATCGCAGCATGAGACAAGGCAGCTTGTCACAGCATGAGACAGGGCAGATTGTCACAGCATGAGACAGGGCAGCTAGTCACAGAATGAGACAGGGCAGATTGTCACAGCATGAGACCACCTGTGGAAGGGTTTAACAACCTGCCTCTTGGCCCCCAAGGAACGTCAACCGTGTCGAATTCAATTATGATAATTTAACATTGGTTTACATAAGAGATGTTGTTGCGTTTTTTTTTAAATCTCAAGGTTAAAGATGATCATTTAAAAAAAAATTAAGTTTAATAAATTATCGTTCAAGCTTCGCCTTTTGTGCAAGGGAAAATGAACAAGCAGAGTTGTGTATCTTGATGTGTTAGAAACAAGTCTCTCACAACCTGAGAGCCTTTTGCTATTCTAAAAAACACTTCAAAATGTGTGTTTTTTTTCATCACGAGCCAGACTGCGCATCTACTCGGGTTTGTGACCTCATTATCTAAACAATGGCCGCCGTCTGCATTGTTCATTAGGGTCAGACCTAATTGACAGGCTAATTGCCTGCTAATGGAACGTGTCTAGGCAAGACGAATTCTGTTGGGTGTAAAACAGCTGCTGGAAGAGTGACAAGAGGTGGGAGTCATCTGATTGCAATCAACTTTGTTTTTATCGGCGTTTCCCTCCCCCCTTTCATATTTTCCCATAACCAACTTCAGAAAGAAATATTCAACAGATTCGTATTACCAAATGTAAAATAAATTTAAACTTTTGTTGAATTTCTTTAATCTCCCCTGAAGTGATGTCGAATTGGGGTAAATTTTTAAGGGTTTTTTTTCCTGCAAGAGTCACAATGATGCTGTCAGAGTCACAATGATGCTGTCAGAGTCACAATGATGCTGTCAGTCACAATGATGATGTCAGAGTCACAATGATGCTGTCAGAGTCACACTGATGATGTCAGAGTCACACTGATGCTGTCAGAGTCACAATGATTCTGTCAGAGTCACAATGATTCTGTCAGAGTCACAATGATGCTGTCAGAGTCACAATGATGCTGTCAGAGTCACAATGATGCTGTCAGAATCACAATGATGATGTCAGAGTCACAATGATGGTGTCAGAGTCACAATGATGATGTCAGTCACAATGATGCTGTCAGAGTCACAATGATGCTGTCAGAGTCACAACGATGCTGTCAGAGTCAAAACGATGCTGTCAGAGTCACACTGATGCTGTCAGAGTCACAATGATGCTGTCAGAGTCACAACGATGCTGTCAGAGTCACAATGATGCTGTCAGAGTCACAGTGATGCTGTCAGAGTCACAATGATGGTGTCAGAGTCACAATGATGCTGTCAGAGTCACAATGATGCTGTCAGAGTCACAATGATGATGTCAGAGTCACAATGATGCTGTCAGAGTCACAACGATGGTGTCAGAGTCACAATGATGCTGTCAGAGTCACAATGATGCTGTCAGAGTCACAATGATGATGTCAGAGTCACAACGATGCTGGAGTCACAACGATGCTGTCAGAGTCACAATGATGCTGTCAGAGTCACAACGATGCTGTCAGAGTCACGGTGATGCTGTCAGAGTCACAATGATGCTGGCAGAGTCACAACGATGCTGTCAGAGTCACAACGATGCTGTCAGAGTCAAAACGATGCTCTCAGGGTCACAATGATGATGTCAGAGTCACAATGATGCTGTCAGAGTCACAATGAAGCTGTCAGAGTCACAACGATGCTGTCAGAGTCACAACGATGCTGTCAGAGTCACAACGATGCTGTCAGAGTCACAACGATGCTGTTAGAGTCACTATGTTAGTAGATGCCGAATTCATTCCGTGTCTGCGGCATCTATTACATATTTCAAACAATGAGCCTAGGTATCGTCGCAATATTACGTTGGCAATTTAACTTTTTAGTATAATACCTTTTAAAAGTTGACGATAACTAGGCAAATGCAATCAAATAATAATAGTTTGTTTTAAAGTTATGTTAGCGCTATTGTTGTTTTCACTTGGGAAAATAAAGTACCGGAAATAAAGTGAGAGGCAAACAAGTCAAAGAAAAAAGCCACGATAAAATATATAAATATGCATGTATATGTATCCAGAATGAAATATAGAAGGCGAGAAGGGTTATGAACTTAACTTAATGTACATTTTTTAGTGTTGGGGCCTATAATCTCATATAGTTTTTACTATATGAGCTAAACATTTTTTACCCGATGGTTGGATTGATGTAGGCCAAATTTAGATGCTAAAATGTACTGACCCATTTTTAAATCCCTTATATTAACTTCGCGGCCGTCTCATCATCTCTCTCATCATCTCTCTCTCTCTGTCTTGGGCTCGGCGGGCGGAAAAACAGAAGTCAAAAATGACCCACTTCCCATGATCCGATCGAACTGAAATTTGGCACACGGACCCGTCTAACCTAACAATGCATCGTATCAAAATTTCAGATCGATCGAACGTACCGTAATTAGATTAATGCATTTTTAGTTTATCCTTATATGAGGTATGTAATTGAAATTTACGGTTTGTTTATTGTTTTTTTGCCACGTGAAATTTTGAGCTGACGCATTGAGGCGACCCAACGAAGCGACGGGCGCTTTTGTTTACATTTTACGTGTCACTCTGAGCTCGGTCAAGCGAATCGGTGCCCAGACTTTTCCCCTCTCCCCCCCCCACCCACCCCTCCCCCCCCACTAGGGTTATGATGCAAAGTTGAGTTAAGACAGATTCAGTCTGTAAATGTTTGAAAATAATCAATACTTTTAGTTATGTCTCATCTATAAGGGATTTATAGTCAAAAACTTTGTTTTTACGGGGTTGTTTAATTATTTAACATTTTCTCTCTCTCTCTCTCTCTCTCTCTCTCTCTCTCCTCTCTCTCTCTCTCTCTCTCTCTCACTCTCTCTCTCTCTCTCTCTCTCTCTCACTCTCTCTCTCTCTCTCTCTCTGTCTCTACCCCTCTCTCTCTCTCTCTCTCACACACGAAACGAACGTGTCGGTTTGAAACTTATGGCAAACAAACAGTAAAAACATATTTAGAAATAAACTTTTAATAGACCAGAGTTGTTATTTTTTTAATTACGAGTGTGTTGGAATAAGGGAATGGGCTTTACATGCAGTTATTGACAACGTGGGAAGTACTTGTACGGCCCTTAGTCCATTAAACAACCTAATATTCTTTCACATGCTATTGATGACTGGAAGTTAGAGTTGGTCCCCGGCCATGGGCAATTATCATGGGCACTGATCTACCTGACGACCTGTGACGAGGCAGCAGATTTCGAGCCGTCGACCCGACTTTACGAGTCAGTCCAGTAATTTTTAAAGACACGCGTTTACAGTTGACCAACGGCCAAAGCTGGTGAATTTGTCGGTCAATGAACTGTTTCTGTTTCTGTTTTGTTTGTTTTAATCATAGTATGTGTTCCATTAACCCACCCCCCTCCCTCACTTGACACCTAGTGACATACGTTTGTTAGCAGTTTGCCTGGCCAAGATTTTTTGGGGTGACTTTCAGTCAAGCGTGAATGTCAGATCCTGGCCATGCAATCCGAGACCCATATTCTTTTGTTGTATTTGGGACCGGGGGGGGGGATTATTTGGCTCAGATGGGGTTTGCGATAATGAATAAGTATTTTTACAACAAAAAACAACAACTTCCACCCCTCACCCCAAAATCACACACCGCCAATAGTACGTCCTGGCAATAACCCGAGGCTTATCTTCTGTGTGCCACAAAGGAGACTCGCATTCCATTTCTTATAATTTGATTGTCTTACAGACTAGAAACCTGATAGTAAAATACGGGGTCTGTCTTTCCACGTTAAGTCTCGCTATATGATATCGTTAATAAATTCAGCGATAAAAGTTAGACACAGAGGGTAATTTTTTAAAAATTAAATCCCTTATATTAACTTCGAAATCCTCTCTCTCTCTCTCTCTCTCTCTCTCTCTCTCTCTCTCTCTCTCTCTCTCTCTCTCTCTCTCTCTCTCTCTCTCTCTCTCTCTCTCTCTCTCTCTCTCTCCGTCGTCATCTCTTCGTACGTCGGGCGGAAAAACAAAGTAAAAAATGTCCCACTTCCCGTGATGCTATCAAGCTGAAATTTGACACATAGACTCGTGTCACCTAACAATGCATCGTATTAAAATTTCAGATCGATCGAACGTACCGTAATTAAATTAATGCATTTTTAGTTTATCTATATAAAGCTATATGTAGAAGTCGCTATTGTTTACATTTTACGTGTCACTTGACTTAACTCCAGCCAACGGTGACCACATCTCGTGTTTTAACCAGGTGGAATTCACTCAGTTTCAGGCTGTAAATTTTTGTCGGATTGGAACATTATCAATACTTTAAGTTCTGTCTCACATATAAGGGATTTATAGTCAAAAACTTTGTTTTAAATCCCTTATATTAACTTCACATCCGTCTCTCTGTCTCTCTCTCTGTCTGTCGTTCGTCGTCGGGCGGGCGGAAAAACAAAAGTAAATAAAACAAACCCGTAAAAACAAAGTTTTTGACTATAAATCCCTTATATATGAGACATAACTAACAGTATTGATTATTTTCAAACATTTACAGACTGAATCTGTCTTAACTCAAGTTTGCTTCATAACCCTAGGGGGGGGAGGGGTGTGTGGGAGGGGGAGAGGGGAAAAGTCTGGTCACTGATTCGCTTGACCGAGCTCAGAGTGACACGTAAAATGTAAACAAAAGCGCCCCGTCGCTTCGTTGGGTCGCCTCAATGCGTCAGCTCAAAATTTCACGTGGGAAAAAAACAATAACAAACCGTGAATTTAAATTACATACCTCATATAAGGATAAACTAAAAATGCATTAATTTAATTACGGTACGTTCGATCGATCTGAAATTTTGATACGTTGCATTGTTAGGTCAGACGGGTCCGTGTGCCAAATTTCAGTTCGATCGGATTATGGGAAGTGGGTCATTTTCGACTTCTGTTTTTCCGCCCGCCGAGCCCAAGACAGACAGAGAGAGAGAGAGAGAGAGAGAGAGAGAGAGAGAGAGAGAGAGAGAGAGAGAGAGAGAGAGAGAGAGAGACGGCCGCGAAGTTAATATAAGGGATTTAATAAAACAAACCCGTAAAAAACAAACCCGTAAAAACAAAGTTTTTGACTATAAATCCCTTATATATGAGACATAACTAACAGTAGTGATTATTTTTAAACATTTACAGACTGACACTGAGTGATGTCCCTTGTCTTTAATAAATGGGGGTGGGATGTGAGGGGGTGTCGGCACGACGGTCGTCGTCAACACGACGGTCGGCGTCAACTCAAACTCACGTGGAACTGGAATTTTTAAAAAAATAACAAACAGTGAATTTTGAATTACATACCTCATATAAGGATAAACTAAAAATGCATTAATTTAATTATGGTACGTTCGATCGATCTGAAATTTTGATACGATGCATTGTTAGGTTCGACGGGTCCGTGTGCCAAATTTCAGTTTGATCGGATCATGGGAAATGGGTCATTTTTCACTTCTGTTTTTCCGCCGACCGAGCCCAAGACAGACAGACAGAGAGAGAGAGAGAGAGAGAGAGAGAGAGAGAGAGAGAGAGAGAGAGAGAGAGAGAGAGAGAGAGAGAGAGAGAGAGAGAGAGAGAGAGAGAGAGAGAGAGAGAGAGAGAGAGAGAGAGAGAGAGACAGAGAGACAGAGACGGCGGTGAAGTTAATATAAGGGATTTAAAAACAAAGTTTTTGACTATAAATCCCTTATATATGAGACATAACTAACAGTATTGATTATTTTCAAACATTTACAGACTGAATCTGTCTTAACTCAACTTTGCATCATAACCCTAGTGGGGGGAGGGGTGGGTGGGGGGGAGGGGTGGGTGGGGGGAGGGATGGGTGGGGGGGAGAGGGGAAAAGTCTGGTCACCGATTCGCTTGACCGAGCTCAGAGTGACACGTAAAATGTAAACAAAAGCGCCCGTCGCTTCCTTGGGTCGCCTCAATGCGTCAGCTCAAAATTTCACGTGGGAAAAAAAACAATAACAAACCGTGAATTTAAATTACATACCTCATATAAGGATAAACTAAAAATACATTAATTTAATTACGGTACGTTCGATCGATCTGAAATTTTGATACGATGCATTGTTAGGTTAGACGGGTCCACGTGCCAAATTTCAGTTCGATCGGATCATGGGAAGTGGGTCATTTTTTACTTCTGTTTTTCCGCCCGCCCGCCCAAGACAGACAGAGAGAGAGAGAGAGAGAGAGAGAGAGAGAGAGACGCCGGTGAAATTAATATAAGGGATTTAAAAATGACCCACTTCCAGTGATGCATCGAGCTGAAATTTGTTACATAGGCTCGTGTCACCTAGCAATGCATCGTATAAAAAATTCAGATCGATCGAAAGTACAGTTATTAAATTAATGCATTTTTAGTTTATCTATATAAACTATATGTAGTGGTCGCTATTGTTTACATTTTACGGGTCACTTGACTTCACGACAGCAATCGATGACCACATCTCGTGGAGGAGGAGTTCACTCAGTTTTAAGCTGTAAATGTTTGTCGCGTTGGAACATAATCAATACTTTAAGTTCTGTCTCATATATAAGGGATTTATAGTCAAAAACTTTGTTTTTAAGGGGTTGGTTTTTTAAATCCCTTATATTAACTTCGAAATCTTGTCTCTCTCTCTGTCATCATCTCTTCGTACGTCGGGCGGAAAAACAAAAGTAAAAAATGCCCCACTTCCCGTGATGCCATCGAGCTGAAATTTGGCACATAGACTTGTGTCACCTAACAATGCATCGTAACAAAATTTCAGATCGATCGAACGTACCGTAATTAAATTAATGCATTTTTAGTTTATCTCTATACGACATATGTTATTCAATTTCACTGGGGTTTTTTTCACGTGACAGTTCAGTTCGCGCGTTGACGCCCACATCGTCGATGTACCGGCGTGCTTTTGTTTACATTTTACGTGTCACGCTTAGCTCGGTCCACCGATCGGTGACCAGACCTTTCCCCTCGCCTCCCCTCCCCCCCCCCGGGTTATAAAGCAAAGGGGAGTTAAGACAGATTCAGTCTGTAAATGTTTGTTGCGTAGGAACATAAATAATACTTTTAGTTATGTCTCATGTATAAGTAGTTTATAATCAAAACTTTGTTTTAACGGGTTTGTTTTATTTTTTTTTCAATTTGGGTGAGGCCTAGGAGTATGTTAATTGCTCTATAAATTTCTTAAATAGCCAAAGATTAAAATATAAAAGAATAACACATTTTTACACGCTTTTATTACACGCTTTTATTTAAGTCACAATGTTTGTATGTTGTATCCATCCACCCTTCCTTCCATCCTTCCTTCAAAACTTGAAACGTAAAATTATACCACTTCTGATGGTCCTAGAGATCTAAAAATTTTACCACAGATAGATCTTGGATGACAATGCATGGTGCTAGGTGTGCCATAGCTGGTGCTAGGTGTTTGAAAGCTTTGCTAGGTGTATCGAAGCTGTTGATAGATGCTGGTGCTAGGTGTATCAAAGCTGGTGCTAGGTGCATCAAAGCTAGTGCTCGGTGCTGGTGTAAGGTGTATCAAAGCTGGTGCTAGGTGCTGGTGCAAGGTGTATCAAAGCTGGTGCTAGGTGTATCAAAGCTGGTGCTAGGTGTATCAAAGCTGGTTCTAGGTGTATCAAAGCTGGTGCTATGTGTATCAAAGCTGGTGCTAGGTGCTGGTGTAAGGTGTATCAAAGCTGGTGCTAGGTGCTGGTGCTAGGTGTATCAAAGCTGGTGCTAGGTGCTAGATGCTAGGAGTATCAAAGCTGATGCTAGGTGTATCAAAGCTGGTGCTAGGTGTATCAAAGCTGATGCTAGGTGCTGGTGCAAGGTGTATCAAAGCTGGTGCTAGGTGTATCAAAGCTGGTTCTAGGTGTATCAAAGCTGGTGCTATGTGTATCAAAGCTGGTGCTAGGTGCTGGTGTAAGGTGTATCAAAGCTGGTGCTAGGTGCTGGTGTAAGGTGTATCAAAGCTGGTGCTAGGTGTATCAAAGCTGGTGCTAGGTGCTAGGTGTATCAAAGCTGATGCTAGGTGTATCAAAGCTGATGCTAGGTGTATCAAAGCTGGTGCTAGGTGTATCAAAGCTGGTGCTAAGTGTATCAAAGCTGGTGCTAGGTGTATGAAAGCTGGTGCTAGGTGTGCCGAATTCTGATGCTAGGTGTATCAAAGCTGTTCCTAGGTGTATCAAAGATGTTGCAAGGTGTATCAAAGCTGGTGCTGGGTGCATCAAAGCTGGTGCTAGGTTACCAAAAGCTGGTGCCAGCTGGGCCGCGGGAAATCCCGAAGCAAAATACATGTTGTGACTTGAAAGCAATAAAATCTTATCTTTTTAAAGGTAAACCTTTGGTTAACGTATTACCAAACCGTCAAAATATGCTCCAACAGAAATTCTCCCACTACGGACAATCAATATGGGACAATAAAAGTGTGTTTTCTAAAATCTTGTTTGCCTCATTCTTCATTAAGAGTTTGGCTACAGTTGTGTTGTTTTTTTTACTTCGTAAATAAAATATATATCAACTGCTTATGTGCTGTATTCGTGTTCAATCTATCTTGGATTTTTATTTCAACTTTTCCTGTGCCGTGGAATTCTTCGCAAACATCTACGTTGTGCCTAAGGTTGGAAACAGCTGGCCTAGCCGAACAAAATACGCAACAGTTACTTTGGAATGGGGAAAACTCACATGATGATAATTAATATACTCTTAAGGTATTAGATGTAGTTCTACCCAATGAACAAAGTCAAAACTTTGCTTCTCAGAAGAACCTAGCAGTCTAGCCCCAACCCTGTAGAGACTAATTTTAGAAGTTGCTGTGCTAAAAATACATGTCCACGGGTTGGACTATGACTATGACAAGCGTGACATTTAATTTATTTAACCTGACGTTTCGAAGACTCTTACGGAAGTACGGACGACCTTCACGCCTGGATAAAAGTTGTGTTTTTTTAAAATCCCTTAGCTTTCAATACTTTCATGCGGAACGGTCAAAAGTAACTTCAGGAGGTTTTGATTGGCTAGCGATATTCTCATGACTCGACGCTACTTCACGTGATTTCTGAGATTCAAATCAGCGGTATATTTTAGGTCATGGTCGGCGTAACATCCTGCTCGTACTACTCGTACTATCCCCATGCTGTTACAGATGCCACACCCGTAACATCCCCAAGCCCTTATTTTCCAAGAGCCCGTATTGTCCCCAAACCCGTATTGTCCCCTAGCCCGTCTTGTCCTCAAGCCCGTATTGTCAACACGCTCATACTTTTATCGTTTTCAAATGTTTGACTTATAATGCTGTGATTCTATGCCAAAGGTGGCCAAACCGCAGCTCGCGAGCCGCATACGGATCCTCTGTGTTCACACTAAGCTCGCGTACAATTTATGAAAGATATGTTACAAGGATTACTGGAAGATATCCAAGCCAGCTTTAATGACCCTTAGTGCTTCAATGCGGCTGTCAAAATTTTTTTTATATATATTACTTAAAATGGCCCTCAGTTACTACCGGGCTGGCCACCCCTGTTCTAGGCAAATCCTTCGCGACAGCCAAATCCTTTAGATATACACTGAATGTATTACTTGATTTCAAACTTAAGAATTTGGGTCACAGATAAAAATATTGTTAATATAAGGAAACATGTCTTTTATTTTCATTGAAAGTAGGTTATTATAACTTTATGCGGTCCATTATAATTTTTTTTTAAAGCAGAGCAGGTTATTTGGCGCCACTCACTGACATCTTCAGTCAACTCCTGTCTCAAGAATTCGTTAGAACTGACCGATTTCTAAAACTTTGCCACGTTGAAAGGAAGCCAGGGTTAATGCCTGTCACACTAGCGCGCGTCTATTCAAGACGGGGCTTTCAGAGCCGCCAAACAACCAGAAATATTGTTAGCTCTAATGTGATGACCCAATAAAGGGCTGAAAGGCAATGTTGTGCACCGAATCCAAACAATGTTGGTTGTGCAAGGTCGTGGTAAAAAAAAAGTAAAGGATGTTGGGGGCTGTTATATTATGTTCGAAATTGTAAAGATGTTTTGCGGTTCGTCAATAATCAAATAGTAACTACTAGACTCCCCGCGGCGTAGCATACGCCGCAGACTTGCTCATGGAGAGTACAAAGAAAGTTGAGAAAGAACGGACACAAAATACAGCACGAAGAACTCAAAACAACGCGAGTGAACGTTGGTTGGGGGGGGGGTAACTGCCAACTCATTGTTTATTTTCGAGACATGTGCAGGCGAAATTCGGTACACCCCTAACTTCTATGAAGTCAGCTGTAAAACGATAATCGGTTTAAAATCGGAGTTACATAATCAATCGGTTTTCCCAAAAACAAAACAATAAAAAACAAAACAAAAAAACACGCAATTAACAACCCTAAATATGACTAACGCTCGATAGGATCGGCCAAACAAAGTTTATGTTTAAGGGATGGTAGTAATAAATGGAAGGCGGGTAACAACAACCTCAGTGTGCATGTCTTCACGTTTACTCGCTATTTTCTATTTACTTGGTGCTGCTTTTTGTGTCTGTACTCTCACCCCCCAACCGTTCTTTGCACTGTCTATGATGACCCAGTCTTCGGCGTATGCTATGCAATAAAGAGGTAAAAGAACGGGCAAAACAGACATTAAAAAAAAACCAATATATTCGCCGGGGCTTGAACCCAGGAACTTCCTCGCATGAGGCGGATGTGTTAACCAGTACACTACGTATCTCACATTTCCTGTGAAGAACAATGCAAGTGAAACGCAAGGGCCATTTTTGGTCACCCCTCCACTACCTTCGCTTGTCAACAGTTAACTGTGTTTAGTTGACCCGAGCGAGGGTCATTCGTCATGCTCTGTGCACATACTTGCAGCTTGTTGCCTCGCAGGGTCCGACCATGAAGAGAATTATATATATAGATAGATACTAGTATTCCTAGGAAGTTATTGACATATATATCCTTAGAACTCAAGGCTATGACTAGCACTCTAATATTCAATCAGTTTACTTCAGCAAGGTTACAGTCAGAAATTCCAATTTTACCTCGGCAAGGTAACTGTAAGACATTCCATTATAACAGCAATCAAGTTACTGTCAGACATTTCAATATCACCTCAGGCAGGTTACCTGTTAGATATTCCAATGTTACCTCAGGCAGTTAATTGTAACACATTCCAATAATACCTCATGTACGGTTACTGTAAGACATTCCAACATTACCTCATGCAGGTTACTGTAAGACATTCCAATATTACCACAGACAGGTTACTGTAAGACACGGGTTTGTGACGAGTTTTCTGGGCGATCGCCTACATGTGCATTAAACTTAAAATATAATCACTGTATTCAATTTAAGTTGAAATGTTGTGAATCGTCTCTTTGAATTGGGAGATGATATTAAGTTGTTCCTGGGAGTGCAAGGGAAACATGAACTTTTGGTATATTTTAAAGACAAAGCCGGGTTGACAAGAGAAGCATATCTAGCGGGCATTATAACAGCGAAATAGGCTTAAATTAACCTGAACTTCAGGGAAAGAAAACGAATAGTATCCCATTTGAGAATAAATCGGGACATTTTTAGACAAGCTGCAAAACCTGACAAAGAAAATTAAATCTTTGAAACATTGTGCTGCTCGAGAAACTATGCACTGTGTAAGATAAAAGATTAAAATAAAGGTTAAATAAATCAAAATAAATGTAAAATCTTAAAGAGGAGATTACTGGGAATATTGAATCACTTGAAGGCGAACTCCAGCGTTACTTCACTGAGCTTAAAGAAGAAGAAACTACATTGACACGATATCCCTTCTCTGCTTCTCTTGTGGTAACCAGCATGTCCGATGACTTGAGAGATGAAGTCTTGGATATGTGGAATGATTCGTCAGCACGTAGCTTTTTTAATGAAAATTTGCTCACACAATCCTAGTGTGGTATGCAATATTTATACTCAAATGTGACGATGCTTGCCTTTCGAATGTTAGTTCCATTTGTGTCAAATATATCTGACAGAGTAGAGAGTAGATTTTGAACTCTTCTTCGTTTAAAAACAAAAGAAATTAATTAAATGTTGAGTATGATAAGAGTCTGGCTTCAACCATCGCATTAAATTAATTGCTAACATATTTTCCTTTTTAATGACTTTATTAAATTGCAATTTTCCATTGTATGGAGGTCGCGGATCACTCGGCTTTTATAAAAACTGAGTCACTACCCGAAAGGTAGGGAACCAGTGCTGTATGACACTCCAATAGCACCTTAGGCGGTTATGTTAAGACATTCCGATACACCTCAGGCAGGTTACACAAATATAGTAGAAGTCCTATCCCAAGTCTCATGCGCTGGGAACGATTAGAGCCACGTATCCAAGTTGTTACCGGGACAAAACTTCTCACGGCGTGGTACCGGCTGCAAGTCTCAACTTTGTTCATTTCTAAACCAGAAGAGACGGCATAAGAGATATTTGAAAGAATTTCTAAGCGTAAACAAGCATCTGTGAATTTTAGAGTTCCACTCTCCGAATTCTCGTATCATTTTCAGCAAAGACTTTTTGAACGTGGTTTATTCATTAAATTGAACTTGTTTCCTTACGCCGTCTACACCTTATTTAAATATATCCATATTTATAAATTCATTTTCGACAAAATCTCAATGTAAGAACTCCACCCGGTGATGGACAACATAAAAGCTTTTTGTTTACATATCTGAGGGCGTCTGAGTGCACGAGTGTGTCAGCGTGGCACTTATGTGTAGGTCGTTTCGCGTATTTTGGGTGAAAGTGAACTTTGTGCTTTCAAAAAATTGTAGAGCGTATTTTATTTCATTTTTTTCAAATATGAGGGTACGATTTTGTTAGGAGATACAACACAATATTGATCAAATATTGACATTAAAAATGAATAAAACGCTGTCGAGATCTGGTTAAGTCAGAGCACCGTCAAAACTGGTAAATAAAAGGGAAAAAGAATATTACATAATCAATAGAAAGGTGTGATTTGGTCACCGAGATTTTGACAAGATGGCGTAGGCAAAAGTTGTATTATTTAATTGTTAACTAACTTGTAAGACAGGCGTTTTAAGCCAGATGTTGAAAGCAAATGTAAACCATGAGCTAACAACAGCGTGGGAGCTCGAATATATAATATTAAGACATTGGAACCAAAAGTTCATAGCCAGATGATGTAAGCTAGAAGTTATATTTGATACGTGAAAGCCAGTATTTGAAAGCCAGATGATGTGAGCTTGAAGTTAACAAGATATTCGGAAGCCAGAATATGGAAACAAGAACTTATGTGTCAGACCCTGGATGAAGGGGTAGGGTTGGTCTTTCAAAACGTCGTCAATACTGCATTCATCAAGATGACATGACTCCAGAACAACATTGATTCGTGAAATAGTAACATTTTTTTACATTCGCACTCTCCAATGGTTCGTGGACAGAAAATGGACGGAAAATTGCTAGTGCAACATTTTAACGTGGTTTTCTAGTTGCACTTCTCGCCCACTTCAGCTTACCATTCATCAGTCGGTGTTAATTTAATAGGCATGCCTTAGAATTGTGCACGCACCCACTGAATACGTTGAATACGTGGTGAAGCTCTCGTTGCTGTGACTGTGATGTACTCTTGCGGTTATGATTATTTTGATCAGGGGCGTCCAAACTTTTTGCAAGGAGGGTCGTATTCCATGAAGTAACAGTATGCGGGGGGCAGGATTATGATAATAAACAAAAATGACATGCTTTAAGTTTAAAACCTACTTACAAGCTTCTCAATTATATGTTGTTGTTGTTGTTGTTGTGTTTTTTTTATTAACAATATTTTTTTATATAATTTAATTTTTAAGAGTGACATTTTGTGCAGAATAAAGGGGACATTACTATCGCAATATTCGACGCTAAAAATATATTATTACCTCATTTAAAGTACTAGAATTATTTTTATATTTGCAGAGTTATACGTAAAAAAGTTTATTTTACAACTCATACCTAAAAACCATATAACTATAGCGGAAAAAGTTGTGTCTTAAATTGTGATTAAAATATGTCTAAAATTTTAAGTGCATAATGCCACATTCATTTCCTTTTTTTTGAGTCAGCAAACTTTTTTTTAAAATTACGTCATTGGTTTTTGCCCTCGGGTGTCATCAAAATTGGTACACATAACTGCACAAAAATGCATCGGCTTTTTTTTGAAATTAATACCCAAGTTTGTAAACAAATAAAACGCCATTGATTTTCCCGTCATCATACACAAACAGCAAATAATTTCGTCTTTACTTATAAATATAATGTCGCCGTATCAGAAAAAATCCATGAAACAATTAATTAAACACGAGCCAGCCACCAAGTTAAAAAATTTAACGTGGGCCGCATTTAGCCTGCGGGCCGGACTTTGGACACCCCTGAACTGCACCAACAGTGTCCAACAGTGGCGAAACTGTGGCTCGCATGCCACATGCGGCTCTTCTGTATTCACATTGTGGCTCGCGAAAAATTTACAAAATTATTTTTTTTTGTTTGCTTGAAATTTATCTCCATTGAAATCTGAATTTTAAAAAAAGGCAAGCTTGCTGAGTTTAAGTCTGAAATGTGTCAGCAGCCGACACTACTTTCTGATTTTAGCAAAGAATTTGTCACTTCAACAGTGATAAGTTATGCCAACGCTTGGAATATTGCTCTTGTTCAACAACCATCTTATTAAGAAGTATATTGAGCAAGAAATTTGAATATTAGATCAGCGGCTTTAAATGTGAATTTTAATTATTTTTTTTAAAAAATAATTCACTACAGGTATTTTTCATTGATAGTGGGGTCGTGATCAAAAGTGCTTTAACGCGTCTCTCAATTATTTTTTTTAATTTAAAAATGTTTCTCAGTTACAACAGGTCTGACCACCCCTGAACTAGATCTCCAAGGCTATCGTTGGTTTTCAAATATAAATATATAGACTTATAAATATTTCAAATAAGTTTTCAAGTTTAGGTCAGGACTAATGGGATTCGATGGGACATGATAAGACTAAAATTATTTCCTTTTTGTATCTGGAAATCAGTCTTTTCATTTTCCAGGGAAAGAAATATGACTTATAATAGTTATAAAGATAAGCAAATGTATTTGTTGTCGTTTTCAAAACTCTATTTGCAATTACTAGTAATAGCATTTCGTTAATTTTAGTCAATAAATTGTTCATTTTAATTTGAATATAATTTTACGTCTCATCTAATGAATAATTATTTAAATGTGCAATAAATATGAAACGAAATTTTGAGAAACAATGCAAAAACTTAATTTCAGTTTTTTGCTAAGAATGATGTTGGCTTGAATCGCATTTTACGTAACAGAGGGTACTAGCAGTGGCGGATTTAGGTTTGTCTGCGTGGGGGGGGGGCATGAGAATTTCAGGGGGTGCCGCAAATATTTTTTTATTCATTCACTTAGTGCAATTATTTTTCTAGGTGCTGAAATAAAATTAATTTGTCTAAATTGCGGGTTCTGCAATGAAGATTAAAAATTTGATATGAGATTCACTCTTATTGCTATATTTTATGTTAAAAAAACATGTCTGCTCACTTTAAATGTGAGATTTACTCTAATAAGTTTTCATCTTAAGAGACTGTTGCAGTCTTAAATATGAAATCTAAGGTGTTTTGTTTATGTAACATACATTTTCAGAATAGCCTTGTGGCAACTTGCTAGACAAAAAGTAACATCTAGTCTTAAGTCGATATGGTTAGTCAATTAAATTTATGAAAATGGTAGTTAATTTGGGAGCTGTTATTTGTGACAAAATCTAAATTTCTCATAATCCTTTGTGTTCACTTTCAATTGCTGAATATCATAGCAGACTTAAACATAGAAAACTCAGCATAATGTGTTTATAGTCTTTGGGCTAAATAAAACATCTAAAATGTTTTGATAATGAGGTAGAATTTGATTTTAAAATTTTATAGGCCTCCAATAGTTTGTTGTACTATCTGCAAGATGACTCATCAGTATATTCAGCTTGCCATAAATAGCAGTGAGAGTAACTCAAACAAATAACTAAGTGTTAAATAATATATGCTGCGTTGATCATTCAAAGTACATTATTTAATATTATTTTTGTTTATATCAAACCATTGCAATGAATCTCTTCAATAAAAAAACGATTTCTTTATATTCACGAGAGTAATAGGTCACAAATGCAAACAAAATATAATGTATTTTAAATTTTTTTAATTATTAATAAAAGGCCTAAATAACTAAAGAAATCATTTATCATATATATATATTATATGCATCTGGCATACGTAGGATAAAAAGATGACAGTAAATTATGAACTTAGTTGCAAAAAAAATATTTTAAAAACTTATTTTTTCTAATAATATTTTAAGAGCTACTGTTTTTAGTTCTTGTAATAGTTTCCTATTTCATCTAGTTCATCATAAATACAACACAGCATACAAATCTTTGAAGGTATCATATTCTACGATTGCTTCTTCAAAGTCAATGTCGTGTTTGTAAATTTTGCATAAACTTTGAAAAGAATCTTTATTTTCTTCCGACATTAGTGATGGATCAATACAATAGAAATAAGTGACAGTGCTCCAAAAGTCATTAAACACGCGTTCTCTCTGTTCCTACGACACGCACCAAAACGTTTGGTGAAAGGTCGTTCTCTTTTTGTGCAGCCAAACAATGGAATTCTCTACCATTACACATACGTAGTATTCAAACAACCAAGTCCTTCAAGACTGCACTTAAGACACATCTTTTCAAAATTTATTTTTAAAATTGATGAAACATTTCTTGTAAATGATTAACGTAGCTTATGTATAATGTATTGTAATTTTGTGTGTTTGTTGTGATATGAATGTTAATTTAATACTTATAAGTATGTTATTTCTTTCATGTAAAGCGCTGTGAGCCCAGTTCCTTACTGGGATACAGCGCTATATAAATAATCAATTTATTATTATTATTATTAAATCGATCATCTATTTGTGTTACAAGTAAATCCATGATAGTGAAGTACGTTTCAGATTTAAAGCGTGTAGTTGGATCATCAGCCATTTTATCTCTGCTAAGTTCGCCTGCCATGCTTTTCTTTTTTGCAATTCGCTTTTCTTTAAATTCTGTTTTAACATCTAGTTTCGAACAATGTTCGTTAATAAATGATTTGACATCTACATTCAGAATTTCAAAAGCTTCATCGTTTCTCATTTCAACAAACTTATTTCTTCCAACATCGATCAACTGTTTTGCAAAGGCGTTGCAATTACTTTGATGACACGAAGATAACTTTTGTACAAATAGCATCAGAAAAACAGAAGAATATTTTGTTATTAAAACAGAAAGTCCCATAGCTTCTGCTCTGACATTTCCTTTATATTCTGTTGATTCCCATGAATCAAGTGTGGCTATAATAGCCAACAACTGCATGAACTGCATGCTTACGGCTTGCACATCTTGTGTCAGAAAGTCGTTTCAGACTGTTGATTCATTTTGAGATTTCTGGTATTCTTTAAGAGTATGTAGACGTGGTAAACTAGACGTAAGAAATTCATACAACCTTAAAGTTAAAGCTGTACCCGAAAAAATTGTGCATCATTTCACAGACATTGCTTCCATAGTAGCCAAATTCAAAACATGGGCACAACAATTGGGTGAAAGTTTCTTTATTTGAGTTTGAAGGCTACTCTTAATCCAGAGTATGCCTGTCCTCGACTGAGTGTGAAATCAATTTTTCACTTTTTTAAAATCTTCTCAGCAAATGCGGCAGCATTTTTTTAATTTAAAGTCCCATAACCGGTGGTCGTATGGGGTCCTAATGTTTCCATTGGAACTTACTATGGGCGGGGCTTGGTAGACCTTGGTGGGCGCCCCATCTCCCTTCCAGGTCAGCGGAGGACCTTCTTAGCGTTAGTCATTCCACTTTTTTTGGGCTTAAACGTGGGCTAGATCCCACGCCCCTCAGCTTGTGGGGCGAGCGCACTATTGACTTCGATATTCATAAAAGCCTATAAATCTTTCCACATGTCCTATTTTTAAAAAAAATTAACGTCAAGAAACTGACATCTGATCAATTCTAGATATATCTATGGTTGAATCAATAATTAAAGAAAAGAATTATGCAGACTTAACTTCATTATCAATTGTCGCCGATAATTCAGATGCGAGTGATTGATTTAAACCAGATATTACAGTTTCATCATTTGAAATACGATATTTAGCAAGCAGTTTGGTGTTGACTAGAAGTTTCGTGTTTAGCAATCTTTTTGTCTGCTCTAGTGACACCTTTTTAGTGTTCATCGATGGCGTCTTTAGGGGGCGCCATTTTAGACCCAACAGGGGCGCAGGGCGCAAGCCGCCCCCCTGCCCTATAGCTAAATCCGCCACTGGGTAGTAGACAGAAGGAAAAAAAAGAAGATGGAAATTTCCTTGTTGAGACCTTCATCTACGTTGATTTAGCAAATCAGGTCATGTCAAGAGTCGCGTGGGTCACGGACGGTCAATGTTTTGGAATGCTTTGAATGTGGAAGGTCGACATACTTGTGTTTGCTCTATTAAAATTTTAAAATAAATTACGATAATGTTTATTATAATAATAACGTGTTCTGACTGTGTGGAGGAGGGAGAGTGGGGACAACTCAAGCCCCATCAAAAATCCGAGGCCTATGTGGAGCTGCATCGTTTGAATGGCCCACAAGACGGCCTTGAAGGCTGAAGGTGATGATATCAATATACATAATTCCTGTTGTCTGTATGGTTATAATGTAACGTAATGCTGTTAGGTGGCGCTGCGATATGGATGTAATGCTGTTATGTGGCACTGCGATCGATTTTGTTTTATAGTGCTGCACCAAAAATAACAGTTTTCGAACGTTCTGCATAAAATTGTTCAATATGATATAAATGAATCAAATAAAAATAAATAAAATAAATTAAAGTTCTGTATTACGTTATTTTTAAATCTGATGTGTATTTATTTTGAAAACTTCCATCATTTTGGACGGGTGATACACTAGTAATTCATTAAAGATAGAGGGGATCAATAGTTGTCGGAGTTGTCTTTTTGTTAAAGGAAATCTAATATTTATATCCTACAACCTTGTCCTCATTTTTTAAAAAATCAAAGCACGTTTTTTTTATTCCTCAATGGCTAGAGATAGATAACCACCCTTTCTATGCCCCGGGGAGACGTTGAATAGCCTTCTAGTCTTTTCCGGGGTAACCTTTGTTGGGCACGTTTCTACACAAGCTGATCCTCGTGTTGACTATTCATTGTGTGTGTGTGGCACGGCACAAGGAGGGGGGAGGGGTGTAATGAAGTCATTCAACTGCACCCCATGCACAACGGTGACGAGACGCTTGAGGTACAAGAGCGGGCCATCGTTTTTAAATCCCTTATATTAACTTCACCGCCGTCTCTCTCTGTCGCTCTGTCTCTCTGTCTCTCTCTCTCTCTCTCTCTCTCTCTGTCGTTCGTCGTCGGGCAGGCGGGGGGGCGGAAAAACAAAAGTGAACAATGACACACTTCCTGTGATGCTATCGAGCTGAAATTTTGCACATAGGCTCGTGTTACCCAACAATGCATTGTATCAAAATTTCAGATCGATCGAACGTACCGTAATTAAATTGATGCATTTTTAGTTTATCTCTATGTAAATATATATAGCCGTCTGTTTTTGTTTGCATTTTACGGGTCACTTGTGTTCACGCCAGCTGTCCATGACCACTTCTCGTGTTTAACGCCAGAGAGAGTTCACTCAGTTTCAGGCTGTAAATGTTTGTCGCGTTTGAACATAATCAATACTTTTAGTTATGTCTCATATATAAGGGATTTATAGTCAAAAACTTTGCTTTTAAGGGGTTGTTTATTAAATCACGTATATTAACTTCACCACCGTCTCTCTCTCTCTCTCTGTCTTGGGCTCGCGGTCGGTCGGTCGGGAGGGCGGAAAAACAAAAGTAAAAAATGACCCACATCCCGTGATGCCATCGAGATGAAATTCGGCACATAGACTCGTGTTACCTAACAATGCATTGTATCAAAATTGCAGATCGATCGAACGTACCGCAATTAAATTAATGCATTCTAGTTTATCTCTATACAACGTATGTAATTCAATTTCACTGTTTGTTATTGTTTTTCTTTCACGTGCCAGTTGAGTTCACGCGTTGACGCCACCAGTCGATGTCCACACCACCTCCAGTCCCTTCCCCCGGTTTAAAAGCCAGGGGATATCACTCGGTGTCAGTCTGTAAATGTTTGTCACGTTTGGACATAATCAATACTTTTTGTTATGTCTAATATATAAGGGATTTATAGTCAAAAATTTTGTTTTTAAGGGGTTGTTTAATTAGTAATTTTCATTAACTTACATCGTCCGAGGATTTGTTTGCTGTTGGTGTGTGTATGTCAGCGTGCACTGTGCACGTGTGTGTCTGTGGGTGTGGTTGAATCCTGGATCTCACTTTTGATCCGTTTCTTGGTGTTCCGTTAAGCTGAATATATGTGAACTGATCCGAACCCGATGAGAGTATGACCCTTCAAGGTCAGAAGAAAACCAGTGAGTGACCTTCAATTAACCTTCAGGTGTAAGATCGGTAAAGCAGCTCAATTTTGAATACCTTCGATCTGTCCAACAGAACACATGTGGTCACCTTGAATTGACATCTAGCTTGTACTTCAATTTTAAACCCACTTCCTGTTTCCCAGTTAAGTAGGAAAATAAAAGCGTTGATCTATTATCTGATCTTATCTTATTTATCAAAGACCCTCGTTCTTTACAGAAGATGATTGCATCCTATTAATTTATGTAGGTCACCTTTGTTGTTCATTTAACCTTCAGTGTTCTTCATCTTGCATTACCCAGGTACAGTGGCTTAGGAAGGGGGTGATTATGGAATAAGGGTCAGAGAACGTCCGTGAATGTTTAGCAGTTTAAAGAATGTGAGTAGTGATGACAGGGGAGGATACAGCACTTGTTGGAGAACTTGCGCACGATAGTGGTGGATTCAGAGCTTGCGCACGATAGTGGTGGATTCAGAACTTGCGCACGATAGTGGTGGATTCAGAACTTGCGCACGATGGAGGTGGATTCAGAACTTGCGCACGATAGAGGTGGATTCAGAGCTTGCGCACGATGGAGGTGGATTCAGAACTTGCGCACGATAGAGGTGGATTCAGAGCTTGCGCACGATAGAGGTGGATTCAGAACTTGCGCACGATAGAGGTGGATTCAGAACTTGCGCACGATAGAGGTGGATTCAGAACTTGCGCACGATGGAGGTGGATTCAGAACTCGCGCACGATAGAGGTGGATTCAGAGCTTGCGCACGATAGAGGTGGATTCAGAACTTGCGCACGATAGTGGTGGATTCAGAACTTGCGCATGATAGTGGTGGATTCAGAACTTGCGCACGATAGAGGTGGATTCAGAACTTACGCACGATAGAGGTGGATTCAGAACTTGCTGAAGAACTTGAATATGATTCTTATAAATCGAAACAACTGCAGGTCGACTTTATTTCGAGCAGGCGTATGATGAAGAGTGATTCTGTAGAGCTTTGTCTTAGTACCCCAGTTGCTGTCTTTGTATTCATCTCTTGTAATTATTTACTTTTTTAAATTCTCCATTTGCGAACTGGAGCAAAAATAAGGGTCAAATATAGATGTTTTTTTACCGTCTTATACATGTTGTTTTGCGCATATTTCCATTTTCCACTCAGCAGAGTACAACACTATAAGCCAAGGGTCGTAGGTTTAGCTATGTGGTTTAAACGGGCTGGCACAAGTAAAGCACGTACAGATATTAGACCTTTTATTTGCTGACATAAATAATGAAAGTTGTACTTCAACTGTTTCATCGGCCAAGATATGATAATTATTTTGAATAAATTACCCAACACGACTCCTTCAGAAAAATTTGACGGAGATTTTATAAAAATTTATTGCCACTACATGCAAATGTTATGAAATATGGATGTTTACTTTGCTTATCTCATTGTCTTGGTATTAGATAAATGAAAAAATGTTAGCGTAATTTACAGTTGGCCAATAAAATTCAAAAGTACGTCTTTATCAAAGAGAGGCTACCGTCACATCAAGTAAGGGGCCGTCCATAAAGTACGTAACGCTATTTTTGACCATTTTTAACTCCCCCCTCCCCTGTCACAAACTGTCACAAATCTTGGAACCCCCCCCCCTAAAGTACGTCACACATTGAATTAAAATGTTGTTTTTTTATTAACAAAATAATGAAAATTTTTCCATTGTTCAAGTCTAATACTCACATTAATGGGCTCCCATTAGTAATTCCTGGGTTAAAAATTTCAATCTGATATTCCTTGTGTCGGGTAAACTGTTATGTTAGTATTTAGCTTTAATAGCTTGGAGTAGTTTTCACATTATGAATACATATATATATACTAGCAGACCCGTCGTGCCTTGCAACGATCTCAGTAAAAATGAATAAATTCAAGAAACCAATGAGTGGTACGTTAAAAAAAAATTATGCCAGAAACCATCGTGGAAGTGTGCCAAAAAATGTCAAGTTTCATAGCAAACGGATAATTAAAATAATATTTAAAAAGCTTACAAACGTTTAAAAACGATATTAATGACCACAGCCCCAAAAATGAGCGATAATTTATTTATTTTTTATTCCCATTGTACTTAACAGATTATTAAATTATCAGGGCATTGGGTTGAATAAAATAATAACTCTAAAGCTTATATCACTAAAGAACATAAAAGGCCCTAGAGTCCTAAATGTTGTAAGATATAAATTTCAAAATCCCTATGCTCGTATATTGCAATCTGAAATCATGATCGATATGTGTGTTAATATGTGTCTACATCATCTAAAATCAAAAACGAAAAAAGTCTTTAAAGTAATATATATATATATATATATATATATATATATATATATATATATATATATATATATATATATATATATATATATATATATATATATTATATATATATATATATATTTCGCCCGGGTAAAAAAAGAAATCGACATACGAAGTTCAATGTCCCATAGTATTTTTACTATGGACCGTCACGAATTTGTGTATAAGTTTGGACAAGATACGTCCATTCACCCAGTAACATTAATGTAGCTGATTTAAGGAAAATCCAACATTTCGGGCCCCCACCCCCTATGAGTAACATTCACAAAAACAACAAAAAAATAGCCAGAACCCGACGCAGAAGTGTACATGTACTTAACAACTTCCCAAAGTTTCATGTTCATGTGTTGAATGGTGCCGGTAGCAAATGTTTGACTTATGTAGATAGCTCACATAGGTAAAAACGACTTTAAGGACCACCATGGCCTAAATGGTGCAAGATGTAAGTTAATAAAACAAACCCGTAAAAACAAAGATTTTGACTATAAATCCCTTATATATGAGACATAACTAACAGTATTGATTATTTTCAAACATTTACAGACAGAATCTGTCTTAACTCAAATTTGCTTCATAACCCTAGGGGGGGGAGGGGTGGGTGGGGGGGGGAGAGGGGAAAAGTCTGGTCACCGATTCGCTTGACCGAGCTCAGAGTGACACGTAAAATGTAAACAAAAGCGCCCCGTCGCTTCGTTGGGTCGCCTCAATGCGTCAGCTCAAAATTTCACGTGGGAAAAAAACAATAACAAACCGTGAATTTAAATTACATACCTCATATAAGGATAAACTAAAAATGCATTAATTTAATTACGGTACGTTCGATCGATCTGAAATTTTGATACGATGCATTGTTAGGTCAGACGAGTCAGTGTGCCAAATGTCAGCTCGATCGGATCACGGGAAATGGGTCATTTTTTACTTCTAATATTCCGCCCACCCAAGACAGACACAGAGAGAGACAGAGACGCCGGTGAAGTTAATATAAGGGATTTAATAAAACAAACCCGTAAAAACAAAGTTTTTGACTATAAATCCCTTATATATGAGACATAACTAACAGTATTGATTATTTTCAAACGCTACAAACATTGACAGACTGACACCGAGTGATGTCCCTTGTCTTTAATAAATGGGGGTGGGACGTGAGGGGGTGTCGTCACGACGGTCGGCGTCAACTCAAAATCACGTGGAAGTGGTAGAAAAAAACGTGAATTTGAATTACATACCTCATATTAGGATAAACTAAAAAATGCATTAATTTAATTACGGTACGATCGATCGATCTGAAATTTTGGTACGATGCATTGTTAGGTAAGTCGGGTCCGTGTGCCAAATTTCAGCTCGATCGGATCATTGGAAGTGGGTCATTTTCGACTATTCTTTTTCCGCCCGCCCAGCCCATGAGATGATGAGATGATGAGATGATGAGACGGCCGCGAAGTTAATATAAGGGATTTAATAAAACAAACCCGTAAAAACAAAGTTTTAGACTATAAATCCCTTATATATGAGACATAACTAACAGTATTGATTATTTTCAAACATTTACAGACTGAATCTGTCTTAACTCAACTTTGCATCATAACCCTAGTGGGGGTGGGAGGGGTGGGTGGGGGGGGAGAGGGGAAAAGTCTGGTCACCGATTCGCTTGACCGAGCTCAGAGTGACACGTAAAATGTAAACAAAAGCGCCCCGTCGCTTCGTTGGGTCGCCTCAATGCGTCAGCTCAAAATTTCACGTGGGAAAAAAACAATAACAAACCGTGAATTTAAATTACATACCTCATATAAGGATAAACTAAAAATGCATTAATTTAATTACGGTACGTTCGATCGATCTGAAATTTTGATACGATGCATTGTTAGGTCAGACGAGTCAGTGTGCCAAATGTCAGCTCGATCGGATCACGGGAAATGGGTCATTTTTGACTTCTGATTTTTCCGCCCACCCAAGACAGACACAGAGAGAGACAGAGACGCCGGTGAAGTTAATATAAGGGATTTAATAAAACAAACCCGTAAAAACAAAGTTTTTGACTATAAATCCCTTATATATGAGACATAACTAACAGTATTGATTATTTTCAAACGCTACAAACATTGACAGACTGACACCGAGTGATGTCCCTTGTCTTTAATAAATGGGGGTGGGACGTGAGGGGGTGTCGTCACGACGGTCGGCGTCAACTCAAAATCACGTGGAAGTGGTAGAAAAAAAACAAACGTGAATTTGAATTACATACCTCATATAAGGATAAACTAAAAATGCATTAATTTAATTACGGTACGATCGATCGATCTGAAATTTTGGTACGATGCATTGTTAGGTAAGTCGGGTCCGTGTGCCAAATTTCAGCTCGATCGGATCATGGAAGTGGGTCATTTTCGACTATTCTTTTTCCGCCCGCCCAGCCCATGAGATGATGAGATGATGAGATGATGAGACGGCCGCGAAGTTAATATAAGGGATTTAATAAAACAAACCCGTAAAAACAAAGTTTTTAGACTATAAATCCCTTATATATGAGACATAACTAACAGTATTGATTATTTTCAAACATTTACAGACTGAATCTGTCTTAACTCAACTTTGCATCATAACCCTAGTGGGGGGTGGGAGGGGTGGGTGGGGGGGGAGAGGGGAAAAGTCTGGTCACCGATTCGCTTGACCGAGCTCAGAGTGACACGTAAAATGTAAACAAAAGCGCCCCGTCGCTTCGTTGGGTCGCCTCAATGCGTCAGCTCAAAATTTCACGTGGGAAAAAAAACAATAACAAACCGTGAATTTAAATTACATACCTCATATCAGGATAAACTAAAAATGCATTAATTTAATTACGGTACGTTCGATCGATCTGAAATTTTGATACGATGCATTGTTAGGTCAGACGGGTCCGTGTGCCAAATTTCAGCTCGATCGGATCACGGGAAGTGGGTCATTTTTTGACTTCTGATTTTTCCGCCCCACCCAAGACAGACACAGAGAGAGACAGAGACGCCGGTGAAGTTAATATAAGGGATTTAATAAAACAAACCCGTAAAAACAAAGTTTTTGACTATAAATCCCTTATATATGAGACATAACTAACAGTATTGATTATTTTCAAACGCTACAAACATTGACAGACTGACACCGAGTGATGTCCCTTGTCTTTAATAAATGGGGGTGGGACGTGAGGGGGTGTCGTCACGACGGTCGGCGTCAACTCAAAATCACGTGGAAGTGGTAGAAAAAAAAATAACAAACGTGAATTTGAATTACATACCTCATATAAGGATAAACTAAAAATGCATTAATTTAATTACGGTACGATCGATCGATCTGAAATTTTGATACGATGCATTGTTAGGTAAGACGGGTCCGTGTGCCAAATTTCAGCTCGATCGGATCATGGAAGTGGGTCATTTTCGACTTCTGTTTTTCCGCCCGCCCAGCCCATGAGATGAGAGATGAGAGAGATGAGACGGCCGCGAAGTTAATATAAGGGATTTAATAAAACAAACCCGTAAAAACAAAGTTTTAGACTATAAATCCCTTATATATGAGACATAACTAACAGTATTGATTATTTTCAAACATTTACAGACTGAATCTGTCTTAACTCAACTTTGCATCATAACCCTAGTGGGGGGGGGAGGGGTGGGTGGGGGGGGAGAGGGGAAAAGTCTGGTCACCGATTCGCTTGACCGAGCTCAGAGTGACACGTAAAATGTAAACAAAAGCGCCCGTCGCTTCGTTGGGTCGCCTCAATGCGTCAGCTCAAAATTTCACGTGGCAAAAAAAACAATAACAAACCGTGAATTTAAATTACATACCTCATATAAGGATAAACTAAAAATGCATTAATTTAATTACGGTACGTTCGATCGATCTGAAATTTTGATACGATGCATTGTTAGGTCAGACGGGTCCGTGTGCCAAATTTCAGCTCGATCGGATCACGGGAAAGTGGGTCATTTTTGACTTCTGTTTTTCCGCCCAGCCCAAGACAGACGACAGAGAGAGACAGAGACGCCGGTGAAGTTAATATAAGGGATTTAATAAAACAAACCCGTAAAAACAAAGTTTTTGACTATAAATCCCTTATATATGAGACATAACTAACAGTATTGATTATTTTCAAACGCTACAAACATTGACAGACTGACACCGAGTGATGTCCCTTGTCTTTAATAAATGGGGGTGGGACGTGAGGGGGTGTCGGCACGACGGTCGGCGTCACGACGGTCGGCGTCAACTCAAACTCACGTGGAAGTGGAGAAAAAAACAATAACAAACGTGAATTTGAATTACATACCTCATATAAGGATAAACTAAAAATGCATTAATTTAATTACGGTACGTTCGATCGATCTGAAATTTTGATACGATGCATTGTTAGGTAAGACGGGTCCGTGTGCCAAATTTCAGCTCGATCGGATCATGGAAGTGGGTCATTTTTGACTTTTGTTTTTCCGCCCGCCCAGCCCATGAGATGATGAGATGATGAGATGAGAGACGGCCGCGAAGTTAATATAAGGGATTTAATAAAACAAACCCGTAAAAACAAAGTTTTAGACTATAAATCCCTTATATATGAGACATAACTAACAGTATTGATTATTTTCAAACATTTACAGACTGAATCTGTCTTAACTCAACTTTGCATCATAACCCTAGTGGGGGGTGGGGAGGGGTGGGTGGGGGGGGGAGAGGGGAAAAGTCTGGTCACCGATTCGCTTGACCGAGCTCAGAGTGACACGTAAAATGTAAACAAAAGCGCCCCGTCGCTTCGTTGGGTCGCCTCAATGCGTCAGCTCAAAATTTCACGTGGGAAAAAAACAATAACAAACCGTGAATTTAAATTACATACCTCATATAAGGATAAACTAAAAATGCATTAATTTAATTACGGTACGTTCGATCGATCTGAAATTTTGATACGATGCATTGTTAGGTCAGACGGGTCCGTGTGCCAAATTTCAGTTCGATCGGATCATGGGAAGTGGGTCATTTTAGACTTCTGTTTTTCCGCCCGCCGAGCCCAAGACAGAGAGAGAGAGAGAGAGAGAGAGAGAGAGAGAGAGAGAGAGAGAGAGAGAGAGAGAGAGAGAGAGAGACGGCCGCGAAGTTAATATAAGGGATTTAAAAATGATGTAGATTTCAATCTGGATCATGATGAATATAGGTTAAAAAAAATTCAAGATCGTGTGAAATCGAATGGGACATAATTCTTCAAAGCTCAATAAAACAAAAGCCACCTCATTTCGGTCACTCTTGGGCCCGAAGTAGTTGACTAATTTTAATATTTCTCATTTAAGAAAAAAATAGACATTTTGGGTGCCGGTCCCCATTATAGTTAATTTATTAACGTTTTTTGCTAGATATCATCTTGGGAGCGTACTCAACAATCTTCCAAATTTTCATAGCGATCTGATGAATGGTGTAGTAAGCCATACAGGACAAACATACATGTTTACATATTTTCATTTTTATACATAAAAAAGAAATTACAAAAGGGTCACGGGCCTATCAGTTTACATCTAACGATCGAAAATCTGTTCATTTCCATCAATTTCATTACAAATATATTTATCTATATTTCTCAATATCATGTAAAATTGTATGGGGAATACAATAGTAAGTGTTTAGTAAAAAAGACAGCCCCAAGGGAACAGAAATAAGGAAATCAGTAATATAATATAGACTAATTTGTGCTGCGGCGCCGTGGCGCCTGCGGTGCCCCCTTTTTTTAAGGGCGCCTACGTTGCCCACTTTTTCAAAAGCCTAACTAACTTGTCCTTGTATGATAAATACGTAATATTAAAGTATTAATTAATACACAAAGTATTTTATAATAGGGTTTTTTTGTTTTTGTTTTTTTTTGCAAAAGGGGCCGTCCATAAATGACGTCACGCACCTAGGGGGGGGGGAGGGGGGTCACACTTTTGTGACGAGGGGGAGGGAGGGGGGGTTTAAGAAATGTGACGTCACATCAAAAGGGTAACTTTAAATAAAACTTCCACTGAAATATTTCGTCCCTTACAATTTATTTAATGACTTTTTTTTTATTTAAAAAAATAAAATCATTGCTTCTCAATGTGCTGGTCGGTAGGCCATCAGACGCTAGTTGGCGTATGCTATCAAGACACGAAAATTAAATCTAATTATAATCCTTAACTTTGAGAATCAACAAGATAACATATGAAATTGTTACACTGCGTCGTTTGATGTTGACATCAAAGATCAAAGCATTTGTGATCTCATGCCCGTTACCAAAAAATATACATGTTTATGTATGCGTTACCCCCCCCCCGACTCTAGGTCCTGCTCACGTGACTCGGGGATTTGGGGGAGCGTCTTTAGCACCCTCACGAAAATGCTACTGGTGAGTTTTACAAACATGACAATTGTCTAAAAATGATTTGAATAGAATTATGTGTAGATATTTTAAGTCAAAACGACACGGAATATCTTTTTTCTTTAAAAGGGGAGGGAGGGGAATCTATTTGATAGAATTAAAAACGTTTTAAGTTTGATATAATTGTTCGATGATTTTTGATAAAACGCCCCTGGCCATTCTAGTCTTCTAGATCAGTGCTTCTCAAAGTGGTGGTCCGCGGACCGATGCCAGTCCGTGGGCCATCCGCTGCCGGTACGCAGATGTTCTCAAAAAAGGACAGAAAAAATTGTCAGTGCAGGGAAAATAGTGCACCGGTCCCTGGTACAATGGAAAAAATTCCTGCTGGTCCGCAATACTAAAAAGTATGAGAAGCACTGTTCTAGATATAATGGTAAATGGGCCCATTTAAAATTAGTCAAGTATTCATTAACTTTATTGAATGCATCAAATTCTTGACATTGCAATTCGAGAGGAGAACAAAACAACTTTTCTTCTTAGCTCAGTTTTTAAGGCATTAATTTTAAATATCACAGAAAAGATACGTGATAAAGACAAGTCATGTGGATTAAGATTATTGTCACTCGTGTCAATATAAATGAAAGTAGGGTAGATTTAGGTGTCTTCATATAGTGCGTAGGTAAGAAATCTACATAGTTGTCAAATTTTAAAAAAAATGCATTTTCATGAAGGAACCTGTTTAATAATGTGCATATGTTCCAAGCGTACACGTACACATGACGTATTTTAATATATCTAGCGGATTGTAGTGGATGTTATATGTCCCAAATGAGTCTGCATTACCCCCAAGAATTCCCTTTTTGACCCCAGTTCAGGTTATTTACCCCTGTTCGCCGACCTCTGTCTTACGGGATGCCCGTCAGTCAATTGAGGGATTTTTAAAAAATACATTTTAAAATGTTATTTTTAAATAATTTTTTTTCTAAACAAAGACGTTAACCGTGATGATCAATAGTCAATGTTTAAAATAAAATATAAGCTAAGGATGTTAACACAGTTCGTTTTCTGAAGGCCGGTTAAACGTTTTTTTTTAATGATTCACGCGGGTTACGATATTACAATTTAGATCTTCACTAAATAAATAATAAATACTTAAATGACAATAAAAGTGATTTGAAATATACTTATTTTCAAATAGAAAATAAAGTTGTGTTTTTTTTTGTTTCTTTGTTATTTTTTTAATTGTTTTTTTTTAAAAAAATTTTTGTGAAAGGGGGGGGGGTCAAAGATTTGTGACGTATTTTTAGAGGGGGGGGTCTAAGTTTTTGTGACGTCGCGTGACGAGGGGGGGGAGGGGGTCAAAAATCGGCAAAAATCGCGTGACGTCATTTATGGACGGCCCCAAAGCCCAAGTAGCTTACCCTTGTATGATAAATACGAAATATTCCTGAAAAGTACACAAAGTATGTAGATAATATTTTTTTAAGTGCTAATCATCACACGATTTTTAAAGTAATTTTAGAAAGCAGCGCACCAAATTACTGCACCAAAAAAATAACTCTTTGAGTCAGTCAACACTGTTTACAACAAAAAGCTGACGTCATAGGTTCGTGCGCTGTTTGGTTAATGTTAATCTGGAAACCAAAAGGATTATGATTTAGCGTTAGGCCACAATCAGCAATAATTGAGCGTAAATATAATAATATATATAATTCTTAAGTTGTTATATACTAAGATTGGCCAATATATTAATATTCTCAGTGTGTGTGTGTGTGTGAGTGTGTGTGTGAGTGTGAGTGTGAGTGTGTGTGTGTGTGTGTGTGTGTGTGTGTGTGTGTGTGTGTGTGTGTGTGTGTGTGTGTGTGTGTGTGTGTGTGTGTGTGTGTCTGTGTGTGTGTGTCCCATAAACTCTTTTCGAAGCCGTATGTGGTTCTAATGTTTCCATTAGAACATTCTCGGGCTCAGTAGACCTTGGCGGCGCCTATCCCTCTCCGAGTCAGCGGAGGGCTTTCGTAGCGTTAGTGATTAATCAACATGTTTATAGTGGCTTTAACGTGGGATCGATCCCACCCACCCCTCAGCTTGTGAGGCGAGCGCACTATTGTCTTCGCTACCCAGCCGCTTAAACTAATTTATAAGGGGAAAAACGAAATTTAGGGGCCCCTAGGCCCTTCAGTGCAAGCTGTCAATTTCAAAAACCTGTTCATTTTAAATCAGTTTCATCATGGATATATTTCTCAATATCGTTAAAAATTGAATGGGAAAAAATATCTTAAACATATACGAAAAAAGACATTTGGGGCCCCCAGCCCCGAACAAATTGACATTAGAAGTTCAGTGCCCTTAATTATTTTAATATGGGCTACCAAGTTTTTTAATACAAAGTTTGGTTAAGATCCATTCACTCAGTAGCTAACGCATAAACTAATTTTTATATAGCTCATATGAGAAAAAAAAACGACATTAAGGGCCCCAGGGCCCATTCAGGGCAAGATATGTAGTTTAAAAAAAACTGTTCACTTCAATATGGAAAATAATGGACACATTTATCATGACTTGTCAAGATGAAGAAAAAAAAGTTGCCAGTTACCATCCCGGGAGCGTACTCAACAGTCTCAAACATTTTCATGACGATCGGATGAATGGTTTCGTCAGCTATTAAGGACAAGCACACACACACACACACACAGACATACTTATATATATATATATATATATATATATATATATATATACTAATAAAAGGCAAAGCCCTCACTCACTGACTCACTCATTCATCACTAATTCTCCAATTTCCCGTGTAGGTAGAAGCATGAAACTTTGGGAAGTTGTCGAGTAGCCTCTCGCGACGAAAATTGGAGTAAAAGAATTTTAAAAATAACACTCATGGTGGCCGGGGGCCCAAAAACGTTTTTTTTTCCTTATATGGCCTATATAAAATTTGAAAATCACCAATTCTCCCATTTCCCGAGTAGGCAGAAGCATGAAACTTTGGGAAATTGTTGAGTACAACCCCGCGATGGTAATGGGAGAAAAAAAATTTAAATTATCACTTCTTGGGGGCCGAGGGCCCCAAATGAAGTTTATTCCTTATATGAGCTATATAAAAACTAAAAATCACTAATAGGCTTGGTCATTATTTACCGGAAGTCTAATAATAGACTCGATCTATAACTAGGTCACCGCCTGAGGTGCCGTAAGGTCAAGTAGTGAATATTTATTCATAACTATTAGAGGGAATGCGCTCATTGAAATTATCTAAAACTTGTTCAAAAGCTTGATTTTATAGAATTTTAAAGAAAAATATAAGGTCATATTATTTGATATATTATAATAATGCGAAATAGAGCTTCCTTGCGAGAGTGAATTTAATATTAATATGTAAATATACAGACTATACTTTTTTTATTTTTAGTTCATTCGCTCATTCGTCCGAGAATTTTATACATTCAAATACTATTTACTTCTAAAACGTATGATGTAATTATAATTAAAATCATAATCTTAGTGTAAGTTTATTACTAATAAATACTAAGGCATATATAATTTATATGAACCAACGAAAACAATTTATATTAAATATAAGTTTGTTAGCACTAGTGACTAGTACTAGTGGCGACGGCCGGAACGACCGCTTACACTTTCACTCATCTTAAATAAACTCTTAGGCCTATGCTTATTTATTTAAATATCAATAGATGGTTATATTATGTAATATTATATTATGCGAAATGGAACGTCCTTGGGAGCATGAATTATGTAAATGAATTATAATTAGTGACTCTGCATCTGCTGAGGCTCTAACTCTATTATCTAGTAATAAGTTAGTAGTAACTAGTTCTAGTTGCTCGTTCGTCCATGAAGTTTATTCTTTCATGCTATGATGTAATTATAATTAAAGTCATAATCTTAGTGTAATTTTATTACTAATAAATACTAAGGCATCTATAATTTATATGAACCAACGAAAACAATTTATATTAAATATACGTTTGTTAGCACTAGTCTAGTACTAGTGGCGACGGCCGGAACGACCGCTTACACTTTCACTAGTTGCTCGTTCGTCCATGAAGTTTATTCTTTCATACTATGATGTAATTATAATTAAAGTCATAATCTTAGTGTAAGTTTATTACTAAAGGCATATGAAGACCACAAGGGGAAAAACGGCTAAGTGACATTTTTAAATTCTTTTAGTTACACCCTGTATCTGATAGAGGGTCAAACATAGAATGTTCTAAAAGAGGTTTTATGAAAAAATTATGTCTCTAACCCAATAAAAAATTCAAATCTTTTTAGTTTATTTATTAGAAATATGTATAATTTTGAACTTTAAAACATAAATATCTCAGAACTACAAAAATGTGACATAGCCGTTTCTTCCCTTGAGCTCTTCATATATTTTTATAAGGCAAGGGCCAAGGAAAACAATATTAAAATACATATATGTTAATAATTGACTACGCTCGACGCTAGGACTAGTGTTTACCGTAGTTACGAATATGAACGCTTACACTCATCTTTAAATAATTTAAAATACTATGTTACGGCTTATTTATTAAAGTTTTAAGTCTTCGACATTTTAATAACTTTTTTCGGCTGCAAAACTGAGTGAGAAGAAATATATTTTTTGTCCACATTAGCACCTGGAACATCGTTTTCAGATAGCACTATAACACTATTAAACACACTGTTGCTAGCCATGTTTGAGAAAAATTGACCTTACTGACAACGAAGAGCCTAAAAATAGATATGACCGAATGGCCTATGACGCGTTGGGGTCACAGAAATGATCAAGCCTATTAGCGTGAAACTTGGGGTGGTTGTTAAGTTCACTTTCGCGAAGGTAACAAGCAAAAAATATATTTAAATTATCACTGAATGGGGGCCGGGGGCCCAAATGTAGTTTTTTTCTTATATAAAAAAAATGACTCATCACTAATTCTCCAACTTCCCGTGTAGGTAGAAGCATGAAACTTTGGGAAGTTGTTGTGTAGCCTCTCGAGACGAAAACTGGCGTAAAAGAATTTTACAATTTTACACTCATGGGGGCTGGGGGCCCAAAAACGTTTTTTTTCCTAATATGGCCTATATAAAATATGAAAATCACAAATTCTCCCATTTCCCGTGTAGGTAGAATCATGAAACTTTGGGAAATTGTTGAGTACAACCCCGCGATGGTAACGGGAGAAAAAACATTTAAATAAACACTTCTTGGGGGCCGGGGGCCCAAATGAAGTTTTTTCCTTATATGAGCTATATAAAAACTAAAAATCACTAATTCTCCTATTTCCCGTGTAGATAGAAGCATGAAACTTGGGGTGGTTGTTAAATTCACTTCCGCGAAGGTAACAAGCAAAAAATATATTTAAATTATCACTGAATTGGGGCCGGGGGCCCAAAAGTAGTTTTTTTCTTATATAAAAAAATGACTCATCACTAATTCTCCAACTTCCCGTGTAGGTAGAAGCATGAAACCTTGGGATGTTGTTGTGTAGCCTCTCGAGACGAAAACTGGCGTAAAAGAATTTTACAATTTTACACTCATGGGGGCTGGGGGCCCAAACAAAGTTTTTTTTCCTTATATGGCCTGTATAAAATTTGAAAATCACAAATTCTCCTATTTCCCGAGTAGGCAGAAGCATGAAACTTTTAGAAGTTGTTGAGGACAAACCCGCAATGGTAAAAGGAGAAAAAAAAATTAAATTATCACTTCCTGGGGGCCGGGGACCCAAATGAAGTTCTTTCCTTATATGAGATTTATAAAAACTAAAAATCACTAATTCTCCTATTTCCCGTGTAGGTAGAAGCATGAAACACTAGGTAGTTGATAAGCACACTTCCGCGATGGTAACAAGCGAAAAAAATATTTAAAAAACACTTAATGGGGTCCGGGGGCCCAAATGTAGTTTTTTCTTATATAAAAAAACTGACTCATCACTAATTCTCCAACTTCCCGTGTAAGTATTAGCATGAAACTTTGGGAACTTGCTGAGTACACTCTCTCAACGATAATTGGCGAATAAGAATTTTAAAATTCACACTGTTGGGGGCCCGGGGCCCAAAAACGCTTTTTTTCCCTTATATGGACTATATAGAATATGAAATCACTCATTTTCTCATTTCTCGAGTAGGCAGAAGCATGAAACTTTGGGAAATTGTTGAGTACAACCCCGCGATGGTAACGGGAGAAAAAATATTTAAATTATCACTTCCTGGGGGCCGAAGGCCCAAATGAAGTTTTTTCCTTATATGAGCTGTATGAAAACTAAAAATCACTAATTCTCCTATTTCCCGTGTAGGTAGAAGCATGAAACACTGGGTAGTTGATAAGCACACTTCCGCGATGGTAACAAGCGAAAAAAAATATTTAAAATAACGCTTAGTGGGGTCCGGGGGCCCAAATGTAGTTTTTTTTCTTATATAAAAAACTGACTCATCACTAATTCCCAAACTTCTCGTGTTGGTATTAGCATGAAACTTTGGGAACTTGCTGAGTACACTCTCACAACGATAATTGGCGAATAAGTATTTTAAAATTCACACTGTTGGGGGCCCGGGGCCCAAAAAAGCTTTTTTTCCTAATATGGACTATATAGAATATGAAATCACTAATTTTCTCATTTCTCGAGTAGACAGAAGCATGAAACTTTGGGAAATTGTTGAGTACAACCCCGCGATGGTAACGGGAGAAAAAACATTTAAATTATCACTTCCTGGGGGCCGGGGGCACAAATGAAGTTTTTTCCTTATATGAGCTACATAAAAACTAAAAATCACTAATTCTCCTATTTCCCGTGTAGGTAGAAGCATGAAACACTAGGTAGTTGATAAGCACACTTCCGCGATGGTAAGAAGCGAAAAAAATATTTAAAATAACACTTAATGGGGTCCGGGGGCCCAAATGTAGTTTTTTTCTTATATAAAAAACTGACTCATCACTAATTCTCCAACTTCCCGTGTAGGTATTAGCATGAAACTTTGGGAACTTGCTGAGTACACTCTCTCAACGATAATTGGCGAATAATAATTTTAAAATTCACACTGTTGGGGGCCCGGGGCCCAAAAACGCTTTTTTTCCTAATATTGACTATATAGAATATGAAATCACTAATTTTCTCATTTCTCGAGTAGGCAAAAGCATGAAACTTTTGGAAGTTGTTGAGTAAAAACCAGCGATAGCGACGGGAGGAAAAAAAATAAATTATAACTTCCTGGGGGCCGGGGGCCCAAATGAAGTTTTTTACTTATATGAGCTTTATAAAAACTAAAAATCACTAATTCTCCTATTTCCCGTGTAGGTAGAAGCATGAAACACTAGGTAGTTGATAAGCACACTTTCGCGATGGTAACAAGCGAAAAAATATTTAAAATAACATTTAATGGGGTCCGGGGGCCAAAATGAAGTTGTTTCCTTATATGAGCATTATAAAAACTAAAAATCACTAATTCTCCTATTTCCCGTGTAGGTAGAAGCATGAAACACTAGGTAGTTGATAAGCACACTTCCGCGATGGTAACAAGTGAAAAAAATATTTAAAATAACACTTAATGGGGTCCAGGGGCCCAAATGTAGTTTTTTTCTTATATAAAAAACTGACTCATCACTAATTCTCCAATGTCTCGTGTTGGTAGCAGCATGAAACTTTGGAGAGTTGTTAAGTACACTTCCGCAATGGTAACAATCAAAACAAATGTAAAATTATCATTCACTAGGGGGCCGGGGGCCAAAATGTAGTTTTTTTCTGATATGAGCTATATAAAACAGACTCATCATTACATATATAACTTCCCGTATAGGTAGGAGCATGAAACTTTGTGAAGTTGTTGCGTATCCTCCCGCAATGGTAGCAGACAAAAAAAAATTAAATTATCAGCTCGATAGGATCACGGGAAGTGTGTCATTTTTTACTTTTAGCTTTTTTTTTCTTCTGCGGGACTAGGACAGACAGACAGACAAGACGGTGAAGTTAATATATGTATTATATCCATCATAATCCAGATCGAAATCAATTAGTGTTTTGAATTTGTGTTTCGCGGATTCTCAACGTAACTGAGATACTAATTTTCCGCAGCGAAGCGGGGGTATTTTGTTAGTATACTAATAAAAGGCAAAGCCCTCACTCACTCACTCACTCACTCATTCATCACTAATTCTCCAACTTCCCGTGTAGGTAGAAGCATGAAACTTTGGAAAGTGGTCGAGTAGCCTCTCGCGACGAAAATTGGAGTAAAAGAATGTTAAAAATAACACTCATGCGGGCCGGGGGCCCAAAAACGTTTTTTTTCCCTTATATGGCCTATATAAAATTTTAAAATCAACAATTCTCCTGTTTCCCGAGTAGGCAGAAGCATGAAACTTTGGGAAGTTGTTGAGTACAATCCCGCAATGGTAACGGGAAAAAAATATTTAAATTATCACTTCCTGGGGGCCGGGGGCCCAAATGTAGTTTTTTCATTATATGAGCTTTATAAAAACTAAAAATCACTAATTCTCCTATTTCCCGTGTAGGTAGAAGCATGAAACACTAGGTCGTTGATAAGCACACTTCCGCGATGGTAACAAGCGAACAAAATATTTAAAATAGCACTTAATGGGGTCCGGGGGCCCAAATGAAGTTTTTTCCTTATATGAGCTTTATAAAAACTAAAAATCACTAATTCTCCTATTTCCCGTGTAGGTAGAAGCATGAAACACTAGGTAGTTGATAAGCACACATCCGCGATGGTAACAAGCGAAAAAAATATTTAAAATAACACTTAATGGGATCCGGGGGCCCAAATGTAGTCTTTTTCTTATATAAAAAACTGATTCATCACTAATTCTCCAATGTCTCGTGTTGGTAGCAGCATGAAACTTTGGAGAGTTGTTAAGTACACTTCCGCAATGGTCACAATCAAAACAAATGTAAAATTATCATTCACTAGGGGGCCGGGGGCCAAAATGTAGTTTTTTTTCTGATATGAGCTATATAAAACAGACTCATCATTACATATATAACTTCCCGTGTAGGTAGGAGCATGAAACTTTGTGAAGTTGTTGCGTACCCTCCCGCAATGGTAGCAGACACAAAAAAATTAAATTATCAGCTCGATAGGATCGCGGGAAGTGTGTCATTTTTTACTTTTAGCTTTTTTTTTCTTCTGCGGGACTAGGACAGACAGACAGACAAGACGGTGAAGTTAATATATGTATTATATCCATCATAATCCAGATCGAAATCAATTAGTGTTTTGAATTTGTGTTTCGCGGATTCTCAACGTAACTGAGATACTAATTTTCCGCAGCGAAGCGGGGGTATTTTGCTAGTATACTAATAAAAGGCAAAGCCCTCACTCACTCACTCACTCACTCATTCATCACTAATTCTCCAACTTCCCGTGTAGGTAGAAGCATGAAACTTTGGAAAGTGGTCGAGTAGCCTCTCGCGACGAAAATTGGAGTAAAAGAATGTTAAAAATAACACTCATGCGGGCCGGGGGCCCAAAAACGTTTTTTTTCCCTTATATGGCCTATATAAAATTTTAAAATCAACAATTCTCCTGTTTCCCGAGTAGGCAGAAGCATGAAACTTTGGGAAGTTGTTGAGTACAATCCCGCAATGGTAACGGGAAAAAAATATTTAAATTATCACTTCCTGGGGGCCGGGGGCCCAAATGTAGTTTTTTCATTATATGAGCTTTATAAAAACTAAAAATCACTAATTCTCCTATTTCCCGTGTAGGTAGAAGCATGAAACACTAGGTCGTTGATAAGCACACTTCCGCGATGGTAACAAGCGAACAAAATATTTAAAATAGCACTTAATGGGGTCCGGGGGCCCAAATGAAGTTTTTTCCTTATATGAGCTTTATAAAAACTAAAAATCACTAATTCTCCTATTTCCCGTGTAGGTAGAAGCATGAAACACTAGGTAGTTGATAAGCACACATCCGCGATGGTAACAAGCGAAAAAAATATTTAAAATAACACTTAATGGGGTCCGGGGGCCCAAATGTAGTCTTTTTCTTATATAAAAAACTGATTCATCACTAATTCTCCAATGTCTCGTGTTGGTAGCAGCATGAAACTTTGGAGAGTTGTTAAGTACACTTCCGCAATGGTCACAATCAAAACAAATGTAAAATTATCATTCACTAGGGGGCCGGGGGCCAAAATGTAGTTTTTTTTCTGATATGAGCTATATAAAACAGACTCATCATTACATATATAACTTCCCGTGTAGGTAGGAGCATGAAACTTTGTGAAGTTGTTGCGTACCCTCCCGCAATGGTAGCAGACACAAAAAAATTAAATTATCAGCTCGATAGGATCACGGGAAGTGTGTCATTTTTTACTTTTAGCTTTTGTTTTTCTGCGGGACTAGGACAGACAGACAGACAAGACGGTGAATTTAATATATGTATTATATCCATCATGATCCAGATTGAAATCAATTGGTGTTTTGATTTTGTTTCGCGGATTCTCAACGTAACTGAGATACTAATTTCCGCAGCGAAGCGGGGGTATTTTGCTAGATAAAATTTGAATATCACTAATTCTCCTATTTCCCGAGTAGACAGAAGCATGAAACTTTGGGAAGTCGTTGAGTACAAACCCGCAATGGTAAGAGGCGAAAAAAATATTAAATTATCACTTCCTGGGGGCCGCGGGCCCAAATGAAGTTTTTTCCAAATATGAGCTATATAAAAACTAAAAATCACTAATTCTCCAACTTCCCGTGTAGGTAGAAGCATGAAACTTTGGGAAATTGTTGATTAGCCTCTGGCAACGAAAATTGGCATAAAAGAATTTTAAAATTCACCCTCATGGGGGCCGGGGGCCCAAAAACGTTTTTTTTCCTAATATGAGCTATATAAAAACTAAAAATCACTAATTCTCCTATTTCCCGTGTAGGTAGAAGCATGAAACTCTGGGGAGTTGATAAATACACTTACGCGATGGTAACAAGCGAAAAAAAATATTTAAATTATCACTTCCTGTGGACCGGGGGCCCAAATGAAGTTTTTTCTTTTATAAAAAACTGACTCCTCACTAATTCTCCAACTTCCCGCGTAGGTAGAAGCATGAAACCTTGGGAAGTTGTTGAGTAGCCTCTTGCGACGATACTTGGGGTAAAGAATTTTCGAATTCACACTCCTGGGGGCCGGGGGCCCAAAACAATTATTTTCCTTATATGGGCTTTATTAAAATGAAAAATAACTAATTGTCATATTTCCCGTGTAGGTAGAAGCATGAAACTCTGAGTAGTTGGTAAGAACACTTCCGCGATGGTACCAGGTGAAAAATATATTTAAATTAACACTTACTGGGGGCCGGGGGCCCAAAAGAAGTTTTTTCTAATAATAAAAACTGACTCATCACGAATTCTCCAACTTCACGTGTACGTAAAAGCATGAAACTTTGGGAAGTTGTTGAGTACCCTCTCGCAATGCAAATTGGCGTAAAAGAATTTTAAAATTCACTCCCATGGGGGCCGGGGGTCCAAGGGTGTATATTTTACATTACACTGAAAATCGACTTATTCTCCACTTTCCCGTATAGGTTGAAACATGAAACGTTGGGAATTTGTTGAGTCCACTCTCTCGATGGTAGCATGCAAAAATAAATATTTAAATTATCACTCACTGGGGGCCGGGGGCCCAAATGTATTTTTTATTATATAACTTATTCTCCAATTTCCCGTGTAGGTAGAAACATGAAACTTTGGGATTTTGTTGAGTCCACTCTGTCATTTTAGTACCCATTTTATTTTAAACGATCTTGACAAATATTGACAAACAAGTATATCAATCATGATTCAGACTGAAATCTATTGGTGTTTTGAAATGGTGTGAAACGGGTTTTCAACGCTTACTAAAATTCTAACTTCCGCTGCAGAGCGCGGGGATTTTGCTAGTATATATATATATATATATATATATATATATATATATATATATATATATATAATATATATATATATATAAAATCAATATACATAATTTGCAATCTCTGTCACGTCTGTCATGTCTGTCTGTCCGTGACGCTACTAATTTTAGAAAGCAGCGCACCAAATTACTGCACCATAAATAACACTTTTCGAACATTCCGCATAAAATTGTTCAATATGATAATAAATGAATCAAATAAAAATAAATAAAAGTTCTGTATTACATTATTTATTACTAGTGACGGAAGTTTTCAAAATAAATACATCTCAGCTGAAATCTATTTATTTTGAAAAAATACACATCAGAATAGAAATTAATGTAATAAGAACTTTTATTTATTTTTATTTTATTCACTTATTTTAATACTGCACAATTTTATTTGGAACGTTCGAAAAGAGTTATTTTTGGTGCAGTAATTTGGTGCGCTGCTTTAATAATAATAATAATAATAATAATAAAATTGATTATTTATATAGCGCTGTATCCCAGTAAGGAACTGGGCTCAAAGCGCTTTATATGAAATAAATAACATACCTATAAGTATTAAATTAACTTATATATCATAACAAACACAAAAGTTACAGTACATTATACATAAGCTACGTTAATCATTTACAAGAAATGTTGTTTCAATAATTTTGAAAATAAATTTTGAAAAGATGTGTCTTAAGTGCAGTCTTGAAGGACTCGGTTGTTTGAATACTACGTATACTTTCTAAAATTAGTAGCGTCATGGACAGACAGACGTGACATACATTGCAAATTATGTATGTTGATTCTGATGTGTATTTTTTCAAAATTTATAGATTTCAGGTGAAATGTATTCATTTTGAAAACTTCCGTCAATTTTGACGGATAATACACTAGTATAAAGATATTCTAATTCCATAAGGACCTTTCCTAACAAATACACCCTATATACAAAAAATTGTGAAACGACGCTCATTAACAATTTCCTTCTTCCAAACACATGTTTCATTTAAACCAAACAACTATTCCTGTCAGCTAAGACTTTCACCCCAGGTAAAGGCATGGAGTGTGACAGATCCATAATAAATCGACGCCATGTCAGTGACAGGTCGAGTCATGGCGCTCCTAAAACTTGCCAGTGTGTTTCCTTGATCCGGTAATTATGGCAATGAGTACAGGGGACTGGAGACAAACATAAGACAACAATAGAGACACAACAGATGTCTGTGTCACTACGTTCCGAAGACGATAACAATATATAAACCGTGTTTGTTACGTACAACAGGCGAACGCTTGCAGTCGTGTTAACATTGTCTCCTCCCCACTCCACCACCCAATGCCACTCCACCACTCCAGCACACCACTCCACCACACCACTCCACCACACCACCACACCACTCCACCACACCACTCCACCGCACCACTCCAACACACCACTCCACCACACCACTCCAACACACCACTCTACCGCACAACTCCACCACACCACTCCACCACATCACTCCACCACACCAATCCACCACACCACTCCACCGCACCACTTCACCCCATCACTCCACCACAGCACACCACTCCACCCACCACACCACTTCACCACTCCACCACACAACTCCACCACATCACTCCACCACAGCACACAACTCCACCACATCACTCCACCACATCACTCCACACATCACTCCACCATATCACTCCACTACATCACTCCACACATTACTCCACCACATCATTCCACCACACCATTCCACCACACCACGCCAACGCCCCATTCCACCACACCACTCAACCACCCAATTCCATAACATTACTCCACCACACCACTCCACCAGCTCACTCCACCACAACACTCAACCACCCCATTCCACCAAACCACGTCACCACCCCATTCCACCACATCATTCCACCACACCACTCTGCCACCCCAGTCTAATTTCATAGGGAAACTTCTTGCCTATGGTGACAAATATTTTAATGTTTCCATTTTGCCAAAAAAATGGTTTCAGTTTTCATACAGTTTTTGTATTTTAAAAACCTTTGGTAAGATTTGCTGTGTTTAAAATTCAATTAAATTTGTATCATGCAGTTAGTTAGATAATAATGAAATTTATTTGTGTGTGTGTGGGGGGGGGGCTGATGGTCGAGACGTCAACTTTAAAAGTGACTGTCATATTCAGAGCTAACATGATAATCACAGGACCGTTGTCAAAATGTGATACTTATTTAACCTACATTCAATGATGACTGTTCTTTTTCTTTTCCCACAAAAATAACCGGTTTGGACCCCCTCAAATATGCAAGGTCTCGTGCTGATTCAATAGCCGATGTGATGAAATTGCCTACATGAAAACTCAATTCTGATAAGTTGAATTTAAACTAGTCGTGCAACTAGAATGTATTGAGGGTGTTTCTTTTTAAACCGTATGTCATTTGATGTTACTAACTTCAATATATTTTATTCGACATAAGAATCAACTACACATTTTGTTGAATATTTGTGTAAAAAGTGTGTATGTCCTCAAGATATTAACCAAATCCAAGCAACCCCCTCCCAATACACACACACACAAACACACATACACACACACACACACACACAATAGCAATTTTGATAGAGGATTAAGATACCAACCGTATAGAGTAATTAAGTTAGGATAAGTAATGGAAGCAGTCCGGTCATAAAAGAGGACTTCCAATTATAGAAGAGAACTCCAGTCACAGATGAGAACGTCCATTCACAGAATAAGAATGTCCAGTCATAGGAGAGAACGTCCATTCACATAATAAGAATGTCCAGTCATTGGAGAGAACGTCCATTCACATAATAAGAATGTACAGTCATAGAAGAGGACGTCCATTCACAGAAAAGGAATGGCCAGTCATAGAAGAGGACGTCCATTCACAGAAAAGGAATGGCCAGTCATAGAAGAGGACGTCCATTCACAGAAAAGGAATGGCCAGTCATAGAAGAGGACGTCCATTCACAGAAAAGGAATGGCCAGTCATAGAAGAGGACGTCCATTCACAGAATAAGAATGGCCAGTCATAGAAGAGGACGTCCATTCACAGAAAAGGAATGGCCAGTCATAGAAGAGGACGTCCATTCACAGAATAAGAATGTCCAGTCATAGGAGAGAACGTCCATTCACATAATAAGAATGTCCAGTCATAGGAGAGAACGTCCATTCACATAATAAGAATGTCCAGTCATAGGAGAGAACATCCATTCACAGAATAAGAATGTACAGTCATAGAAGAGGACGTCCATTCACAGAAAAGGAATGGCCAGTCATAGAAGAGGACGTCCATTCACAGAAAAGGAATGGCCAGTCATAGAAGAGGACGTCCATTCACAGAATAAGAATGGCCAGTCATAGAAGAGGACGTCCATTCACAGAAAAGGAATGGCCAGTCATAGAAGAGGACGTCCATTCACAGAAAAGGAATGGCCAGTCATAGAAGAGGACGTCCATTCACAGAATAAGAATGTCCTGTCAAAGAAGAGGACGTCCATTCACAGAATAAGAATGTCCTGTCAAAGAAGAGGACGTCCATTCACATAATAGGAATGTCCTGTCAAAGAAGAGGACGTCCATTCACAGAATAAGAATGTCCTGTCAAAGAAGAGGACGTCCATTCACATAATAGGAATGTCCTGTCAAAGAAGAGGACGTCCATTCACAGAATAAGAATGTCCTGTCAAAGAAGAGGACGTCCATTCACATAATAGGAATGTCCTGTCAAAGAAGAGGACGTCCATTCACAGAATAAGAATGTCCTGTCATAGAAGCGGACGTCCATTCACAGAATAAGAATGTCCTGTCAAAGAAGAGGACGTCCATTCATAGAATAAGAATGTCCTGTCAAAGAAGAGGACGTCCATTCACATAATAGGAACGTCCTGTCAAAGAAGAGGACATCCATTCACAGAATAAGAATGTCCTGTCAAAGAAGAGGACGTCCATTCACAGAATAAGAATGTCCTGTCATAGAAGCGGACGTCCATTCACAGAATAAGAATGTCCTGTCAAAGAATAGGACGTCCATTTATAGAATAAGAATGTCCTGTCAAAGTACAGGACGTCCATTCACAGAATAAGAATGTCCTGTCAAAGAAGAGGACGTCCATTCACATAATAAGAATGTTCTGTCAAAGAAGAGGACGTCCATTCACATAATAAGAATGTTCTGTCAAAGAAGAGGACGTCCATTCACAGAATAAGAATGTCCTGTCAAAGAAGAGGACGTCCATTCACATAATAGGAATGTCCTGTCAAAGAAGAGGACGTCCATTCACAGAATAAGAATGTCCTGTCAAAGAAGATGACGTCCATTCACATAATAGGAATGTCCTGTCAAAGAAGAGGACGTCCATTCACATAATAGGAATGTCCTGTCAAAGAAGAGGACGTCCATTCACAGAATAAGAATGTCATGTCAAAGAAGAGGACGTCCATTCACAGAATAAGAATGTCCTGTCAAAGAAGAGGACGTCCATTCACAGAATAAGAATGTCCTGTCATAGAAGCGGACGTCCATTCACAGAATAAGAATGTCCTGTCATAGAAGCGGACGTCCATTCACAGAATAAGAATGTCCTGTCAAAGAATAGGACGTCCATTTATAGAATAAGAATGTCCTGTCAAAGTACAGGACGTCCATTCACAGAATAAGAATGTCCTGTCAAAGAAGAGGACGTCCATTCACAGAATAAGAATGTCATGTCAAAGAAGAGGACGTCCATTCACAGAATAAGAATGTCCTGTCGTAGAAGAGGACGTCCATTCACATAAAAGGAATGTCCAGTCATATGAGAGGAATGACCTTTGCCAAACAAATTCAGTGTTTGTGTGGGGGTGGGGGGTAGATGATAATTATGAAAAGAATAAACAATATATCCGAAGTGTTGAGTTTACGTTGTGAAATCTGACAAGATTAAAACATAGATGACGTTAACAGAAAGCCAAACATTAAGTCACGTGCACTCATTTAGGCATTTGTCAATCTTATTTCCACTGCGCCAAATCTGGGCTACTAAATAATAAAAGTCGTCCCCCCCCCCACTTTTTTTCCGTCTCCTCCCCAACCCGACCTAGTGATGTCTTTTATTTTAAGCTATCCACCCCCATGCATCCAGGAAGATAAAAAAACACATAATATATAATAGAATAGTTAACCACCTTGACAAATATAATGCCCTATGCCCACATCAACACGGCTTTAGAAAAAACAGATCATGTGAAACACAATTAATAGGTTTAATAGATGAACTATCAAAAGGCTTAGACAAAAATGATCAAAAGATACAATACTACTAGACTTCTCAAAAGCATTTGACAAAGTTCACCACCTTAGTTTACTTAAAAAACTTAACTACTTTGGAATCTCAGGTTCCTTAAATCACTGGATCCAAGACTTCCTTTTGGGCAGGGAGCAAACTGTAATAATTAATGGATCTAAATCTGCACCAATAAAGGTTAACTCAGGAGTTCCACAAGGAACGGTGCTAGGTCCCTTACTCTTTTTAATTTATATAAATGATTTACCCAACAACATCTCAACAGGTACAAAAGTTAGGTTATTTGCTGATGATTGTATAATCTATAGAACAATTAAATCAGAACAAGACAGCAAAATTTTACAAAAAGACTTAGATGAATTGATAAAATGGGAAACTAACTGGAGTATGTCTTTCCAACCAGAAAAGTGTCAACTGTTAAGAGTAACAAAGAAAAAGAAACAAATAAATTCAAAATATTACATTCATGGAAAAGAACTGACCCAAACTAAAGATGCAAAATACTTAGGAGTCTTAATAAATGAGAAACTATCATGGAATCCCCATGTCAATGAAGTTATTAAAAAATAAAACAAAACCTTAGGCTTTATAAAAAGAAACTTTAACAAATGTAATAGAGATATAAAACTAAAATGCTACCTCACTTTGGTGAGACCTGTACTAGAATATGCATCTTCTGTATGGGACCCATCCACCAAAGAAAACATTGATAAACTAGAACAAATTCAAAAAAGAGCTGCCAGATTCATTACTGGAGAATATTCGAAACTGACAAGAGTAACACCATTAGTTAAATCATTAAACCTTGAAACACTAGAGGATAGAAGAACCAAGAGCAAAGTAGTAATCATACATAAAGCAATTAATTCTAATTTAGAAATACAACACAAAGATAACTTAATACAACCCTCAGATAGACATAAGGATAAAAACACCTTTCTTATTCCGTATGCAAGAACAAACACATACAAGTTTTCCTTCTTCCCGTCCGGAATTCGAGCGTGGAATGGGTTGCCTGAAGAATCCAGGAAAACCAACACTTTATCAACATTTAAATCTCTAATAAAAATGCAGGACTAAACACAAACCATAGATAAGCGTAGGACGCAATAATCTTCTGTATAGAAGGAGCGTCTGTAAACAGATAAGATAAACTAAAAACTGCGTTTTATAAGATTTACGATTGCATTAGAAAACAAAACAAAAACATATTTTCATTAAATTAATTTGTATTCCCACAAAATAAAACTAATTTGACTTTGGAGAAGTTCACTTCTTAAATATTGACACGAGCCTTCTCGATTGTTCTTTTTCCTCTGGGGTTTTGGTGGTGTACCCTCTTTACTCCTCTATCATTTGACATTCTTTCTAGGTGTGGTATGCAGTGGCGTAGCTAGGGTCACCTGCCCCAGGGGACATGACACAAATTTTGTACCCCTTCCTGGACCGACAATTTCTGGGGGCTCAGTGAGCCCCCTAGAAATTTTTTGAAATTTTACGGTTTATATGGTTCATTTTCGAAGCATCTGGTATTTTAATGAAGTAGAATACAGATTAATAATTCTCTATGCGATTGTAAACAATTTATTTGAAGAAAAAAAATAGACTCTACTAATTATACATGATTGGAATAGACATAGTCTACAACAAATTGATCGTCCTTGATTTGACTGTCGCAAACTCGCCAATCACATTGTCGAATTTAATATTCTCAAGTGTTTCTCTTTTGATGCTAAGGAGTGCAAGATCACTAAGACGATCTTGTCCCATTGAAGCCTGTAAATAAAACAAAATAAGCTTCAGTCTGCTTAAGGACCGCTCACAGCTTGACATCAATGTCATAGAAATTTCCAAAATCTAAGCAATTTTGACGAAGTGTATCGACATTTGTTTCAGCGAGAAGAGTTTTGACGTTTATTAAAAATACAAATTTGGTGTTTAAGTTTTTTAGACAAAAACCATATTGATATTTCCTGTTGGAGTCTATCAGTTACGCTGTTCATAACAAGTGCAATTTCTCCTTCTGCCAAAAGTCCTGCATCTCTTGCTAATTCTCCAGGTATCCTCCGATGTCACCTAATCCTTCTGTCAACCTCGATTCTCCAAGTTGTGCATCTTGTTTTTCCATTTTCTATCGCAACGAGGCTAAAATTATCACGAATGTTGACAAGTTCTTGCACCAGCGATTCAAGATAAGATGCTGCTTCCTTGAAATTTATAGTAGGATCCTGCAACCGTTTCTGGAGACGAACAATTTTCCCAAGTATGATGTTCCAGAAATGTATCAAAACTAGGAAGTTTAAATTTAATATACCTGCCAGTAAAGTTTCTTCATCACTTCTGTTGTCAGGCGTTATAGTTGCATCTTCTGATAATTTTTCCAACAGCCCTACTAGTTCATATAGTCCATCATAAATAGCTTCAACAGCTTCTGATCGTGCACTCCAGCATGTTTTAGACTCCCTCTTCACTGTGACTGTGATTGGCACAATTATTTTTAATTCTTCCCAACGAGTTGTTAACGAAAGAAAAACAAATATATACTTTCAAATCTTCCAAAAAACGTGATCCTGTTTAGCTAAAGTTGCCAGATACGTGGAGACCAAAAGGGGGGCATAATAAAACAATAAGGAGGATGACAAAGGAGGACATTTTGAATATTTCATTTGAGTCGTCCCGGATTAAACTTAAAGTCAGTACAATTTTATTGTAATAGCTGCCACTGTTCATGCAAGAGTCTTAAAAAACTGTTCATTTTTGTCTTGTACAAATGATTTAAGATGGCTGTATTGGTCAAACAATTGCACATCATGTACAATACACTTCTCTTTCACAATCAATATACACGGCAAAAGGTCATCAAGGTTACATTCTTTGATATTATCTAAGTACATCCAATTAAAGCATTGAAGTTCATCAAAAGTTTTCAACCACTTTTCTAAGTCACTAATGAATGCTTCGTACACCAACTTAACATCTGCCAAACTCTTCTTCTTGACCACTTTCCTTAAGTCTTCTCAACATGTCCTTGAATTTCAGTGAAATAAATGTATACTCCAATCTATTTTTCAAAACTTACAAGGTTGTGTGAAGACGGCTCATAACCACCAATACTGCTGCTATTTCCATTTCATTTATTACAATGACTGCGATTTTTTTAACCTAGATTTTTTCGTCCTTGTCTAGATTTCGAAGTTTAAAAATAGCCATAATCTATTTTTATGTTAAGTAAACATACGATGTAATAGTTGTAAAAACGATACATAAATATTATAATATAAAATGTAAGAAAAGCCCGACATTTTAAACGATTTTAGCTTAGCCTACCGGACGGAGAACATTGAGCTGAAAAAGAGGACATGTCCTCCTTCTGCCGGACGTCTGGCAACACTATGTTTAGCTGAGTTTAAGCTGTGGTTGTCGCAGTTTACAAACAATGCTCTGTAATTTCTGGCACATATTCGCCGTTGAATGCCGGATATATGCCCAGTCATTACATCAGCATTGTCATAACATTGTGACCGATAGTCGGCTAGAGGTATGTTATTTTTGTTATCATATTCCAGTTTCTCTACGATAACCCTTTCAAGACCTGCTGCGTCTTTGGAATGTATCTGAACAAAACATAAAAATGATTCTTTAATGGTTACTTTTTTTAGTTTGAAAATCCACATGCGCCCCTTAATGCTCAATTGGGGCGCCAAAATTATGCTTGCCAACTGGTTTCTAATGAAGATATTTTTGGAGCTCAAAATTCAATCTTGCAAAAGTATTTGAAATACATTAGTTTACATCCAAATAAATTTAAATGATTAATTTTAATACTCATTTTGGCGCCCCCTAACGTGGCGCCCGGGTACATATGTCCCCCTGCACCCCCTAGCTACACCACTGGTGGTATCCTGATATAAACTGTATAGTTCATGGTTGGTTTTTATTCTCCTTTCCGAATTCATCCTATGTTGGTCCATATATTTTCTTGAGAACTTTCCTCTCCCATGTATTTAACAGTTTTTCTGCAGTTTTTGTTACGGTCCAAGTTTCACTTGCATATGTTACAGCTGGTCTGATGATCGTTTTATAAAGAGTTTTCATTGTTTCCCAGTAATGTCTTTGTTTTTGAGGATTTTCTGGCTACAATTAAACATTGTATTGCTTATGATTTAATTGATGAAGTTTTTCATGGCCTCACGCAAGTTACAATATTAGAGTGCAGCCTTGCACTAGATACATACTTAAATGAAAAAAAAGTTATTTGAAACTAGCTCATTTTTCAAATAAGAAATACGGCTTTGTTTGGTTGGTTGGTTTTTTTTTGGGGGGGGCGGCAAAGCTTTGTGACGTCGTAATGGAGGGTGTTCTAAGTTTTTGTTACGACGTGTGACGAGGGGGTGGGGGGAAATTGGACAAAATCACGTGACGTCTTTTATGGACGACCCCTTGTGTCGCGACTGACACGCCTCCTATGGGATGGGGATCAGACCCTGGCTTATAAACCAAACCGGCTTCTCCGAACACGCAATCATTAAAATTCTTGACCTTTTGTCGGGTGTACTCTTCGCTCCCCTCGCCATAGCCTTCGAATGTCGTGTTTGTAAATATTGACGTCAGTTGAACCGTTTGACCCCAACACTTTAGCACACGATCAAACCAACTGTTTATTCTGTCAGTCTCTGACCCACCAATCTTCTTAACTCTCGACCTTTAAATATTATCATTAATCTCTTCTGTATTGTCTTATTCATATTTCCTCTCTTGTTCTATCTTTCTATATATCTCTGTTTCTCGCTCTCTCTCGCTCTCTCTCGCTCTCTCTCGCTCTCTCTCGCTCTCGCTCCCTCTTAACTTTTATCTTACCTAGTTTTTGTCTATGTTTTTCACTCTGACTTTCTATTTATCTCTCATTCTCTCAATTTCTCTTTATAACCTCTTCTCTCTCTCTCTCTCTCTCTCTCTCTTTAAACTCTCTCCCTCCTTCTCTCTCTCTCTCTCTCTCTCTCTTGCTAAACTCTCTCCCTCCTTCTCTCTCTCTCACGATATTTTAATCAACTATTTTTAAATAGAAAATCTTGCGAGGTTTCGGCCGCGGTAAGAAAAGCACAATGAATGTAGTGTGTATTTTTCGGTTGTTTGTTTGTTTGTTGTTGTTTTGTTTTGTTTTTTAAAGCAAACAAAAGTATAAACACGTTTTTATCTGGTCCAATGTTAATTCAACACTACTGCTATAAAGCAAACGCTAACAAGTCCTACCTGTGACATCACCACCAGCAAATAAAAATTTAATCCAGGATTTTGTTTGGAGGGTGCAGAATGAAAACAAAACACAAAACCAGGCGATAAAAAAAAATAAAAAAATATTCAAGTCTCGGAGAAAAGATCCAGCTCTCTAAAACTGAAAACCGGAAATTTAACAGCGAACTTGTAAAGAGTACGACTGTAGTGATATTGCAAGAATAAATCTGAATAAACTGGAATCTACTGGTAAAGCTTATTGGGCAATAAGGTCATTCCAGGACATAATGTGCAGCCAATAGAAGATCCCCTGTGGACGCCATGGTAGGAGTTCTCAGTCGCTGACGTCAATGTGTTCATTAGAACACAAATATATTTCAACAAGGGACGCAATCTATTACGTACGGTCCCGTCCCTGCTTGTTCCCCCCCCCCTCCGTGCCCTTTGATTCATATGCCCATGTCATTTTGTTTTGTGAGCCGACATGTTGGTTACACGGATCTATCTGCCTGACGTTAGGTGTAGCGGTGACTAATGACCTAATGACTAGAACTCAAATGCCCCCCCCCCAAAGATGCTATACGGACGTACAACTGTGTCTTTGACAACAAGATGTCTCGCATATAATGAAAGTAATGAAATTATAACAAAAATCTGTCTCGCACGTAATGAAAGTAATGAAGTTATAAACAAAACCTGTCTCGCATGTAATGAAAGTGATGAAATTATAACAAAAACCTGTCTCACATGTAATGAAAGAAATGAAATTATAACAAAAAACTGTGTCACATGTAATGAAAGTAATGAAATAATAACAAAAACCAGTCTCACATATAATGAAATTATAACAAAAACCTGTCTCGAATGTAATGAAAGTAATGAAATTATAACAAAAACCTGTCTCGCATGTAATGAAAGTAATGAAATTATAACAAAAACCTGTCTCGAATGAAATGAAAGTAATGAAATTATAACAAAAACCTGTCTCGCATGTAATGAACTTAATGAAATTATAACAAAAAACTGTATCGAATGTAATGAAAGTAATGAAATTATAACAAAAACCTGTCTCGCATGTAATGAAAGAAATGAAATTATAACAAAAACCTGTCTCGCATGTAAAGAAAGTAATGAAATTTGTAACAAAAACCTGTCTCGCATGTAAGGAAAGTAATGAAATTATAACAAAAACCTGTCTCACCTGTAATGAAAGTAATGAAATTATAACAAAAACCTGTCTCGCATGTAATGAAAGTAATGAAATTATAACAAAAACTGTCTCGCATGTAATGAAAGTAATGAAATTATAACAAAAAACTGTCTCGCATGTAAGGAAAGTAATGAAATTATAACAAAAACCTGTCTTCGTGTAATGAAAGTAATGAAATTATAACAAAAACCTGTCTCGAATGTAATGAAAGTAATGATATTATAACAAAAAACTGTCTCGCATGTAATGAAAGTATTGAAATTATAACAAAAACATGTCTGCGTGAAATGAAAGCAATGAAATTATAACAAAAACCTGTCTCGAATGTAATGAAAATAATGAAATTATAACAAAGAGCTGTCTCGCATGTAATGAAAGAAATGAAATTATAACAAAAAACCTGTCTCGCATGTAAAGAAAGTAATGAAATTGTAACAAAAACCTGTCTCGCATATAATGAAAGTAGTGAAATATTAACAAAAACCTGTCTCACATATAATGAAATTATAACAAAAACCTGTCTCCAATGTAATGAAAGTAATGAAATTATAACAAAAACCTGTCTCGCATGTAATGAAAGTAATGAAATTATAACAAAAACCTGTCTCGAATGTAATGAAAGTAATGAAATTATAACAAAATACTGTCTCGCATGTAATGAAAGTAATGAAATTATAAACAAAAACCTGTCTCGCATGTAATGAAAGTAATGAAATTATAACAAAAACATGTATCGAATGTAATGAAAGTAATGAAGTTATAACAAAAACCTGTCTCGCGTGTAATGAAAGTAATGAAATTATAACAAAAACCTGTATCGAATGTAATGAAAGTAATGAAGTTATAACAAAAACATGTCTCACATGTAATGAAAGAAATGAAATTATAACAAAAAACTGTCTCACATGTAATGAAAGTAATGAAATATTAACAAAAACCTGTCTCACATATAATGAAATTATAACAAAAACCTGTCTCCAATGTAATGAAAGTAATGAAATTATAACAAAAACCTGTCTCTCATGTAATGAAAGTAATGAAATTATAACAAAAACCTGTCTCACATGTAATGAAAGTAATGAAATATTAACAAAAACCTGCCCGCATGTAATGAGCGTAATGAAATTATAACAAAATACTGTATCGCATGTGATGAAAGTAATGAAATTATAACAATAACCTGTCTCGCATGTAATGAAAGTAATGAAATTATAACAAAAACCTGTCTCGCATGTAATGAAAGTAATGAAATTATAACAAAAACATGTCTCGCGTGAAATGAAAGTAATGAAATTATAACAAAAACCTGTATCGAATGTAATGAAAGTAATGAAGTTATAACAAAAACCTGTCTCGCGTGTAATGAAAGTAATGAAATTATAACAAAAACCTGTATCGAATGTAATGAAAGTAATGAAGTTATCACAAAAAACTGTCTTGCATGTAATGAAAGTAATTAAATTATAACAAAAACCTGTCTCGCATGTAATGAAAGTAATGAAATTATAACAAAAACTTGTCTCGCATGTAATGAAAGTAATAAAATTATAACAAAAACCTGTCTCGCATGTAATGAAAGTAATGAAATTATAACAAAAACCTGTCTTTGTGAAATGAAACTAATGAAATTATAACAAAACCCTGTCTTGTATGTAATGAAAGTAATGAAATTATACTAAAAACCTGTCTCGCATGTAATGAAAGTAATGAAATTATAACAAAAACCTGTCTCGCAAGTAATGAAAGTAATAAAATAATAACAAAAACCTGTCTAACATATAATGAAATTATAACAAAAACCTGTCTCGATTGTAATGAAAGTAATGAAATTATAACAAAAACCTGTCTCGCATGTAATGAAAGTAATGAAAATATAACAAAAACCTGTCTCGCGTGCAATGAAAGTAATGAAATTATAACAAAAACCTGTCTCGCATGTAATGAAAGTAATGAAATTATAAAAAACCTGTCTTCGTGTAATGAAAGTAATGAAACTTAACAAAAACATGTCTCACATGTAATGAAAGAAATGAAATTATAACAAAAAACTGTCTCACATGTAATGAAAGTAATGAAATATTAACAAAAACCTGTCTCACATATAATGAAATTATAACAAAAACCTGTCTCCAATGTAATGAAAGTAATGAAATTATAACCAAAACCTGTCTCGCATGTAATGAAAGTAATGAAATTATAACAAAAACCTGTCTCGAATGTAATGAAAGTAATGAAATTATAACAATAACCTTTCTCGCATGTAATGAAAGTAATGAAATTATAACAAAAACCTGTCTCGCATGTAATGAAAGTAATGAAATTATAAAAAAAACATGTATCGAATGTAATGAAAGTAATGAAGTTATAACAAAAACCTGTCTCGCGTGTAATGAAAGTAATGAAATTATAACAAAAACCTGTATCGAATGTAATGAAAGTAATGAAGTTATAACAAAAACATGTCTCACATGTAATGAAAGAAATGAAATTATAACAAAAAACTGTCTCACATGTAATGAAAGTAATGAAATATTAACAAAAACCTGTCTCACATATAATGAAATTATAACAAAAACCTGTCTCCAATGTAATGAAAGTAATGAAATTATAACAAAAACCTGTCTCGCATGTAATGAAAGTAATGAAATTATAACAAAAACCTGTCTCACATGTAATGAAAGTAATGAAATATTAACAAAAACCTGTCTCGCATGTAATGAGCGTAATGAAATTATAACAAAATACTGTCTCGCATGTGATGAAAGTAATGAAATTATAACAATAACATGTCTCGCATGTAATGAAAGTAATGAAATTATAACAAAAACCTGTCTCGATTGTAATGAAAGTAATGAAATTATAACAAAAACATGTCTCGCGTGAAATGAAAGTAATGAAATTATAACAAAAACCTGTCTCGAATGTAATGAAAGTAATGAAGTTATAACAAAAACCTGTCTCGCGTGTAATGAAAGTAATGAAATTATAACAAAAACCTGTATCGAATGTAATGAAAGTAATGAAGTTATAACAAAAAACTGTCTTGCATGTAATGAAAGTAATTAAATTATAACAAAAACCTGTCTCGCATGTAATGAAAGTAATGAAATTATAACAAAAACTTGTCTCGCATGTAATGAAAGTAATAAAATTATAACAAAAAACTGTCTCGCATGTAATAAAAGTAATGAAATTATAACAAAAACCTGTCTGCGTGAAATGAAACTAATGAAATTATAACAAAACCCTGTCTTGCATGTAATGAAAGTAATGAAATTATAACAAAAACCTGTCTCGCATGTAATGAAAGTAATGAAATTATAACAAAAACCTGTCTCGCAAGTAATGAAAGTAATGAAATAATAACAAAAACCTGTCTAACATATAATGAAATTATAACAAAAACCTGTCTCGATTGTAATGAAAGTAATGAAATTATAACAAAAACCTGTCTCGCATGTAATGAAAGTAATGAAAATATAACAAAAACCTGTCTCGCGTGCAATGAAAGTAATGAAATTATAACAAAAACCTGTCTCACATGTAATGAAAGAAATGAAATTATAACAAAAAACTGTCTCACATGTAATGAAAGTAATGAAATATTAACAAAAACCTGTCTCACATATAATGAAATTATAACAAAAACCTGTCTCCAATGTAATGAAAGTAATGAAATTATAACCAAAACATGTCTCGCATGTAATGAAAGTAATGAAATTATAACAAAAACCTGTCTCGAATGTAATGAAAGTAATGAAATTATAACAATAACCTTTCTCGCATGTAATGAAAGTAATGAAATTATAACAAAAACCTGTCTACCATGTAATGAAAGTAATGAAATTATAAAAAAAACATGTATCGAATGTAATGAAAGTAATGAAGTTATAACAAAAACCTGTCTCGCGTGTAATGAAAGTAATGAAATTATAACAAAAACCTGTATCGAATGTAATGAAAGTAATGAAGTTATAACAAAAACATGTCTCACATGTAATGAAAGAAATGAAATTATAACAAAAAACTGTCTCACATGTAATGAAAGTAATGAAATATTAACAAAAACCTGTCTCACATATAATGAAATTATAACAAAAACCTGTCTCCAATGTAATGAAAGTAATGAAATTATAACAAAAACCTGTCTCGCATGTAATGAAAGTAATGAAATTATAACAAAAACCTGTCTCACATGTAATGAAAGTAATGAAATATTAACAAAAACCTGTCTCGCATGTAATGAGCGTAATGAAATTATAACAAAATACTGTCTCGCATGTGATGAAAGTAATGAAATTATAACAATAACATGTCTCGCATGTAATGAAAGTAATGAAATTATAACAAAAACCTGTCTCGATTGTAATGAAAGTAATGAAATTATAACAAAAACATGTCTCGCGTGAAATGAAAGTAATGAAATTATAACAAAAACCTGTCTCGAATGTAATGAAAGTAATGAAGTTATAACAAAAACCTGTCTCGCGTGTAATGAAAGTAATGAAATTATAACAAAAACCTGTATCGAATGTAATGAAAGTAATGAAGTTATAACAAAAAACTGTCTTGCATGTAATGAAAGTAATTAAATTATAACAAAAACCTGTCTCGCATGTAATGAAAGTAATGAAATTATAACAAAAACTTGTCTCGCATGTAATGAAAGTAATAAAATTATAACAAAAACCTGTCTCGCATGTAATGAAAGTAATGAAATTATAACAAAAACCTGTCTGCGTGAAATGAAACTAATGAAATTATAACAAAACCCTGTCTTGCATGTAATGAAAGTAATGAAATTATAACAAAAACCTGTCTCGCATGTAATGAAAGTAATGAAATTATAACAAAAACCTGTCTCGCAAGTAATGAAAGTAATGAAATAATAACAAAAACCTGTCTAACATATAATGAAATTATAACAAAAACCTGTCTCGATTGTAATGAAAGTAATGAAATTATAACAAAAACCTGTCTCGCATGTAATGAAAGTAATGAAAATATAACAAAAACCTGTCTCGCGTGCAATGAAAGTAATGAAATTATAACAAAAACCTGTCTCGCTTGTAATGAAAGTAATGAAATTATAACAAAAACCTGTCTTCGTGTAATGAAAGTAATGAAACTATAACAAAAACATGTCTCACATGTAATGAAAGAAATGAAATTATAACAAAAAACTGTCTCACATGTAATGAAAGTAATGAAATATTAACAAAAACCTGTCTCACATATAATGAAATTATAACAAAAACCTGTCTCCAATGTAATGAAAGTAATGAAATTATAACCAAAACATGTCTCGCATGTAATGAAAGTAATGAAATTATAACAAAAACCTGTCTCGAATGTAATGAAAGTAATGAAATTATAACAATAACCTTTCTCGCATGTAATGAAAGTAATGAAATTATAACAAAAACCTGTCTCGCATGTAATGAAAGTAATGAAATTATAAAAAAAACATGTATCGAATGTAATGAAAGTAATGAAGTTATAACAAAAACCTGTCTCGCGTGTAATGAAAGTAATGAAATTATAACAAAAACCTGTATCGAATGTAATGAAAGTAATGAAGTTATAACAAAAACATGTCTCACATGTAATGAAAGAAATGAAATTATAACAAAAAACTGTCTCACATGTAATGAAAGTAATGAAATATTAACAAAAACCTGTCTCCAATGTAATGAAAGTAATGAAATTATAACAAAAACCTGTCTCGCATGTAATGAAAGTAATGAAATTATAACAAAAACCTGTCTCACATGTAATGAAAGTAATGAAATATTAACAAAAACCTGTCTCGCATGTAATGAGCGTAATGAAATTATAACAAAATACTGTCTCGCATGTGATGAAAGTAATGAAATTATAACAATAACATGTCTCGCATGTAATGAAAGTAATGAAATTATAACAAAAACCTGTCTCGATTGTAATGAAAGTAATGAAATTATAACAAAAACATGTCTCGCGTGAAATGAAAGTAATGAAATTATAACAAAAACCTGTCTCGAATGTAATGAAAGTAATGAAGTTATAACAAAAACCTGTCTCGCGTGTAATGAAAGTAATGAAATTATAACAAAAACCTGTATCGAATGTAATGAAAGTAATGAAGTTATAACAAAAAACTGTCTTGCATGTAATGAAAGTAATTAAATTATAACAAAAACCTGTCTCGCATGTAATGAAAGTAATGAAATTATAACAAAAACTTGTCTCGCATGTAATGAAAGTAATAAAATTATAACAAAAACCTGTCTCGCATGTAATGAAAGTAATGAAATTATAACAAAAACCTGTCTTTGTGAAATGAAACTAATGAAATTATAACAAAACCCTGTCTTGCATGTAATGAAAGTAATGAAATTATACTAAAAACCTGTCTCGCATGTAATGAAAGTAATAAAATTATAACAAAAACCTGTCTCGCAAGTAATGAAAGTAATGAAATAATAACAAAAACCTGTCTAACATATAATGAAATTATAACAAAAACCTGTCTCGATTGTAATGAAAGTAATGAAAGTAATGAAATTATAACAAAAACCTGTCTTGCATGTAATGAAAGTAATGAAATTATAACAAAAACCTGTCTCGCGTGCAATGAAAGTAATGAAATTATAACAAAATCTGTCTCACATGTAATGAAAGTAATAAATTAATTTCTAGACAGGCTGCACCTCTATCCCTGAAAAGCTGAAACTCAGGGGCATCCAGACTTTTTGCAAAGAGGACAATATTTCAATGAAGTAAAAGTATTCGCGGGATGGATAAAGAGAATAAACAAAAATTACATACACTTAGGCTGAGTACATGCGCTTTTTTTATTATTATTATTTTAAAGAGTTATGGAGTTGTGGAGGAAATGGGGAAATTGCAATCTTTATTTTCCTCAACTTTATAAATATCTCATTCCATCATTTGAAATGATAAAACTTGGATAAATAATGGCCAAGTTATGGAATAGAGATACTTATTTTATAATAATTATTACGTACCTGAAATAAATAACATGTGTTGAAACATAACTAGTGCCGAAGATGTTAATAGCAAAAAATGTGACGGAAAAATGTTTTAAAATGTTAGTTCACAACGCCATATTCTTTTCCTTTTAAGAAAATAAATAATAAACAATATTATGACGGCTTTTTTTTAATAAACACTCACGTTGGTAAACAATAAAATATCATAGATTTTTTGCATTGAATTGCCCTTATAGTTTCTTTTTTTTTACTCACAACATCTTATTATTTCAGCTTTCCTTACAAATATAATGTGGTCGTTACAGAAAATATCCAAGAATCATTTATTATTAAGATGAGGCCGCGTGCCAGTTAAAATCTAAGCGAGGGCCTTATTTGGTCCGCGGGCCGACTTTGGGCACCCCTGCTCTATATTTTGGCTGTTGATGCCTTTACAATGACTGGTTTGTTGAACCCGTCACAATAAGAAGTTCGCGCTAGTGGCTTCATTATCTAAATTGTGTGTATACTCCATAAACTAATGCGTACTTGTGTTCATGTATACCATTAGTCTTATGGCAGATTATACATTGTCCAAAATAAGGTCAATCAAACATTACCAACAAACACGTAAGGGCTTGCAAAGGGGGGGGGTGGTTAGATTAAACCATTCCAGGCTTAAGTTTCATGACACCTAATATTACAATAGACACTCTCTGAAAGTTAATGATGTATAGCATTACAAAACAGAAATATTTACTACGCGTTAGAAAGGAATGACAGAAAAACAAAACAAAAAATCTATTTTATGTTGTTAACAATCTTTCTTAACTTTTTAACTTATTAAATGATGTCACGAATAAACGTATGTGAAATAACTCAAGCATATTTAAACATTTCACTATACTAATTCACTAATCCACTAATCCACCCAACCATCCACCCAACCATCAACCAAACCACCCACCCATCCATCCATCCAGCCAGCCATCCACCCACCCCATTCAACCACGCATCCATCCATCCATCCACCAATTCATCCATCCATCCATCAATCCACCCACCAATTCATCCACCCATCTATCCATCCACCATCTCATCCATCCACCCATCCATCCATCCACCTTCTCATCCATCCACCCATCAATCCATCCACCATCTCATCCATCCACTGATCCACCCATCCACCCATCCTTCCATCCCCCTTCTCATCCATCCACCATCTCATCCATCCACTCATCCACCCATCAATCCTTCCACCATCTCATCCATCCACCCATCCACCCATCCTTCCATCCCCCTTCTCATCCATCCACACATCTTTCCATCCACTCATCCACCCATCAATCCATCCACCATCTCATCCATCCACTCATCCACCCATCTTTCCATCCACCATCTCATCCATCCACTTATCCACCCATCTTTCAATCTACCATCTCATCCATCCACTCATCCACCCATCCATCCATCCACCATTTCATCCATCCACTCATCCACCCATCCACCCATCCATCCATCCCCAAACCATCCATCAGCCAATCCATCCATACACCCATCCACCATCTCATCCATCCACTCTTCCACCCATCCACCCAACTACCATCTCATCCATCCAATCATCCATCCCTCCTCCCATCAATACACCAATTCATCCATCCATCCACCCACCAATTAATCCACCCATCCATCCACCCACCATCTCATCCATCCACCCATCAATCCATCCACCATCTCATCCATCCACTCATCCACCCATTCATCCATCCACCATCTCATCCATCCACTCATCCACCCATCTTTCTATCCACCATCTCATCCATCCACTCATCCACCCATCTTTCCATCCACCATCTCACCCATCCACTCATCCACCCATCCATCCATCCACTATCTTATCCATCCACTCATCCACCCATCTTTCCATCCACCATCTCATCCATCCACTCACCCACCTATCTTTCAATCCACCATCTCATCCATCCACCCATCCACCCATCCACCGTCTCATCCATCCACTTATCCACCCATCCATTCATCCACCCACCCATCCATCAACCAACCCATCCATACACCCACCCGTCCACCCACCCATCCATCCATCCATCCACCATCTCATCCATCCACCCATCCCCCATCTCATCCATCCACTCATCCACCCATCCATCCACCCATCCATCCATCCACCCACCCATCCATCCACCAACCCACCCATACACCCACCTATACACCCACCTATCCATCCATCCATCCACCCAACAATCCATCCACCCACCTACCCACTATCCATTGCTTAATCCATCCACCATAGATTTCATAGATCCACCACCCACCCATCCATTTGTCCATCCACGATCCATCTATCCATCCATCCACTCACCCACCCATCCATCCGTCTATCAATTGACTCCATCCGGTCTATTTTACTTATCTCGATGCCCTCAGAACAGCTTCCAAGCTCACCTTTGTCTCTGCCACAGTTTCACAATATCAGGGATCTCGTGATATCCCTGCTTGAATAGACCCAGACTTACAGTTCATTCAAGTTTGTTTTGATGCATCTTTCAGGAACAACACTGCGTCGCACTTCATCGCCGACCCACCCCTGCCATTTATTGCTGGACACTTTCGCAGTAAAAATATAGTTTGAAATTGGTTAACAGTTTGTGGCAGATAATAATTAATAAGTAAAAAAACGAAAGTGTTTATTGGAGAAGAGAAATACACGGTGTTGTTGTTGACGTGGGGGACTCAAGTCTTCACTGGAAAGCCACGCAACTCTGTCGTCTCTGGTATTCGTGTCAGCTGTTAAAAAATGAGCCAAGTGGAGATAACCCCTAATGTCACTGCGACTCTTGTGTTTTTCTTACATAATCACAAGGTGACATAAATCCTACTCTGCAACCCCAGAACAGGGGTAGACAAACCATTTTGTAAAAATAATGTGTTTTTTTTATGCTAAGGAAATAAATTAAGGGCTGAATGAATACGACAGTGTGGAATAGTATTTTTATACAACACGGAATCACGTGATCACATGAGGGAAAAAAAGGAGTGGGGGACACTAAAAGTTGAATCAAACCAGAAGAAGTGATCGAAAAACTAGACCCACCCCCTTCGCACTCACACAAGCCCCCCCCCCACACACACACATATAAAAAAATACAGTCGTAGTACAGATGACATTAATTTCTTCGGCTCACAAGCTAATGAGTGTCGCTCGCCGTGGATTCAATTAATATCATCGCGTAATGTGTCTAGTCTTAAGGCGGGCACTCAACCCAGTGACGTCACGGCTCAGGTTGTGCGATGACATTCACTTCTTGGCAGTGACTTAAGATTGTGTTTGTGCTTCGGTTTGGCATTTTAGACATTTTAAAGTAATTAAGGTGGGGTGATTGTCTTGCGTGAAATAAGGATATAGGCTAGATGGCTAGATAATTATCTTGAAAGTAGTAAGAAACAGAGGAACCACTCATAATGATCACAATTCGTTCCAGGGTCTTACTCGTTAAGCGAAACACTCGTTAAACGAAACAAATTTTCCCATACAAATCAATGTAAAATACGGTGATGCGTTCCATGCAGAAAAAATACTCATTTAAAAAAAAATTATTAACATTTATTCAAATTTATGAATTTTTAAAGAATGTAACAACTTGGAATACAATTAAGATTTGCAACAAAAAACGTAATTTTAAAAAAAAAGAATTTATGACAAATAGTTAATCTTTTTTAACTAGAAAACTATCTAAAGACATTTGTTTTTGCCGAAGCTTCAAAATTTGACGAAAATGTGTAGTAACCGTTTCGTAGACATTCTTGACACTCCATTTGAAACATCCATCGCCTCAATTTTGTTTTTGTTCTTTAGAATAGTGAAGATCGTTGATCTTGGCAAATTGTAAGTGCGTGCTAGATTAGCCACGCTCACATCTTGTTCTCGCTTTTAAATGATTTTACGTTTCATTTCAACGCTAACAGACCGAATGCAAAACACATAATGCATCGGGGCGGAAGTGCCGGCTCACAAATGAATTTCCAGGAAAAATGGACTTCCCCTTTCTGCGTTATGCAAAACGTCGCTCGTTAAGGGAGCAACTTTTTTGCTCGATATGCGTATTAATCGTTATGAGAGGTGATCGTTATGAGAGGTGATCGTTATGAGAGGTTCCACTGTATAGGTGGGGTGGGGATCTTGAGCGTAAATGGGCTTCTCTCGATCTCTATTTCTCTGTCTCCTGGTCTGTACACGCGTCTGTCTCTATCTCTCATTTACTTATTTATTCTCTATGTCTCACTCACTCTCTGTCTGTTTTTCTCTCTCTCTTATCTCTCTCTCCCTCTCTCTCACTCTCTCTCTCTCTTATTTCTCCCGCCCTCTTAGTCTTTTTCTGTTTCTTATTCCCTCTCTCGCCTGTGTGTGTATCTCTATCTAACACCAGTGAGTTCTTTGTAGACATAACGATGTTTAGTTGTTGTTTATTACAAGGGCTATTGTTAACGAATACAGTCTTGACAGTTGCCTATACAGAGAGTAGATTATGATCGTTGTTTTATTTCAGTTCTGCATCTGTTGTGTTATGTTTGTTTTTTTTTGGGTCGAGATTTTTTCTTTTCCTTTGAACCGTATGTGTCCCACGATGAAAAATACAAACTAGTAAAGTCGTTGTTCAAATGTTTGTTTTAGTGTTTCTTAAAAAGTATGGCATCCTGTTTCTAAATGCGTAAAACAAACCAAACAAAATGAGGACACAAATCAATTTTACGTTGCTAATGGGTACAATTGAGCCGAAACTTGTATACACCAACTCACTTCAAATGACAAAACTGTTTATCCTTTTTGAGTCAGTTTTTTTGTGATACTTTCAACTGAACCTAGAGTGGCCTAATCTCAATAATCGAAAATAATAAGAACATCGAGATTTCACTTAAGTGGGGTTTTCTTTGGTTTTTTCACATTGTCGACTAAAATCACTATAGATTACACAATGTGTACGTCAGAAAGCTTAATTTTGACACTGGCTTCCAGTGGCTGGTTGAATAGATCACACAATTATGTCAATGTCTCACAGCTGAATAGATGAATCGGCCCAGCATTTTAACTGACATTATATTAATACGGGTATTGTGAGTCCTCCTTTACAATTACAATGATTAGTTTTAAAAATGCTACATTTTGTATCCCTCTAGTTCAAGAGTGCCATAAAGATCAATAAATATACTTAAAATGAAGTTTTGAGAGGTCCGCGATTTCTTTTTAAGCCTTTAAGCTCTTCAATTTTCCCTTGTAGCAGAAAAAAAGAAAATTGTCTACATATATAATATATACATATATATATATATATATATATATATATATATATATATAATATATATATATATATATATATATATATATATATATATATATATATAATATATATATATATATATATATATATATATATATATATATATATATATATATAATTTGCAATGTACGTCACGTCTGTATGGTCCGGTTGTCATTCCGTGACGCTACTAATTTTAGGAAGCAGCGCAACCAAATTACTGCACCAAAAATAACTCTTTTTGAAAGATCTGCATAAAATTGTTCAATATGAAAATAAATGAATAAAATAAATGAAAGTTCTGTATTACTTTTTTAAAAATTCTGATGTGTATTTTTTCAAAATAAATAGATTTCAGCTGAAATGTATTTATTTTGAAAACTTCCGTCATTTTTGACGGATAATACACTAGTATATATATATATATAATATATTTTTTAAAAAAAAATATATATATATATATATAATTCTTATTAGGAAGGAACGTAACGATTAATTAATTGATTGATCGTTAAAAAATTAATTCTTTAAAATTAATTTGATCGATTAAAATTCTATTAAAATTTAAGAAAATATTTCTAATATTTTGTTTTCTCCAATTGATTAATTATAATTTATTATTTTTGCTACTTACATACTTTTCCCTCGTATTATTATTTGTTTAGACGTGCATACGTAAAAAAATAATAATTTTAAAACGTTTTTCTTTCTTATTTCTTGCATTAATTAAAGAATTTCCTGGGTTACGTCACAAATATTAAGACCAAGAAATTAACGCGACTTAACCAATTTCGCAAAATAATGAATCGCAACTTAACGGGATCTATATATGCCGTATAAAAATATAATTAATCAAAATTTATCGATTAATTTTTTTCCCGATTAATCAAACAAATTTTTTCAATCAGTACCAGCCCTAATCTAATACATAATCGCCCTACCTGTGCGTGTGTCTCCCCCATCGAAAGGCGTGCAAAAAGGCAATTGAAAGGCACGAAAAAGGCGCGCAAAATTATTATAAATAAATTTAAAATGTTCGCAGTAAAAAAAATAGTATATTACGTCATTGTTTTAGCACAGAACGTCAATTACCGAAACAACGCACGAACTATGCGTGTGTGTGAGCCTTAGCAGGCTTTTCCATTAGTCTAATACATAATCGCCCTATCTGTGCGTGTCTCCCCTAAGCTATGGCGGATTAAGGGGGGGGGGCTGAACGGGCTAAAGCCAGGGGCCCCCGATGATTTAGGGCCCCCAAACTTAGCATATTTTATAATAAATGTGGACAAATGTATACATGAATTGCTGAAAATATGATAAATTAATAAAATCTCATCTCTTAAAATGGTCTCTTTTCCCACACGATAGTCTTAGCAGTCAAAAAACCTGATTTGATAGGCTCAATAACAGAAATTATTAAAAAATAATATATATATATTTTAAATTGATAACTCTAATGAGCTCTCGTGGCCGAATGTAAAGTACTAAGGCTTGTGGTGCAAGCGGTGGCGGGTTCGATACCCGGGTGGGGTATGATTTTTTTCTTTCATGTGTTTTTTAATTTTATAAATTGTCTTATACACTCAATTTTAGGATATTGGCAAAATGTTATTTCTTCGAATTCGGGTTTTTCATGAATAATCATTTTGGATGAATATTTACAAGTTACAGTCTTATATTAGCTGCTAGAAATCATTTTATCAAAAGGTACACTGGGTGGATAGGGCCCCAGTTTGAATTGCAGCCAGGGGCCCCGTGCAGTCTTAATCCGCCCCTGCCCCAAAGGGACATCATTCTGCTCTTTTTAATTTAAAATAAAACAAACCCGTAAAAACAAAGTTTTTGACTATAAATCCCTTATATATGAGACATAACTAACAGTATTGATTATTTTCAGACATTTACAGACTGAATCTGTCTTAACTCAACTTTGCATCATAACCCTAGTGGGGGGAGGGGTTGGTGGGGGGAGGGGTGGGTGGGGGGGGAGAGGGGAAAAAGTCTGGTCACCGATTCGCTTGACCGAGCTCAGAGTGACACGTAAAATGTAAACAAAAGCGCCCGTCGCTTCGTTGGGTCGCCTCAATGCGTCAGCTCAAAATTTCACGTGGCTAAAAAACAAGAAAAAACCGTGAATTTAAATTACATACCTCATATAAGGATAAACTAAAAATGCATTAATTTAATTACGGTACGTTCGATCGATCTGAAATATTGATACGATGCATTGTTAGGTCAGACGGGTCCGTGTGCCAAATTTCAGTTCGATCGGATCATGGGAAGTGGGTCATTTTCGACTTCTGTTTTTCCGCCCGCCCGCCGAGCCCAAGACAGAGAGAGAGAGAGAGAGAGAGAGACGGCCGCGAAGTTAATATAAGGGATTTAATAAAATAAACCCGTAAAAACAAAGTTTTTGACTATAAATCCCTTATATATGAGAAATAACTAACAGTATTGATTATTTTCAAACATTTACAGACTGAATCTGTCTTAACACAAGTTTGCTTCATAACCCTAGGGGGGGAGGGGTGGGGGGGAGGGGGAGAGGGGAAAAGTCTGGTCACCGATTCGCTTGACCGAGCTCAGAGTGACACGTAAAATGTAAACAAAAGCGCACCGTCGTTTCGTTGGGTCGCCTCAATGCTCAAACTTTCACGTGGCAAAAAAACAATAACAAATCGTGATTTTAAAATACATACCTCATATAAGGATAAACTAAAAATGCATTAATTTAATTACGGTACGTTCGATCGATCTGAAATTTTGATACGATGCATTGTTAGGTAAGACGGGTCCGTGTGCCAAATTTCAGTTCGATCGGATCATTGGAAGTGGGTCATTTTTGACTTCTGTTTTTCCGCCCGCCGAGCCCATGAGATGATGAGAGAGAGACAGACAGAGAGAGAGACAGAGACGGCGGTGAAGTTAATATAAGGGATTTAATTAACAAACCCGTAAAAACAAAGTTTTTGACTATAAATCCCTTATATATGAGACATAACTAACAGTATTGATTATTTTCAAAACATTTACAGACTGAATCTGTCTTAACTCAACTTTGCATCATAACCCTAGTGGGGGGGGGGAGGGGTGGGTGGGGGGGAGAGGGGAAAAGTCTGGTCACCGATTCGCTTGACCGTGGCAAAAAAACAATAACAAATCGTGAATTTAAATTACATACCTCATATAAGGATAAACTAAAAATGCATTAATTTAATTACGGTACGTTCGATCGATCTGAAATTTTGATACGATGCATTGTTAGGTAAGACGGGTCCGTGTGCCAAATTTCAGTTCGATCGGATCATGGGAAGTGGGTCATTTTTGACTTCTGTTTTTCCGCCCGCCGAGCCCAAGACAGACAGACAGAGAGAGAGAGAGAGAGAGACGCCGGTGAAGTTAATATAAGGGATTTAAAAATGAAAAGAGAGACTTAAAAATCTATTTTGGTTTCCAGATTAACATTAACAATGACGTCATTGTTTTATGGGGATTTTTAATTTTTAAATACTTTGTGTGCATTTCGGGAATATTTCGCAGGCACCCTACAACCAGTGGCGTCGCTAGGGGGGCGAGGGGACAGGCCGCCCCGGGTGACACCCATCAAGGGTGACACCTGAGCCTAACATTTTACTGTGTACGATTTTATGTCAGAAAAAAAGAAGACATGTTTTCATCTAGAAAGAAATCTAGTCTTACAATGAAATACGTTAAACGCGAATTTTTTTTAAAAAATCAGTTAACTTGCAAAATTAAACAGTCCCAACACACAAACAACATTAAAACAAATTATGAAAATAAAACAAACCCGTAAAAACAAAGTTTTTGACTATAAATCCCTTATATATGAGACATAACTAACAGTATTGATTATTTTCAGACATTTACAGACTGAATCTGTCTTAACTCAACTTTGCATCATAACCCTAGTGGGGGGGGAGGGGTTGGTGGGGGGGAGGGGTGGGTGGGGGGGAGAGGGGAAAAAGTCTGGTCACCGATTCGCTTGACCGAGCTCAGAGTGACACGTAAAATGTAAACAAAAGCGCCCGTCGCTTCGTTGGGTCGCCTCAATGCGTCAGCTCAAAATTTCACGTGGCTAAAAAACAAGAAAAAACCGTGAATTTAAATTACATACCTCATATAAGGATAAACTAAAAATGCATTAATTTAATTACGGTACGTTCGATCGATCTGAAATATTGATACGATGCATTGTTAGGTCAGACGGGTCCGTGTGCCAAATTTCAGTTCGATCGGATCATGGGAAGTGGGTCATTTTCGACTTCTGTTTTTCCGCCCGCCCGCCGAGCCCAAGACAGAGAGAGAGAGAGAGAGAGAGAGACGGCCGCGAAGTTAATATAAGGGATTTAATAAAATAAACCCGTAAAAACAAAGTTTTTGACTATAAATCCCTTATATATGAGAAATAACTAACAGTACTGATTATTTTCAAACATTTACAGACTGAATCTGTCTTAACACAAGTTTGCTTCATAACCCTAGGGGGGGAGGGGTGGGGGGGAGGGGGAGAGGGGAAAAGTCTGGTCACCGATTCGCTTGACCGAGCTCAGAGTGACACGTAAAATGTAAACAAAAGCGCACCGTCGTTTCGTTGGGTCGCCTCAATGCTCAAACTTTCACGTGGCAAAAAAACAATAACAAATCGTGATTTTAAATTACATACCTCATATAAGGATAAACTAAAAATGCATTAATTTAATTACGGTACGTGCGATCGATCTGAAATTTTGATACGATGCATTGTTAGGTAAGACGGGTCCGTGTGCCAAATTTCAGTTCGATCGGATCATTGGAAGTGGGTCATTTTTGACTTCTGTTTTTCCGCCCGCCGAGCCCATGAGATGATGAGAGAGAGACAGACAGAGAGAGAGACAGAGACGGCGGTGAAGTTAATATAAGGGATTTAATTAACAAACCCGTAAAAACAAAGTTTTTGACTATAAATCCCTTATATATGAGACATAACTAACAGTATTGATTATTTTCAAAACATTTACAGACTGAATCTGTCTTAACTCAACTTTGCATCATAACCCTAGTGGGGGGGGGAGGGGTGGGTGGGGGGGGAGAGGGGAAAAGTCTGGTCACCGATTCGCTTGACCGAGCTCAGAGTGACACGTAAAATGTAAACAAAAGCGCACCGTCGTTTCGTTGGGTCGCCTCAATGCTCAAATTTCACGTGGCAAAAAAACAATAACAAATCGTGAATTTAAATTACATACCTCATATAAGGATAAACTAAAAATGCATTAATTTAATTACGGTACGTTCGATCGATCTGAAATTTTGATACGATGCATTGTTAGGTAAGACGGGTCCGTGTGCCAAATTTCAGTTCGATCGGATCATGGGAAGTGGGTCATTTTTGACTTCTGTTTTTCCGCCCGCCGAGCCCATGAGATGATGAGAGAGAGACAGACAGAGAGAGAGACAGAGACGGCGGTGAAGTTAATATAAGGGATTTAATTAACAAACCCGTAAAAACAAAGTTTTTGACTATAAATCCCTTATATATGAGACATAACTAACAGTATTGATTATTTTCAAACATTTACAGACTGAATCTGTCTTAACTCAACTTTGCATCATAACCCTAGTGGGGGGGGGGAGGGGTGGGTGGGGGGGAGAGGGGAAAAGTCTGGTCACCGATTCGCTTGACCGAGCTCAGAGTGACACGTAAAATGTAAACAAAAGCGCCCGTCGCTTCGTTGGGTCGCCTCAATGCGTCAGCTCAAAATTTCACGTGGCAAAAAAACAATAACAAATCGTGAATTTAAATTACATACCTCATATAAGGATAAACTAAAAATGCATTAATTTAATTACGGTACGTTCGATCGATCTGAAATTTTGATACGATGCATTGTTAGGTCAGACGGGTCCGTGTGCCAAATTTCAGTTCGATCGGATCATGGGAAGTGGGTCATTTTTGACTTCTGTTTTTCCGCCCGCCGAGCCCAAGACAGACAGACAGAGAGAGAGAGAGAGAGAGACGCCGGTGAAGTTAATATAAGGGATTTAAAAATGAAAAGAGAGACTTAAAAATCTATTTTGGTTTCCAGATTAACATTAACAATGACGTCATTGTTTTATGGGGATTTTTAATTTTTAAATACTTTGTGTGCATTTCGGGAATATTTCGCAGGCACCCTACCACCAGTGGCGTCGCTAGGGGGGCGAGGGGACAGGCCGCCCCGGGTGACACCCATCAAGGGTGACACCTGAGCCTAACATTTTACTGTGTACGATTTTATGTCAGAAAAAAAGAAGACATGTTTTCATCTAGAAAGAAATCTAGTCTTACAATGAAATACGTTAAACGCGAATTTTTTTTAAAAAATCAGTTAACTTGCAAAATTAAACAGTCCCAACACACAAACAACATTAAAACAAATTATGAAAATAAAACAAACCCGTAAAAACAAAGTTTTTGACTATAAATCCCTTATATATGAGACATAACTAACAGTATTGATTATTTTCAAACATTTACAGACTGAATCTGTCTTAACTCAACTTTGCATCATAACCCTAGGGGGGGAGGGGTGGGTGGGAGGGGGAGAGGGGAAAAGTCTGGTCACCGATTCGCTTGACCGAGCTCAGAGTGACACGTAAAATGTAAACAAAAGCGCACCGTCGTTTCGTTGGGTCGCCTCAATGCTCAAACTTTCACGTGGCAAAAAAACAATAACAAATCGTGAATTTAAATTACATACCTCATATAAGGATAAACTTAAAAATGCATTAATTTAATTACGGTACGTTCGATCGATCTGAAATTTTGATACGATGCATTGTTAGGTAAGACGGGTCCGTGTGCCAAATTTCAGTTCGATCGGATCATTGAAAGTGGGTCATTTTCGACTTTTGTTTTTCCGCCCGCCGAGCCCATGAGATGATGAGAGAGAGACAGAGAGAGACGGCCGTGAAGTTAATATAAGGGATTTAAAAAACAAACCCGTAAAAACAAAGTTTTTGACTATAAATCCCTTATATATGAGACATAACTAACAGTATTGATTATTTTCAAACATTTACAGACTGAATCTGTCTTAACACAAGTTTGCTTCATAACCCTAGGGGGGGAGGGGTGGGTGGGAGGGGGAGAGGGGAAAAGTCTGGTCACCGATTCGCTTGACCGAGCTCAGAGTGACACGTAAAATGTAAACAAAAGCGCACCGTCGTTTCGTTGGGTCGCCTCAATGCTCAAACTTTCACGTGGCAAAAAAACAATAACAAATCGTGAATTAAAATTACATACCTCATATAAGGATAAACTAAAAATGCATTAATTTAATTACGGTACGTTCGATCGATCTGAAATTTTGATACGATGCATTGTTAGGTAAGACGGGTCCGTGTGCCAAATTTCAGTTCGATCGGATCATGGGAAGTGGGTCATTTTTGACTTCTGTTTTTCCGCCCGCCGAGCCCAAGACAGACAGACAGAGAGAGAGAGAGAGAGAGACGCCGGTGAAGTTAATATAAGGGATTTAAAAATGAAAAGAGAGACTTAAAAATCTATTTTGGTTTCCAGATTAACATTAACAATGACGTCATTGTTTTATGGGGATTTTTAATTTTTAAATACTTTGTGTGCATTTCGGGAATATTTCGCAGGCACCCTACAACCAGTGGCGTCGCTAGGGGGGCGAGGGGACAGGCCGCCCCGGGTGACACCCATCAAGGGTGACACCTGAGCCTAACATTTTACTGTGTACGATTTTATGTCAGAAAAAAAGAAGACATGTTTTCATCTAGAAAGAAATCTAGTCTTACAATGAAATACGTTAAACGCGAATTTTTTTTAAAAAATCAGTTAACTTGCAAAATTAAACAGTCCCAACACACAAACAACATTAAAACAAATTATGAAAATAAAACAAACCCGTAAAAACAAAGTTTTTGACTATAAATCCCTTATATATGAGACATAACTAACAGTATTGATTATTTTCAAACATTTACAGACTGAATCTGTCTTAACTCAACTTTGCATCATAACCCTAGGGGGGAGGGGTGGGTGGGAGGGGGAGAGGGGAAAAGTCTGGTCACCGATTCGCTTGACCGAGCTCAGAGTGACACGTAAAATGTAAACAAAAGCGCACCGTCGTTTCGTTGGGTCGCCTCAATGCTCAAACTTTCACGTGGCAAAAAAACAATAACAAATCGTGAATTTAAATTACATACCTCATATAAGGATAAACTTAAAATGCATTAATTTAATTACGGTACGTTCGATCGATCTGAAATTTTGATACGATGCATTGTTAGGTAAGACGGGTCCGTGTGCCAAATTTCAGTTCGATCGGATCATTGAAAGTGGGTCATTTTCGACTTTTGTTTTTCCGCCCGCCGAGCCCATGAGATGATGAGAGAGAGACAGAGAGAGACGGCCGTGAAGTTAATATAAGGGATTTAAAAAACAAACCCGTAAAAACAAAGTTTTTGACTATAAATCCCTTATATATGAGACATAACTAACAGTATTGATTATTTTCAAACATTTACAGACTGAATCTGTCTTAACACAAGTTTGCTTCATAACCCTAGGGGGGAGGGGTGGGTGGGAGGGGGAGAGGGGAAAAGTCTGGTCACCGATTCGCTTGACCGAGCTCAGAGTGACACGTAAAATGTAAACAAAAGCGCACCGTCGTTTCGTTGGGTCGCCTCAATGCTCAAACTTTCACGTGGCAAAAAAACAATAACAAATCGTGAATTAAAATTACATACCTCATATAAGGATAAACTAAAAATGCATTAATTTAATTACGGTACGTTCGATCGATCTGAAATTTTGATACGATGCATTGTTAGGTAAGACGGGTCCGTGTGCCAAATTTCAGTTCGATCGGATCATGGGAAGTGGGTCATTTTTGACTTCTGTTTTTCCGCCCGCCGAGCCCAAGACAGACAGACAGAGAGAGAGAGAGAGAGAGACGCCGGTGAAGTTAATATAAGGGATTTAAAAATGAAAAGAGAGACTTAAAAATCTATTTTGGTTTCCAGATTAACATTAACAATGACGTCATTGTTTTATGGGGATTTTTAATTTTTAAATACTTTGTGTGCATTTCGGGAATATTTCGCAGGCACCCTACAACCAGTGGCGTCGCTAGGGGGGCGAGGGGACAGGCCGCCCCGGGTGACACCCATCAAGGGTGACACCTGAGCCTAACATTTTACTGTGTACGATTTTATGTCAGAAAAAAAGAAGACATGTTTTCATCTAGAAAGAAATCTAGTCTTACAATGAAATACTTTAAACGCGAATTTTTTTTAAAAAATCAGTTAACTTGCAAAATTAAACAGTCCCAACACACAAACAACATTAAAACAAATTATGAAAATAAAACAAACCCGTAAAAACAAAGTTTTTGACTATAAATCCCTTATATATGAGACATAACTAACAGTATTGATTATTTTCAGACATTTACAGACTGAATCTGTCTTAACTCAACTTTGCATCATAACCCTAGTGGGGGGGAGGGGTTGGTGGGGGGGAGGGGTGGGTGGGGGGGAGAGGGGAAAAAGTCTGGTCACCGATTCGCTTGACCGAGCTCAGAGTGACACGTAAAATGTAAACAAAAGCGCCCGTCGCTTCGTTGGGTCGCCTCAATGCGTCAGCTCAAAATTTCACGTGGCTAAAAAACAAGAAAAAACCGTGAATTTAAATTACATACCTCATATAAGGATAAACTAAAAATGCATTAATTTAATTACGGTACGTTCGATCGATCTGAAATATTGATACGATGCATTGTTAGGTCAGACGGGTCCGTGTGCCAAATGTCAGTTCGATCGGATCATGGGAAGTGGGTCATTTTCGACTTCTGTTTTTCCGCCCGCCCGCCGAGCCCAAGACAGAGAGAGAGAGAGAGAGAGAGAGACGGCCGCGAAGTTAATATAAGGGATTTAATAAAATAAACCCGTAAAAACAAAGTTTTTGACTATAAATCCCTTATATATGAGAAATAACTAACAGTACTGATTATTTTCAAACATTTACAGACTGAATCTGTCTTAACACAAGTTTGCTTCATAACCCTAGGGGGGGAGGGGTGGGGGGGGAGGGGGAGAGGGGAAAAGTCTGGTCACCGATTCGCTTGACCGAGCTCAGAGTGACACGTAAAATGTAAACAAAAGCGCACCGTCGTTTCGTTGGGTCGCCTCAATGCTCAAACTTTCACGTGGCAAAAAAACAATAACAAATCGTGATTTTAAATTACATACCTCATATAAGGATAAACTAAAAATGCATTAATTTAATTACGGTACGTGCGATCGATCTGAAATTTTGATACGATGCATTGTTAGGTAAGACGGGTCCGTGTGCCAAATTTCAGTTCGATCGGATCATTGGAAGTGGGTCATTTTTGACTTCTGTTTTTCCGCCCGCCGAGCCCATGAGATGATGAGAGAGAGACAGACAGAGAGAGAGACAGAGACGGCGGTGAAGTTAATATAAGGGATTTAATTAACAAACCCGTAAAAACAAAGTTTTTGACTATAAATCCCTTATATATGAGACATAACTAACAGTATTGATTATTTTCAAAACATTTACAGACTGAATCTGTCTTAACTCAACTTTGCATCATAACCCTAGTGGGGGGGGGGAGGGGTGGGTGGGGGGGAGAGGGGAAAAGTCTGGTCACCGATTCGCTTGACCGAGCTCAGAGTGACACGTAAAATGTAAACAAAAGCGCCCGTCGCTTCGTTGGGTCGCCTCAATGCGTCAGCTCAAAATTTCACGTGGCAAAAAAACAATAACAAATCGTGAATTTAAATTACATACCTCATATAAGGATAAACTAAAAATGCATTAATTTAATTATAGTACGTTCGATTGATCTGAAATTTTGATACGATGCATTGTTAGGTCAGACGGGTCCGTGTGTCAAATTTCAGTTCGATCGGATCATGGGAAGTGGGTCATTTTTGACTTCTGTTTTTCCGCCCGCCGAGCCCAAGACAGACAGACAGAGAGAGAGAGAGAGAGAGACGCCGGTGAAGTTAATATAAGGGATTTAAAAATGAAAAGAGAGACTTAAAAATCTATTTTGGTTTCCAGATTAACATTAACAATGACGTCATTGTTTTATGGGGATTTTTAATTTTTAAATACTTTGTGTGCATTTCGGGAATATTTCGCAGGCACCCTACCACCAGTGGCGTCGCTAGGGGGGCGAGGGGACAGGCCGCCCCGGGTGACACCCATCAAGGGTGACACCTGAGCCTAACATTTTACTGTGTACGATTTTATGTCAGAAAAAAAGAAGACATGTTTTCATCTAGAAAGAAATCTAGTCTTACAATGAAATACGTTAAACGCGAATTTTTTTTAAAAAATCAGTTAACTTGCAAAATTAAACAGTCCCAACACACAAACAACATTAAAACAAATTATGAAAATAAAACAAACCCGTAAAAACAAAGTTTTTGACTATAAATCCCTTATATATGAGACATAACTAACAGTATTGATTATTTTCAAACATTTACAGACTGAATCTGTCTTAACTCAACTTTGCATCATAACCCTAGGGGGGAGGGGTGGGTGGGAGGGGGAGAGGGGAAAAGTCTGGTCACCGATTCGCTTGACCGAGCTCAGAGTGACACGTAAAATGTAAACAAAAGCGCACCGTCGTTTCGTTGGGTCGCCTCAATGCTCAAACTTTCACGTGGCAAAAAAACAATAACAAATCGTGAATTTAAATTACATACCTCATATAAGGATAAACTTAAAATGCATTAATTTAATTACGGTACGTTCGATCGATCTGAAATTTTGATACGATGCATTGTTAGGTAAGACGGGTCCGTGTGCCAAATTTCAGTTCGATCGGATCATTGAAAGTGGGTCATTTTCGACTTTTGTTTTTCCGCCCGCCGAGCCCATGAGATGATGAGAGAGAGACAGAGAGAGACGGCCGTGAAGTTAATATAAGGGATTTAAAAAACAAACCCGTAAAAACAAAGTTTTTGACTATAAATCCCTTATATATGAGACATAACTAACAGTATTGATTATTTTCAAACATTTACAGACTGAATCTGTCTTAACACAAGTTTGCTTCATAACCCTAGGGGGGAGGGGTGGGTGGGAGGGGGAGAGGGGAAAAGTCTGGTCACCGATTCGCTTGACCGAGCTCAGAGTGACACGTAAAATGTAAACAAAAGCGCACCGTCGTTTCGTTGGGTCGCCTCAATGCTCAAACTTTCACGTGGCAAAAAAACAATAACAAATCGTGAATTAAAATTACATACCTCATATAAGGATAAACTAAAAATGCATTAATTTAATTACGGTACGTTCGATCGATCTGAAATTTTGATACGATGCATTGTTAGGTAAGACGGGTCCGTGTGCCAAATTTCAGTTCGATCGGATCATGGGAAGTGGGTCATTTTCGACTTTTGTTTTTCCGCCCGCCGAGCCCATGAGATGATGAGAGAGAGACAGAGAGAGAGACAGAGACGGCCGTGAAGTTAATATAAGGGATTTAAAAAGAAAATAAACATTCGCAGCAGAAAATCTTTTAAAAAGGCTGGACATGAAAGAGGCAATTTCTTATGTTTTAAAAGATATAAAGCCATTTGGGCTTGGACAAACCGACAGCTTGGACGAATCTCACCTCATGACTCCTTCCGCCCCAGTGGGGTGGGGAAATACGATTTGTATCCCCCCCGCCATTAAAAAAATATATAAAATAAATAAAAATAAAAAGATGGGTTTTATTAGTTGATGCTTTTATAGAGGAAAATTATGAATTCAATGTCTTTGAGTTAATATTTCGTTATAAATATATATTTATTATAGGCGTGAAAGCATAGATTAAATACTTTGTGTGCATTTCAGGAATATTTCGCTGGCGCCCTAAAACCAGTGGCGTCGCTAGGGGGGGCGAGGGGGTGGATTGCCCCGGTTGACACCCATCAAGGGGTGACACCTGAGCCTTAAATTTTACTGTGTACGATTTTATGTCAGAAAAAAAGAAGACATGTTTTCATCTAGAAAGAAATCTAGTCTTACAATGAAATACGTTAAACGCGAATTTTTTTTAAAAAATTAGTTAACTTGCAAAATTAAACAGTCCCAACACACAAACAACATTAAAACAAATTATGAAAAAAAGAAAATAAACATTCGCAGCAGAAAATCTTTTAAAAGGGCTGAACATGAAAGAGGCAATTTCTTATGTTTTAAAAGATATAAAGCCATTTGGGCTTGGACAAACCGACAGCTTGGACGAATCTCACCTCATGACTCCTTCCGCCCCAGTGGGGTGGGGAAATACGATTTGTATCCCCCCCCCATTAAAAAAATATATAAAATAAATAAAAATAAAAAGATGGGTTTTATTAGTTGATGCTTTTATAGAGGAAAATTATGAATTCAATGTCTTTGAGTTAATATTTCGTTATAAATATATATTTATTATAGGCGTGAAAGCATAGATTAAATACTTTGTGTGCATTTCAGGAATATTTCGCTGGCGCCCTAAAACCAGTGGCGTCGCTAGGGGGGGGCGAGGGGGTGGATTGCCCCGGTTGACACCCATCAAGGGGTGACACCTGAGCCTTAAATTTTACTGTGTACGATTTTATGTCAGAAAAAAAGAAGACATGTTTTCATCTAGAAAGAAATCTAGTCTTACAATGAAATACGTTAAACGCGAATTTTTTTTAAAAAATTAGTTAACTTGCAAAATTAAACAGTCCCAACACACAAACAACATTAAAACAAATTATGAAAAAAAGAAAATAAACATTCGCAGCAGAAAATCTTTTAAAAGGGCTGGACATGAAAGAGGCAATTTCTTATGTTTTAAAAGATATAAAGCCATTTGGGCTTGGACAAACCGACAGCTTGGACGAATCTCACCTCATGACTCCTTCCGCCCCAGTGGGGTGGGGAAATACGATTTGTATCCCCCCCCCATTAAAAAAATATATAAAATAAATAAAAATAAAAAGATGGGTTTTATTTGTTGATGCTTTTCTAGAGGAAAATTATGAATTCAATGTCTTTGAGTTAATATTTCGTTATAAATATATATTTATTATAGGCGTGAAAGCATAGATTAAATACTTTGTGTGCATTTCAGGAATATTTCGCTGGCGCCCTAAAACCAGTGGCGTCGCTAGGGGGGGCGAGGGGGCGGATTGTCCCGGTTGACACCCATCAAGGGGTGACACCCGAGCCTAAAATTTTACTGTGTACGATTTTATGTCAGAAAAAAAGAAGACACGTGTTTTCATCTAGGAAGAAATCAAGTATTACAATGAAATACGTTAAACGCGAAATTGTTTTTAAAAAAGGGAGTGTCTATTGGTAGTCGACTACCAATAGCAGGTCCCTGTGGGTGCGGCTATTTGTAGTCAGTTATGTATAGCATCCAATGGAATTTAAGAAACACTTAATAGCTACTGATATAATCATTCAAAATTCGCCAAATGCACCGAACTTCCTTAGTCTCATGATAGAGATTTGGACTTGTGATCTGATTGATCAAGATCAGGCATGGGTTCGATTTTCGATCAAGCCTAATGTTTTTTTCTTTCTTTTAAGTTTTAGGGTCAATGTTAGGGTTAGTTGTCTATTTTTTACATTAAAATAGAAAAGCAAATATAGCATAATATAGTATACTGTACACTAATAGTATATATTATATAGGGACTAAAACTAATGACATCCATTTAAAATTCTTATAATTACGATTAAATTAGATATTTTAGGGTCAGGGTTAGGGTTAGTTGTCTATTTTTAAATCCCTTATATTAACTTCACCGGCGTCTCTCTCTCTCATCATCTCATGGGCTCGGCGGGCGGAAAAACAGAAGTCAAAAATGACCCACTTCCAATGATCCGATCGAACTGAAATTTGGCACACGGACCCGTCTTACCTAACAATGCATCGTATCAAAATTTCAGATCGATCGAACGTACCGTAATTAAATTAATGCATTTTTAGTTTATCCTTATATGAGGTATGTAATTTAAAATTCACGATTTGTTATTGTTTTTTTGCCACGTGAAAGTTTGAGCATTGAGGCGACCCAACGAAACGACGGTGCGCTTTTGTTTACATTTTACGTGTCACTCTGAGCTCGGTCAAGCGAATCGGTGACCAGACTTTTCCCCTCTCCCCCTCCCACCCACCCCCACCCCTCCCCCCTAGGGTTATGAAGCAAATTGTGTTAAGACAGATTCAGTCTGTAAATGTTTGAAAATAATCAATACTGTTAGTTATGTCTCATATATAAGGGATTTATAGTCAAAAACTTTGTTTTTACGGGTTTGTTTTATTAAATCCCTTATATTAACTTCGCGGCCGTCTCTCTCTCTCTCTCTCTCGTCTCATGGGCTCGGCGGGCGGAAAAACAGAAGTCAAAAATGACCCACTTCCCATGATCCGATCGAACTGAAATTTGGCACACGGACCCGTCTGACCTAACAATGCATCGTATCAAAATTTCAGATCGATCGAACGTACCGTAATTAAATTAATGCATTTTTAGTTTATCCTTATATGAGGTATGTAATTTAAATTCACGATTTGTTATTGTTTTTTTGCCACGTGAAATTTTGAGCTGACGCATTGAGGCGACCCAACGAAGCGACGGGCGCTTTTGTTTACATTTTACGTGTCACTCTGAGCTCGGTCAAGCGAATCGGTGACCAGACTTTTCCCCTCTCCCCCCACCCACCCCACCCCTCCCCCCCCACTAGGGTTATGATGCAAAGTTGAGTTAAGACAGATTCAGTCTGTAAATGTTTGAAAATAATCAATACTGTTAGTTATGTCTCATATATAAGGGATTTATAGTCAAAAACTTTGTTTTTACGGGTTTGTTTTATTAAATCCCTTATATTAACTTCGCGGCCGTCTCTCTCTCTCTCTCGTCTTGGGCTCGGCGGGCGGGCGGAAAAACAGAAGTCAAAAATGACCCACTTCCCATGATCCGATCGAACTGAAATTTGGCACACGGACCCGTCTGACCTAACAATGCATCGTATCAAAATTTCAGATCGATCGAACGTACCGTAATTAAATTAATGCATTTTTAGTTTATCCTTATATGAGGTATGTAATTCAAATTCACGTTTGTTATTGTTTTTTTTTCCATTTCACGTGAGTTTGAGCATTGAGGCGACCCGACGAACGACGTGCGCTTTTGTTTACAGACGTGACTCGACTCGGTGCAGCGATCAAGTTTTTCCCCTCTCCCCCTCACCCACCCCTCCCCCCCCACCCACCCTCCCCCCCAGGGTTATGAAGCAAACTTGAGTTAAGACAGATTCAGTCTGTAAATGTTTGAAAATAATCAATACTGTTAGTTATGTCTCATATATAAGGGATTTATAGTCAAAAACTTTGTTTTTACGGGTTTGTTTTATTAAATCCCTTATATTAACTTCGCGGCCGTCTCTCTCTCTCTCTCTCTGTCTTGGGCTGGGCGGGCGGAAAAACAGAAGTCAAAAATGACCCACTTCCCATGATCCGATCGAACTGAAATTTGGCACACGGACCCGTCTGACCTAACAATGCATCGTATCAAAATTTCAGATCGATCGAACGTACCGTAATTAAATTAATGCATTTTTAGTTTATCCTTATATGAGGTATGTAATGTCAAAATCACGTTTGTTATTGGTCACTTGATTCAGGCCAGCCACCGTGTGAACACGTCTCGAGCTTAAACCAGGTAAAGCGGCGTGCTTTTGTTTACATTTGGCGTTTCACGGTGAACTGTCCCCAGCGATCGGTGACCAGACCTTTCCCCTCTCCCCACCCCCACCCCACCCTTTTATGGGTTAAAAGCAAAGGGGAGTAAAGACAGATTCAGTCTGTAAATGTTTGAAAATAATCAATACTGTTAGTTATGTCTCATATATAAGGGATTTATAGTCAAAAACTTTGTTTTTACGGGTTTGTTTTATTAAATCCCTTATATTAACTTCGCGGCCGTCTCTCTCTGTCTTGGGCTCGGCGGGCGGAAAAACAGAAGTCAAAAATGACCCACTTCCCATGATCCGATCGAACTGAAATTTGGCACACGGACCCGTCTGACCTAACAATGCATCGTATCAAAATTTCAGATCGATCGAACGTACCGTAATTAAATTAATGCATTTTTAGTTTATCCTTATATGAGGTATGTAATTTAAATTCACGATTTGTTATTGTTTTTTTTGCCACGTGAAAGTTTGAGCATTGAGGCGACCCAACGAAACGACGGTGCGCTTTTGTTTACATTTTACGTGTCACTCTGAGCTCGGTCAAGCGAATCGGTGACCAGACTTTTCCCCTCTCCCCCTCCCACCCACCCCTCCCCCTAGGGTTATGAAGCAAACTTGTGTTAAGACAGATTCAGTCTGTAAATGTTTGAAAATAATCAATACTGTTAGTTATGTCTCATATATAAGGGATTTATAGTCAAAAACTCTGTTTTTACGGGTTTGTTTTATTTACCACGTTTTTATTAACTCGCTTTCGTTGGGCATTGTTTGTTTATCCAAGATTTTTTCAAATCTGCCAACGTAAAATTGAACCACTTCTGATGGTCCCAGAGATCTGAAAATTTTACCACAGATAGATCTTGGATGACAATGCATTATATCAAAATTTCAGATCGATCAAATGTACCGTTATTAAATTATTGAACTTTTAAGTTTATCTATAGTCTATATAAAAGCATCTGGACCGTCGGCTTTTGTTGACATCTGTGAGTTCACCCCGTGACCACATCACAATGTTTTTAAAACGTTGGGCGGGCGCTTGTGAGGTGTTTGGTAAAATAAATAGAGGTAAAAAAATATTTTTAAAAACCAGGTTGTTATAAGTGGACTAAAAAGAATAAAATAAATAGAAGTAAAAAAAAAGATTTTTAAAAACCACGTTTTTATAAGCGGACTAAAAAGAAGAAAATAATTTAAAACTTATTAGTTCAAGTACTTCGATTTAATATGACTAAAAACGTGGGGTGGGTGTTTGGTATAAAAATTAAAGATTTCTAATTTAGAAGGCAAAAGAGAGATCTATAAGTGAGAGAATGAGTGAACCGCATATGTTAAACCTCATAAGAGCCCGCCCCACGTTTTTAGTCATATTAAATCGAAGTACTTGAACTAAAAGTTTTAAATTATTTTCTTCTTTTTAGTCCGCTTCTAAAAACGTGGTTTTTAAAAAATCTTTTTTTTACTTCTATTTATTACATTAAAACATTACATCAAACTCAGAATATCACCTTGTAGTAGTTTTATTAACAATTAATAATAGTGAACTACCAATAGCCGACAACCGGAAATGGCTATTTGTAGTCGAGTACCAATAGCTCTCTAGAAGCCGCAGCCTTAAAAAAATCAGATAACTTGCAAAATTAAACAGTCCCAACACACAAACAACATTAAAACAAATTATGAAAAAAAGAAAATAAACATTCGCAGCAGAAAATCTTTTTAAAAAGGCTGGACATGAAAGAGGCAGTGTCTTATGTTTTAAAAGATATAAAGCCATTTGGGCTTGGACAAACCGACAGCATGGACGAATCCCACCTCACGACTCCCTCCACCCCAGTGGGGTGGGGAATACGATTTTATCCCCCCCCCAAAAAAAAATTAAAAAATATTAAAAATAAAAAGATGGGTTTTATTTGTTGCTTATCTAGAGGAAAATTATGATTTCAATGTCTTTGAGTTAATATTTCGTTATATATATATATATATATATATATATATATATTATATATATATATATATATATATATATATATATTATATATATATATATATATATATATATATATATATATATATATTATAGGCATGAAAGAATAGATATGCATGTTGATATATAGGTAGTGCTCCGATTACGACGGTACATTTCAGGAAGTTTAATATTTCGTCCACCTGCTACACTAAAAATGTGGTGTACAAGGTAATCTATGGTTTTTAGCTGTTCATATCGTATTGTGTTCATGGTAATAAAAGATAAATGTTCTTTTCTCTTGCAGTATTTCATACATTTCTTTGTTATTTCTGTTCATATCGTATTGTGTTCAAGGCAATAAAAGATAAATGTTCTTTTCTATTGCAGTATTTCGTACAGAGGCGTAACTAGGTTTTTGGCACCCTTGGCTAATTTGTTTTTGGAGCCCTTGATAAATTGACAACTTTCAGCTTTGCGATTTTTTCATTTGTAAAAAAAATATTGAATTTCTCTTATTTTATTTATGACAAACAACAATTACGTAGTCTGACAGTGACAGTCATACAAAGTGAATATAAAAATGCATAAGTCAGGAACAATACTAATTTGCAGTTTATTATTTACTAAAAAAGAACAAATAAATTGGTGGATAAAACGGGATATTTTTGCGTTAAGAAAGAATACAGCAAACCTTGAAGTAACATGTATTATAAATAAAAACAATAGTGTCAATGTGTCATACTCATTATCTCATACATATCGATAGAAACTGTCAACTAAAAGTAAATTTAAGTAACACTCCACCGACTGCAGCTCAGCACTTCTGTTAGCTGGCGTATTTGCGTGTTGCTAATACAGTCGGACCTTTCTAAGTCGAGCTCAACGGGGACCGAATTCAACTTACGGAGTTTTCGAGTTAGGGAAACTGGCGTAATCGGCGCAGATTAATCAAGGACAATGTTGATATTGAGAGGGGAGGACAGCCATAGCGGCTAGAAGGCTTGACAGAAAAGAGGGGCGGCGATGTTTCATATGAAAGGAGGCAACTTGGTTTGGCATACTGACACAAGCCCGTGAGAGGAGACACCTTCCCTCCCCTCCCCCACTTTACTCCCTCGACAGTGGGTTAGGGATAGTAAGATTTTTCTTTTTAAAAGAATGATTGTAAAATCATATTGATATTTGTATGATAAGAAGCCCCGCAAAGGCCACAAACATAATAAACATATTATAATGGTTTAAATGAAATATATTTATAAATGTAATTAATTTTTCACTTTTTTTTATCGAGGATAAAAGTGAAATACAGTCGGACCTCAATAAGTCGAACTTCCCTATATCGAATTAATTGTTAGGTCCCGGCCAAATTCCATAAGACTAATGTCTTTTAGATCTCCTTAACTCCAAGATTTTTTCCTTTCATCCTCTCTTAGTCAAATTTTCAAAGGCGTTTGGGTTATTATTCTGGAGTGACATTTCAGAACACGTGTTCCGTAAAGCCACCTACATGGACGTAAAATCTTATCTTAGTGCATTATATATACAAATTTAAAAATTAGAGATTTAGTGGCGCCCTTTTGAGCTGGCGCCCTAGGCAACTGCCCCGATGCCAACCCGTTGTTACGCCACTGATTTCGTACATCTCTTTGTTATTTATTTTCATATCGTATTGTATTCACGACAATATAAGCCAAATGTTATTTTCTATTAAAGTGTTTCATACATTTCTTTGTTATCCCTTCTGCCGGATTACACTAGTACATGTATATTTGCTTATGTGGGGGAAAAGCGTGGTGATTTTTAACAGTTTTTAATATATTTGTCAACCCTTTTCGTGCTCTACAATAGCGAGCTCAACCATAAAAACACGCATTAACAAAAGTTTATAATAAATTCTCCCGGGGATACACACACACACACAAACACACAAACACACACACTCACACACAAACAACAAAAAAAACACACACACTTTCGCCCAAATTAAAATAAGGGTTATATTTTTTAGCTATATGATTAACTACGGAGACATTTAATAATAGCTTGTGTTGTTTTTATTTTCTTTTAGAAAATGTATTTTGAGAATAATAATGATATTTAAAACTGTCTTGGTTTGGGGGGGGGGCATTTATTATTGCATACACCTTTTTATTTCTTGCAATCGTCAGCAAAGTCTTTAAAAAAACATGGTCATTTCTTATTACAGTATACCCTCACCTATTCGTGGTTCCCCATTCGCGGCCCTACATATTCGCAGGTTAGGCTCTTTACCCTATCGCATCATTTTTATTATCATACATTATTGGTGAGTGCACAATTTTTTTTTAAAATTATTATTTCAATACAGTACTAATTGTTTGTATAAATGCATACTCGGTATGTACAATATGTACATTCGTGTGTACAGTGCATTTTTGACCATGCATTAATAATGTTTTTCAATTGCATATTATTACTGAAATGTACTCTACTGCACTGTATTATTACATGAACTGTGCGTAGTGTAATTATCCGTCTAATTTTGCCTTTAACTTTGTTCCATTTTCGGTTAATTCTATAACATATGTTGTACGCATATAAAATGACTTCTTATCTTATCGGTTTACAGACGCTCCTTCTATACAGAAGATTATTGCGTCCTACGCTTATCTATGGTTTGTGTTTAGTCCTGCATTTTTATTAGAGATTTAAATGTTGATAAAGTGTTGGTTTTCCTGGATTCTTCAGGCAACCCATTCCACGCCCGAATTCCGGACGGGAAGAAGGAAAACTTGTATGTGTTTGTTCTTGCATACGGAATAAGAAAGGTGTTTTTATCCTTATGTCTATCTGAGGGTTGTATTAAGTTATCTTTGTGTTGTATTTCTAAATTAGAATTAATTGCTTTATGTATGATTACTACTTTGCTCTTGGTTCTTCTATCCTCTAGTGTTTCAAGGTTTAATGATTTAACTAATGGTGTTATTCTTGTCAGTTTCGAATATTCTCCAGTAATGAATCTGGCAGCTCTTTTTTGAATTTGTTCTAGTTTATCAATGTTTTCTTTGGTGGATGGGTCCCATACAGAAGATGCATATTCTAGTACAGGTCTCACCAAAGTGAGGTAGCATTTTAGTTTTATATCTCTATTACATTTGTTAAAGTTTCTTTTTATAAAGCCTAAGGTTTTGTTTGATTTTTTAATAACTTCATTGACATGGGGATTCCATGATAGTTTCTCATTTATTAAGACTCCTAAGTATTTTGCATCTTTAGTTTGGGTCAGTTCTTTTCCATGAATGTAATATTTTGAATTTATTTGTTTCTTTTTCTTTGTTACTCTTAACAGTTGACACTTTTCTGGGTGGAAAGACATACTTTACAGTACAGTAATACAGTATGGGTAGCTATGCTATGCGGGGTTGCTGTCTTCCTGTATTTACGTGTCTTTTTTTTAAAATTAAAATAATTTTGCTGTACAAAATTAAAATGTGTTTTTACATTATCATTACTACATTTGTGAAATATATTAGTGAAAAACATAACTGCATGCAATATTACTATACTAATACCGTAATAATGAGTTAGAGTGTCTTTAGAAAGTATTTTGGAAGCATTAAGTAGCGTATGTAATCACAACATAGTCGTGTTAAAACTGCATCCAATATTCGCAGGTTTTCGCCAGTCGCGAGGGCGGGGTAATACTGTCTATCTTAGCCCAAGCAAGCTCCAAAGGTCTCTTGTAGAATCTGTGTTCTCTTTTCTGTGCTGATTTAAGACAAAGTAATCCTGTCGATACACAGCCGTAGAACTGAAATAATGTTTTCATGCGTGAAGAAAAAACAAGTGTTGGAAATGTATTTGTAACCTAAAGTTAGTTCCAAACATGCGTAGCAGTGGTCGCAATGTCCAACCAGCATACGGATTATTTTCTTGTTGGCTTTGAAAACTTGAAAAGTCAAACCCCAAAAACCTTAATTTGAAGAAGGTATTTTCAAAATTTCTCAGGTGTGCATTGAAAATGGATGTATAATTGATGTTATATTTTCTAATGTCATCGAATTACAAGATGACAAACTTTTAAACGGAAAAGAAATGCTATTGCAGTTGTTTTTTTCCTTTGTGTGTGTGTGTGTGTGTGTGTGTGTGTGTGTGTGTGTGTGTGTGTGTGTGTCTGTGTGTCTGTGTGTCTGTGTGTCTGTGTGTCTGTGTGTGTGTGTGTCCCATAACCTCGTGGTCGTATGGGGTTCTAATGTTTCCATTAGAACTTTCTCGGGGCTTGGTAGACCTGGCGGCGCCCATCTCCTCTCCAGGTCAGCGGAGGACTTTATAGCAATAGTCATTCATCAATGTTTCTGATTGTGGCTTTAACGTGGGCTAGATCCCACGCCCCTCAGCTTGTGAGGAGAGCGCACTATTGACTTCGGTATTCAAGTTTAGACTGTTCAGAAAGCCCATTTACAGTCTACGATCTGATGAAGTTTTTGAACTAACTTAAACACCTCTAGGTATGACTCACAGGACCTTGACTTGATATTTTGTTAGGTAGCTATGTTGCCTAAGCCCAATAATTAAAATTGGTCAATGTCAATGGAATTAACTTCAAGCTTGAAGAGATGGACTGTGAAACTCTGAGCATACCTTTTAAAGCTTATACCAAACTATTAATGCCTAGAGTTATTTTCACCCAGCAGTGAGGTTCAAACTTCTGTATTAATTTACATTCGTCCTAGAATGTGCATATATTCTCTAAAGTTCCAAAGAAATCAATTATGTTTTCTATCTCGTATACAAGTATGACATTGGTATAAATAAGAGTGCGCCCTCTTGATGAAATCATTCTTTTTAAAGTGAAATAGCTGCCCCATGTTTACTTCTTGTTTGCATATCAACCTGCTTTTCACATTTATATTTTCAAGTTCAATAATTAAATTGCATTCAAAATGTCAACCCGCTGCTTGAATTAAGTTTATGCAAGTGAACCTTACCCCCATGCTGTAACAGCATATACACGTATTTCACATTTATATGTTTAAAAAGTATTTGATTTGAAAACATTAATCAATAAAAATCAAAACAGTATAATTTTAATAAGGTTTTTTCATTTACCCTACATGTATTATAAATTTACCAACAGAGATGATTGTGACACGGAGATAGCACGGGTGAAAAGTCCTGGTTTACTCTGGCATCAAAATATACAGTGAACTTTACCAGTTGATGAGTTGATTTATTTCCTATATTATTCTAACTTTGGTCGCAACACAGCGATTTTTCGTCGGTAGAGTTCAGGCGTGTCAAATACAAATCGACGTGTGATTTGGTGATAACTGAAAAATTGATCTTTGTTATGCCATTATATCTAAGCGATAGTCAGACATGTGAAATTTTTCAAAGACACATTGCATCCTTAGTTCCCAGCTGGTATGATTGAAGTGTGAGGATTGCGTTCATGTTCTTCAAATCCACGAAGACCTAGTAAATCAAAGACTGGCCCAAAAAAATGACATAGAATATTGGTCGAAACACGAGGATACTATGAATTTTGGGTTTAAAATGTCATAGAATATTGGTCGAAACACTTGGGAACTGTGAATTTTGTGTTAAAAATGTCATAGAATATTGGTCGAAACACTAGGGAATTATGAATTTTGGGTTAAAAATGTCATAGAATATTGTCGAAACACTAGGGAACTATGAATTACGGGTTAAAAATGCCAAAGAATATTGGTCAAAACACGAGGGGACTATGAATTTTATGTTTAAAATGTCATAGAATATTGGTCTAAAAACGAGGGAACTATGAATTTTGTGTTAAAAATGTCATAGAATATTGGTCAAAACACGAGGGGACTATGAATTTTAGGTTAAAAATGTCATAGAATATTGGTCAAAACACGAGGGGACTATGAATTTTGGGTTTAAAATGTCATAGAATATTGGTCGAAACACTAAGGAACTATGGACTTTGGGTTAAAAATTTCATAAAATATTGGTCGAACCACTAGGGAACTATGAATTTTGGGTTAAAAATGTCATAGAATATTGGTTGAAAAACTAGGGAACTATGAATTGTGTCTTAAAAATGTCATAGAATATTGGTCGAAACACGAGGGAACTATGAATTTTGTGTTAAAAATGTCATAGAATATTGGTCGAAACACGAGGGAACTATGAATTTTGGGTTAAAAATGTCATCGAAGAGATGAGAAAGTTATGTCAAGAACTGCACGCCTTTTCTTTATTTGAAATAACAAATAGTATCGCCCGTACGTGTTAGGATTGGTTAGTTTAAAGTTTAAACCCAAACTCCTAAACCCTCACCTCGGTAAAACTATGAACAGAGATGATTTATGGCTGATAAAAAGTGTGTCGCAAACGTGAAAATTTGGGAAATAAAATGCTCCATTAAATCATCACTTGACTTTGGCGTATTGTGTTTATCCGGTATTGGGCCGTCCCTATAGTAAGTCACGCTCCAGAGGGGGGGTAGGGGTGTAAGAAAGTGTCACAGTTTATGACGGGGGGGGTCCCCCGCCATGTGTGACGTCACTGTGTCTTATATCAAATTTTAATTATTTTGTTAAGTTAATTTAAAAAAACATTTTGTTCAAAAGAGTGACGTACTTTAGTTCCGAGATTTGTGACAGGGGGGAGGGGGGGTAAAAATTGTCAAAAATAGCGTGACGTACTTTATGGACGGCCTCTACGTATCATTAAATTATCACTTGACTTTGACGTATTGTGTTTATCTGGCATGTATAATTTCCTTACAGAGACTCGAGATGACACTTATGGCCATAACTCTCCGTTCAGTCCCCCTGGTATCATGATAAATCGAGTAATGAAAGGACGGACCGATGTCTCTATTGACCTAGCCAGACATTCGTATGCAACAAGTTCCCATCGACCTCGTTCCCAGACAGTCACCACAACAACAAAGAATGAAATTAAACACACATTGAAAAAAGTTAATTCCATACACCCCAAACGTTACTATTTTGTGGCTTTAAAGGTACGTGTCGCCAGGCATCAAACGTAATGACTGAATTCCAATGTCGCGCCACGTATTTGCCTTGTGATACAACATTTGTATAGCGTTTAACATTAAAGATAAACAGTGAATAAATTTTATTTTCAAAAATAAAATATCCTTGTAAATGTTGCACCCTCTTTCGTATTTGAAACCGTAACCACTTAGCCTATTTAAGAGAATAAACCCCCTCACCGCCCCCCGTTTAGAAGAAAACTGGATCAAACAAGCTTTGGGAGAAGATGTGTTGGTTGGGAATGGCATTACTTGAGAGCCAAGAGGACAGCACTTAGCTAACCATCATGGTATTGGAGGGCTACCTTTATATAGTTACTTATGTTTTCATTGTGTTTCTTTTTTGTGTGTGTGGTGGGGGGGTGGGATTATTAGATGGCCTTAAAGCGTTTGGAAGGAGTCGTTCTACTGCAAGAAGAAAGTGACGTCACGTTGTTTTACATTAAATTTTAATTATTTTGTTATTAAAAACATCATTTTTGTTCGAAAGTGTGACGTACTTTGTCCGAGATTTGTTAAAAATGTTATCACCTTTACCGGACAACTAATAGCGGTCAAGTAGTTGGGTTTTTTTTTAAAGTTATTATTCTTATTCGTTTGCTTTTGTTATTGTTTTGTTTATAAGTTGTTGAAAGTTGCATCTCAAGATTGACGCCCCCTCCTCCACCCCTCTGATTTCCTGTTGAGGTAATATTGTATTCCCTTATAATAACAGCCGTCAAGAGTGACCTAATTCGGATACTCAAAGGGACGAAAAGTGATAGATGTATTGTGTTTTAAAAGTGATAGATGTATTGTGTTTTAAAAGTGATAGATGTATTGTGTTTTAAAAGTGATAGATGTATTGTGTTTTAAAAGTGATAGATGTATTGTGTTTTAAAAGTGATAGATGTATTGTGTTTTAAAAGTGATAGATGTATTGTGTTTTAAAAGTGATAGATGTATTGTGTTTTAAAAGTGATAGATGTATTGTGTTTTAAAAGTGATAGATGTATTGTGTTTTAAAAGTGATAGATGTATTGTGTTTTAAAAGTGATAGATGTATTGTGTTTTAAAAGTGATAGATGTATTGTGTTTTAAAAGTGATAGATGTATTGTGTTTTAAAAGTGATAGATGTATTGTGTTTTAAAAGTGATAGATGTATTGTGTTTTAAAAGTGATAGATGTATTGTGTTTTAAAAGTGATAGATGTATTGTGTTTTAAAAGTGATAGATGTATTGTGTTTTAAAAGTGATAGATGTATTGTGTTTTAAAAGTGATAGATGTATTGTGTTTTAAAAGTGATAGATGTATTGTGTTTTAAAAGTGATAGATGTATTGTGTTTTCACAACAGTGTTCTATACCTAACATGTGGTTACTCGCACCATCGATAAGAAACCCTATTCACTACAGACTTTTGCTTGGGGAAAAACTATCAATTAAATACCCCCTACAACAGTGATTCTCAAAGTGGTGGTCCACGGACAAAATTTTTGAATGTTCCATATGCAGTGTGTACCAAAAGATTTTCCCTTTATGCCCACTCTGGAGCAGGCCACATACAACTGGATCATTATATAGGATATGCCAAATAATAAAAGGCAATTTTCTGTCCGATCATCGTTAGCGATTGTTCCCTCATTCATATATGAATGACTCCTACAGCCAAACATATTGAACACGTTTACGCGGACGTTCAAAACGAGTTATTTTTGGTGCAGTATTTCTTCCAAGACTTTATTTTGAGTTAGGTGCGTTGGGATTTATAGTCAAAAGCTCTGTTTTTACGATTTATTTATTTAACTATAATGAATAGTATTTTTGACGGGATGCACGTGTATGCCGGTCGAGACGGCTGTTGGAGGGGAGTTACAACATGCCACCGAACGTCCTTGGATGGGCTTTGCTGCTCGTATATTTTTTATTTATTTTTTTTAATTTTGGTCCCATAACCTCGTGGTATTTATAACCCAGTAGTCGTAGGGGGTTCTAATGTTTCCATTAGAAAATTCTCGGGCTTGCTAGACCTGGCGGCGCCCATCCCTCTCCAGGTCAGCGGAGCACTTTCTCAGCGTTAGTCATTCATCAACATTTTTATAGTGGCTGTAACGTGGAATCGATCCCATGCCCCTCAGCTTGTGAGGCGAGCGCACTATTGACTTCGCTATCCTGCTCGTATATATATATATATATATATATACCAGCAGACCCGTCGTGCGTTGCAACGATCTCAGAAAAAAAGGAATACATATAGATAAAAAAAAGAAATTACATAAAGGGTCACCGGGCCCATCAGTTTAACATATGACGTTCGAAAATCTGTTCTTTTCAATGAATTTGATAACAAATATATTTATCTATATTTCTCAATATCATGTAAAATTGAAAGTGGAATACAATATTAAAAGTTTAGTAAAACACATTTAGGGCCCCCAGCCCCGAGGGAATGGACATTAGGAGTTCATTGCCCTATAGTAATTTAATATAGGCTCTTAAGTTTTTATATACCGAATTTAGTCTAAATCCAGTTATTTTATCATTATCTAACACTTAAAATAATTTTCATATAGCTAATGTAAGGAAAAGGGCCCCCGGGCCCATTCGGTTCAAGATGTACATTTGGAAAACCTGTTCATTTAAATTTAGTTTCATCGTGGATATATTTCTCAAGTTCGTTAAAAATAGAATGGCAAATAATATCTCAAGCATATTCGGAGAAAAAAAAACATTTGGGGCCCCCAGCCCTGAACAATTGGAAATTAGAAGTGCAGTGCCCTTTTTTATTTAAATATGGGCTACCAAGTTTTTATAAACAAAGTTAATTTCCTATTTTTCCCCTTCAATTTTTTGACTTTATAGATCTTCAAACATTTATAAAGCCTTAGGCACGTAAAAGATAATACAAACAATGTGGATGGGGGGACAGCACTTATAGGAATGCTTAAAGTACAACCCACCCAGACCGTCGAACTTTCAGACCATTTCCCGTGACCCTTGGTGTTTACGGTCATTGGATACGACTTTTTTTCTGCGGACACGCCGATCGGCGATGCGTTTCGTCCGTTAAAATCTAACATGTAAAGATATGAACATGCTTCAAGTACACTTCGGCAATCGAGAAAATGAAAATACATGTAGATTCCCCACGTAGCCACGGGCAGTAAAACTGTGTTAGAAAACGGATAAAGATCCGGGTAAATAAAAACCGGTGCTATAGCACAGTGCTTCTCAAAGTGGTGGTCCGCTGACCGACGCCGGTCCGTGGGCCATCCGCTGCCGGTCCGCAGATGCTCTCAAAAAAAGGACAGCAAAAATTGTCAGTGCAGGGAAAATAGTGCACCGGTCCCTGGTGCAATGGAAAAAATTCCTGCCGGTCCGCCATACTAAAAATTTTGAGAAGCACTGCTATAGCACACGATGGGAGGAAGGGTAACATAAAAGAGGTAGTTAAAGGAAGTGAATGATGAATCACAAACTTGACATTGGATTTTCCTTGCCCTTCGCGATGCCATTAGCCAAAGTCACGAAGCCCTGACTCTTCGCGCGTCATTGATCGCGGTGGGGAAATCGAAGTTTAGGGGGAATGATGATTGAGGTTGTACAAACAGATGACGAGATTGATGCGGTTCAAGCTCTGTCAGCCATCACCTACTTTCTCTGACCTCACTGATTCCACCTCCTCCCCCCCCCCACGACTTCCACTTTGAACTGACGTCATGTACCACCCAGTCCTTATCGCAGTCAGTTTCAAGCTTGCAACCTGAGTCGGTCGTTAGGTTGCCCTTAAACACCCCCGCCCCGCCCATACACAAACAGACACCAAGTTCCTGAACCCAGATTTACCTGTAACACGTGTTTACCTTTATCTGAATATTAAATGTCCATTTTTTTACAGGTCATTATTTGAAACATAGTTTGGCTAATTGATGTGTTGTACTGGTGCTATCGAATTATTGTATCGTATTGGTGCTAACAAATTAATGTGTCGTCTTGGTGCTGGCATTTTGATGTCTCGTATTGGTGTTGACAGTTTGATGTGTCGTATTGGTGCTGACAGTTTGATGTCTCATATTGGTGTTGACAGTTTGATGTGTCGTATTGGTGCTGACAGTTTGATGTCTCATATTGGTATTGACAGTTTGATGTGTCGTATTGGTGCTGACAGTTTGATGTCTCATATTGGTGTTGACAGTTTGATGTCTCGTATTGGTGCTGACAGTTTGATGTCTCATATTGGTGCTGACAGTTTGATGTCTCATATTGGTGTTGACAGTTTGATGTGTCGTATTGGTGCTGACAGTTTGATGTCTCATATTGGTATTGACAGTTTGATGTGTCGTATTGGTGCTGACAGTCTGATGTCTCATATTGGTGTTGACAGTTTGATGTCTCGTATTGGTGCTGACAGTTTGATGTCTCATATTGGTGCTGACAGTTTGATGTCTCATATTGGTGTTGACAGTTTGATGTGTCGTATTGGTGCTGACAGTTTGATGTCTCATATTGGTGTTGACAGTTTGATGTTTCGTATTGGTGCTGACAGTTTGATGTGTCGTATTGGTGCTGACAGTTTGATGTCTCATATTGGTATTGACAGTTTGATGTGTCATATTGGTGCTGACAGTTTGATGTCTCATATTGGTGCTGACAGTTTGATGTCTCGTATTGGTGCTGGCATTTTGATGTCTAATATTGAGGCTGACAGTTTGATGTCTCATATTGGTGCTGACAGTTTGATGTCTCATATTGGTGCTGACAGTTTGATGTCTCATATTGGTGCTGACAGTTTGATGTGTCGTATTGGTGCTGACAGTTTGATGTCTCATATTGGTGTTGACAGTTTGATGTGTCGTATTGGTGCTGACAGTTTGATGTCTCATATTGGTGTTGACAGTTTGATGTCTCGTATTGGTGCTGACAGTTTGATGTCTCATATTGGTGCTGACAGTTTGATGTCTCCTATTGGTGCTGACAGTTTGATGTCTCGTATTGGTGCTGGCATTTTGATGTCTAATATTGGTGCTGACAGTTTGATGTCTCGTATTGGTGCTGGCATTTTGATGTCTCATATTGGTGCTGACAGTTTGATGTCTCATATTGGTGCTGACAGTTTGATGTCTCGTATTGGTGCTGGCATTTTGATGTCTCATATTGGTGCTGACAGTTTGATATCTCATATTGGTGCTGACAGTTTGATGTCTCATATTGGTGCTGACAGTTTGATGTCTCGTATTGGTGCTGACAGTTTGATGTCTCGTATTGGTGCTGACTGTTTTACTACTTGTATAAGTTATGACAGAGGCAGTAGCAGAAACGTATACTGTTGTATTAGTTCATTAATAAACCTTTATTTTTTATTACACAATCACAATATGTTTGTGCATCTTTTTTTTAAAATAGCATTATCGGAGTCCTGTTCTATCTATATATATAATTCACCAAAGCGAGTATGTGCAAATGAGCATGATAAATGACCGTCGCTGGGGTCGACCGATCACAGTTGGCAAGCGTAGAGATATGAAAATTATAATTAACCTTAAAAACACTTTTTAAAAACTAGTCTTATATTAAAAATGCACTAATTTTCTACTTTTTAGTCTACGCATTTTACAGTAAGTGCAAAGCCAGCTTACCTTTTGACTATAAATCCCTTATATATGAGACATAACTAAAAGTAGTGATTATGTTCAAACGCGACATTTACAGACTGAAACAGAATTATCTCCCCTAGTAAAAAATGTTTTCCAACAATGCTACTTGCGTCATCCCTTCTCAGAATAACATATGATTCGTAGTGTAGTAGTTATCACGTCCGCCTTGCACGCGGAAAGACCTGGGTTCAAGCCCCAGCGGGAATATTTTTTTTTAATTTTAAAAATGTTTGCTTCTGCCCGTTTTTTTTCCTCCTTTTTTGCAAACATGACTAACCCTGGCTAGGGTCGGCCAATCACAGTTTATGGTTGGCAAGGGGTGGTAGTAATAAAGGGTGGGAGGGCAGGTAACAACAACCGCAGTGCGCATGTCTCCACGTTTACTCGCTTTTTTTTCATTACTTCGTGCTGCTGTTTGTGTCCGTTCTCTCGTCCCCCCCCCGTTCTTCGCATTATCTATGACGAGCAATTCTGCGGCGTATGCTACGCCCTGGGTCGTATTGTATAATACTGATGCATCGTATGTGCTAAAATTTGGATGTATAGTATTGGTGCTATAGACAGCTATCGAAACATGTCGTTGTTGATTTTGTAATAGTTTTATGCTTAAATAAGTTATTATTTATTTATTTTTAAAATTAATTATGGGTTTTTTAACACACACTCATAAATGCATATCATTCTTGACATATAATATAAGATAATTCAATCTTTAACTTCAGCTAGTCATGCATGCAAGAGAGCATAAAGTCCGTCAACTGAAATATATATTTTTATCCATTCTCATAAACCGAGCGTCTCCTTCCCCCGTTTCTATTGTCACTCTTCTAGGTTAAGTTTACCTCGCGGAGGTAAGTTTCTATCACTAAAGGGGGATCACCTGCACCGTCTGAGATTCACGAGTTGTCGGATGTCGACACCCTTGACTGCCACCGGGTTTTGAGGAACTTGATCGTATGGGCGATGAGGGGCTTAATGGAGCCATTAGGCTTGGAATCTCAGGCCGCAACGGTCACGTGACTCGACTTTATGTCAGCAACTTTAATCTGGGCCGTCTCCGATTTCAGTAGCATGTGTCGCCGTGTGACTGGAAGCCTTGCCTTACTTTGTACTGGGGAACCACGAATATGCGTCGCTGAGCTGACCCGGCTGCATGTTGATAATTGTTAATATTTAGACATTTTTTAAAGTGGTTTTCGAAAAACATGTAAACAACAAGAGTCTGACTGACCACACGAGTTTGTCTGACCCCACGAGTTTGTCTGACCACGCCAGTCTGTTTGACTACATGAGTTTGTCTGACCACACGATTCTGTATGTCCACACGAGTTTGTCTAAACACATGAGTCAGTCTGACCACAAGAGTCTGACCACACGAGTCTGTCTAAGCACAAGAGTCTGACCACACGAGTCTGTCTAAGCACAAGAGTCTGACCACACGAGTCTGTCTAAGCACAAGAGTCTGACCACACGAGTCTGTCTAAGCACAAGAGTCTGACCACACGAGTCTGTCTAAGCACAAGAGTCTGACCACACGAGTCTGTCTAAGCACAAGAGTCTGACCACACGAGTCTGTCTAAGCACAAGAGTCTGACGACTCACACATGCATAAAATGTTCATGACCATTGTAATTTTTTTTAAAGAATGTAACATCTTATATTACCAATAAACGTATAGATCTTATCAGATCACTAGTTGATGTGATCCTTGGCACAATCATGTGCTAGAAGTTACGGGTCGTGTCTCCTCAAAAACACAACTCGTCACACCCACTCTGATTTTTAAAAAAACACACCAAAAAAATGTGTTCTTGTAATGTAGAACATGGACTTCACGGTAACCCCCCCCCCAATATACCTCAACTTGGGTGTTTAAATTGACGTCACAACCTAACAGGTAAAACGTGGATCTAACCTATACCTCATCTGAGGTGTTTAAATTGACGTCACAACCTGACAGGTAAAACGTGGATGTCACCGATACCAGTATAACTCACCTAGATTGTTAGCCCCCCCCCACTCCCTCCTACTTCTCCTCCATCCCACTGCCACCCCGAGGTGGCGCTGTCTTCTTTTATTATTTGGAATAGTAATATATCTAAGGGTCTATATCCAACAATTGTAATATCTCAAAGTCAATATCGAACTATTGTAATGTGAATAGCATAGTAATATATCTCAAAGTCAATATCGAGCAATTGTAATGCGAAGAGAACCTGGATATTTAATACTAGATAGATTACCCAGCTGCATACTGTTCTGGCGACACCTGGATATTTTTGTGTGTACTGCTAGCAATAAAAGGTCTTTGTAAGTTTATGTTCTTATTCAGTAAGCGCTGGGACCTTCATTAAGCAGACCTATGGTTATTGTGTTGGTATTCGAGGATCTTTAGTTGCAAGCATGGTGAAAGTAAAAAAACAAACAAATTGACAAATTTCATGGACGGGACTCGAGGTAGCCGTCTTCATCGGGTTTATCATGGCGAGATAGAAGAGTGAGGGAGGGGAGGGAGAGAGTGGAGAGAGAGGGGAGAGGGAAAGAGAGATATTCAGAGAAATAGAGGGGGAAAGGGAGCGAGAGGGAGAAAGAGAGGGTGAAAGAAATAGGCAAAAAGGGTGGGAAGAGAGGGGAGTGGGAAAGAGAGAGGTTCAGAGATAGGGGATAGCGAGAGGAGGAGAGAGATGTGGGAAAAGGGAGATAGAGGGAGAAAGAGAGGGGGGAAACGGAAGAGAGAGTGAGAAAGAGAGGGGGATAGAGAGGGTGGGAGATATGGGCTTAAAGGGTTGGAGAGAGAGTGAGAGGGCGAGAGAGGGGAGAGAGAGAGAGAAAGAGAGAGAGAGAGAGAGAGAGAGAGAAAGATCGTAGACGCGAAGCAAGAAAATATCGCATCTGAAAAAATTGTAAATTGTAAACATACGTGACTTGAGCGGGTACAGATGTTAGGATAATCCAAGACAAGTCTGCTGCATAAATTAGGATAGTCCATATTAGTGCAAAATCTTGAAAGAGGGGGGGGGGATTAAGCCTAGAACTCCCTAAAATTCTGAGACAGGATGTGAATATGTCAAAAATCCAAAGCCTTTACGCCTTACAAGTATTCTGTCACATAGTAATGGTTCCACGATGTACAGCTATCAGTACTATCACCTATTATTTATTTGTATACTTAGTTGTAGTTCGTCTTCAAATTTTAACGATTTTTACGACTAACAACAACATGTGCATTGTATCTAGAATGTCATTTACATAAAATGGCATGTTGTTAAAAGTGCATGCAGTTGAAGGGCGGGTAATTCAAATCATTCTTCGCTTGTCGAATTGACAGCTTTAAAACAAACTGAATTTTTTAATGAATTTTTTAGTTAAACTAAACAGGTAAGAGAATTTTTAAAAAACGTAAAAAACCAAGTTTTTTTATTATAAATCCTTTATGTACGAAAAGTAACTAAAAGAATGTTCATTATAATACGCAGCGAAAGACCATCCAAAAATACACAATTGTAGTTGAGTCGTAAAACATGTTTAATATAATGCGCACCGATCAGGAATATGCTTATGAAAAGTGTTGTCAATAAAATACGCACCTTATTGCGCGACAGAAAGGTTGTTCAATATAATACGCACCGCGACACTCTATCTCAAAAAATAACATGATACATAGGAATAAATAAAATAATCTAAAAATTCTATAATTTAATTACAGCACATGCGATCGATCTGAAATTTTGATACATAGTTTTTATCATCGTCACCAAACTATTATATTGAACAACCTTTCTGTCGCGCAATAAGGTGCGTATTTTATTGACAACACTTTTCATAAGCATATTCCTGATCGGTGCGCATTATATTAAACATGTTTTACGAGACATAACTACAATTTTGTATTTTTGGATTGTCTTGCGCTGCGTATTATAATGAACATTCTTTTAGTTATGTCTCGTACATAAAGGATTAATAGTGAAAAAGTTTTTACGGGTTTTTTTTAATTTATTTCCTCTCACTTGGAAATGAACGTTGTGTCTGCTTTAAAATCAGGGTCATGTGACATGAGAGCACTCTGACCTTGGCAGCCCAGCCAGCGTAATATCACAAAAAACGACATTGCCGATGTATTGACACAAGTGTCGACAAAACTTTATACCTAATGACTGCACTGTGGCAAGTGTTGAGGGTGTTCGCTTGTGGATCAGGCGACGGGCAACCAACAATATCCTAAATTTTAAAAAAAAATGTATCAGATACATTATTATCAATATACATGATTCCGTTGTCTGTATGGTTGTAATGTAATGCAATGCTGCTAGGTGGCGCTGCGATATGGATGTAATGCTGTTAGGCGGCGCTGCTATCCATTTTGTTTTATAGTGCTGCACCAAAAATAACACCTTTCGAACGTTCCGCATAAAATTGTTCAATATGATAATAATTGAATCAAATAAAAATAAATGAAAGTTCTGTATTACGTTATTTTTTAATCTGATGTGTATTTCTTTTGAAAACCTCCGTCCTTTTTTGACGGGTGGTGCACTAGTAAATAATATAATAGTCCAAGCCACATGATCTAGAACGCTAATGAACGATGTAGAACAGTCTATAGCAGTTTAAAAATCGTGTGGTTATTAGCACTGTAAAAAATATTATATGACGTCATTGTTTGATCTTATATTTAATACAAGGTGTGCATCAAAAGGTGTGCAAATTAATTACATTTTAAAGACGCACTGTAAAAAATATTATATTTGACCTCAGTGTTTTAGCTTATATCTTAATTTTGGAAAAGAGAACGATGTAAAAATGGGATTTGAGGATTTATAATTATAAAATGCTTCGTGAACATTTCAGGAAGTATAATATTTCGTATTGATTAAAATTTATCAAACAATGATAAGTTACTTGGGGTTTTGACAAAAAAAAGTGGTAGCAGTAGGCGCCCTACAGCTTACTTGGGGTTTTGACCCAAAAAATGGGCACAGTAGGCGCCCTACAGCCGCCGTGGGCGCCGTAGGTGCCCTACAACCCCTAGTAAATAATCTATAGCAGTTACAAAATCGTGTGGTAATTAGCACTGTAAAAATAAATTATATGACGTCATTGTTTGATCTTATATTTAATACAAGGTGTTCATCAAAAGGTGTGAAAATTAAATACGAATTAAAGATGCGCTGTAAAAAAGATTTATACGACGTCATTGTTTTAGCTCATATTTTAATTTTGGTAAAAGGGAACCATGTAAAAAGAGGATTTGATGATGGTTAATTATAACATCAAAAAACAAACCCTACAACCCCTATTATAAAATAATACTTTGTGTACATTTCAGAAAGTTTAATATTCCGTATTTATCAAACAAGGACAAGTTAGTTGGGCTTTTGAAAAAGGTCGGCGCCGTAAAAAAAAGTGGGCGCCGCAGCACAACCTAGTTAATATATATTTATTTTTAATCATGTGTTTTAAAAACGTGTATGTCTCAAAGTTATCTCGTCTTTTTTTTTACTGTTGGGGGGGGGGCACACCCCTGAGATTAATGGATCTCTTTTACAAGTTTAGAATAATCCCCCTCCCCCCTCACCCAGTCTCTCCGCGTAGATATGAAGAGAGCCAAATAACATCAACGTTATTCAGGTCGTCTCAGACAGAGTTGTCCTTTTCACCTTTACTTAGCATTACAACCAAACAGTGAAGGTGTCGTGGGGGTTGCGGGAGGAGGGGCGGGGCAAACAAGGGGCATTGTGACTACTGAATCAAACATAACGCGACTGGGGAAAATGTCCGTTTCGTGGTTCCTTTTGAAATAGCATGAGCCCCCAGCGGTCTTCTTTTTGACTGTACTGGTTATAAATTTGAGAAACGGACTATCCCTAAAATATGTAAAGGTTCAGAAAGTAATCAACCCCCAAAAAATTGTTAAGATTCGTGAAAAACAAATTGTAGGCTGTCGTGAACTTCACGACTTATATAATGTTTTGTGTACTTTTTAAAAAATAATTCGTCGCAAACTTTCAAAAACTTAGATAACTTTAGACCAGGGGTCGGGTAACTTTTATGCCCGTTACCCCAAAATATACAATTTTGTGTTAACATTACACCCGAAGACGCGATGTCCAGCCCGCATGACTCGTTACTCGGGGGTTTGGGGGAGCGTCGTACAACCCACCCCAATAGGTCTGGGGCTAAGCCCCAACCGAAAACGCATCTGGTGAGTTTTAGAAGCCTGACCAGTGTCTAAAAATGAACCTGAAAAGGATTACGCGTAGATAATTTAAGACAAAATGACACGGAACATCCATATTTCAGAGAAAGAGTTATTTGATGCAATTATTAACGTTTAAAGTTTAATATAATTGTTCTAACGGCTATAGGTCTAACGGCACTGGTAATTCTTTTTGAATATATTATTTATATGTTTTTCCAAATGCATTTGACTATATAGACCTACAGTTGGAATAAAATATAATTATGACAACTTGCCCCTCCTATCATGACAACTTGCCCCTAAGGTGGGGTAAGTTGTATTGCCATGGAAACTCTTTTGTAGATGGTGTCATAGGGTAATAAAAAGGTGTAAGTCTTTCTAAAGCTAGTTTATAAATAACTATAATAATAAACTATATAATATAAAATAGTTTTTATAATGATTGACCAATTAGTTTTCTAAATATTTAGACAAATGTAAAAAGTATGACAACATGCCCCGCTCTCCCCTATTTAGAACCTTTATCCTAAACTCTAAAGATAAAGCTCGACCTAGTCTGTAGTGTCTCTATTTATTTGAGAGCATACACTGAAATGTTCAGGTCATGGTACAGGACAAGTCAAAGACCTCTCCAGACCTTGATGCTAAAAGACACGGTTAAAAATAGCGTCTCTGCTGGCTCTCTTCAAACGCTGGGTAAGTTTGCCTGTTCAACAGAGTGTATCCAGATCAGCAACTTCCAAGAGGTGGAGCTAACGTATTTACGAACGCTTGCTTCGGGGAACCATTTTTATTTTATGGGGGGGGGGTTGGTAGGGGTTGGATAAGAGAGAACGGGTTGGTGGTTGGAGTCGGGTCTATATATGTATATATCGTTTGGACACGTTTACCTTATCTGTATCTGATCAATGTGATCGATCCAAATTTATTTTAAATTTTCATCCCCGTAATTTTAAAGCCCGCCAGGTGATTCTCAAAAACCGACCTATCCTCATGGCTGACCCTCTAACCCAGCAGGTCTTCAAAAAACCTCATCTTTTTGCTTTCCGGAGAGATAGAAGACTCAAAGATATATTCGTAAGAAGTCACCTTCTCACAATGAAAGCACATATTGAAACAAAAGGTTGCAACCGTAACCGTTGCAATACTTGTCCATATGTGATTGAAATTGTCAACATTTCTTTCCCTCTTGAAAAATTCAAAATAAAAGATGGATTCACTTGCACAAGTCGCAACATGATTTATGCAATTCTTTGCAATAGGTGTAATATAAAATCCAATATTCGCAGCTTTTCGCAAAAACGTAACCACTGAGAATGCGAGTCATGTGCAAGGGGAAGACATTCATAGAATACAAGTGAATTAGTAAAACAGACTTACCTCTCAACAATTTTAAAAAATAAATAAAGACATGTAATCAATCCAGACTTGAAAAAATTGATTTTTTGTTTAAATTTTGGTTTCCAAAGTTATTTCTGAATTTGTATTTTTTATTTTATTTTGGGCTATAAAATTATTTTAAAGGAAAAGGTAACAGCCTAATATGGTGTCAGTAATCTTAGTTTATTTAAGTCTATTAGGCCATAGGCTAAAGGTCTCTGCATTAACATATCAAGCTGCCATTTCAAAAATCTACCGTTACAATTTGACAAGGCAGAGGAGGGGAGTAGTGAATCACAATTCCCCTACATTTCCTAGACAGTTATATATATATATTATATAACCACAATTCCATTACATTTCCTAGACAGTTATATATATATTATATAACCACAATTCCCCTACATTTCCTAGACAGTTATATATATATATTATATAACCACAATTCCATTACATTTCCTAGACAGTTATATATATATTATATAACCACAATTCCCCTACATTTCCTAGACAGTTATATATATATTATATAACCACAATTCCCCTACATTTCCTAGACAGTTATATATATTATATAACCACAATTCCCCTACACTTCCTAGTCAGTTATATATATTATATAACCACAATTCCTCTATATTTCCTATTAATACATATTAATCTGGCATGTTCACCAAGCAAACATCAATCCTAGTTTTTAAAGAAGTTAACTAACCTCCGAAGAGTCAAAATACAACAGTATTATAGCACAAATATATATTACTAGGTTGTGCTGTGGCGCCCACTTTTTTTTAGGGTGCATACAGCGCCCACCTTTTTCAAAAGCCCAACTAACTTTTCCTTGATTTATAAATACGAAATGTTAAACTTTCTGAAATGTACACAAAGTATTTTATAATAGGGGTTGTAGGGCGCCTACGGTGTCCACTTTGTTTTTTGTCAAAAGCTCAAGTAACTTATCCTTGTTTGATAAATAAGAAATATTAAACTTCCTGGAAAGTACACAAAGTATTTTATAATTAACCATCATCAAATCCTGTTTTTACATTGTTCCCATTTCCAAAATTAAAATCTGATCTAAAACAATGACGTCATATAATAGTTTTTATAGCGCTCTTTAATTTATAATCATTTTGCGCACCGATGCACACTTTGTATTTTAAAAGGGAGTGTCTATTGGTAGTCGAGTACCAATAGCCAATAGCAGGTCCCTGCGGCTATTTGTAGTCAATTATTTATAGCATCCAATGGGATTTATGGAACACTTAATAGCTACTGATATAACCTTTCAAAATTCACCAAATGTACCGAACTTCCTTAGTCTCATGATAGAGAGTTCGACTGGTGAACTGATTGATGTGTCACCTAACAATGCATCGTATCAATATTTCAGATCGATCGAACGTACCGTAATTAAATTAATGCATTTTTAGTTTTAGACATATGTTATTCAATATCACGGTTTATTATTGTTTGTTATTGTTTGTTTTTTCATGTAACAGTTCAGTTCGCGCGTTGACGCCACATCGTCGATGTATCTGTGTGCTTTTCTTTACATTTTACGTGTCACGCTGAGCTCGGTCCAGCGATTGGTGACCAGACCTTTCCCCTCCCCCCCCCCAGGTTATAAAGCAAAGGGGAGTTAAGACAGATTCAGTCTGTAAATGTTTGTCGCGTTTCAACATAATCAATAGTTAGTTATATTTCATATATAAGAGATTTATAGTCAAAAACTTTGTTTTTACGGGTTTGTTTTATTAAATCCCTTATATTAACTTCAACGCCATCTCTGTTTCTCTGTCTCTCTCTCTCTCTCTCTCTCTCTCTGTCATGGACGGGCGGAAAAACAAAAGTACAAAATGACACACTTCCCGTAATGCCATCGAGCTGACATTTGGCACACAAACTCGTGTCACCTAACAATGCATGGTATCAAAATTTCAGATCGATCGAACGTACCGTATTTAAATTAATGCATTTTTAGTTTATCTATATAAAACTATATGTAGCAGTCGCTATTGTTTACATTTTACGGGTCACTTGACTTCACGCCAGCCATCGGGGACCACATCTCGTGTTTTAACCAGGTGGAATTCACTCAGTTTCAGGCTGTAAATGTTTGTCGCGTCGGAACATAATCAATACTTTAAGTTCTGTCTCGTATATAAGGGATTTATAGTCAAAAACTTTGTTTTTACGGGGTTTTTAAATCACTTATATTAACTTCGAAATCTTGTCTCTCTCTCTGTCGTCATCTCTTTGTCGGGCAGAAAAACAAAAGTCTAAAATGACACATTTTCCGTGATGCGATCGAGATGAAATTTCGCACATAGACTTGTATCACCTAACAATGCATCGTATCAAAATTTCAGTTCGATCGAACGTACCATAATTAAATTAATGCATTTTTAGTTTATCTCTATACGACATATGTAATTCAATTTCATGTTTGTTATTGTGTTTTTTTCACGTGACGGTTCAGTCACGCGTTGACGCCACCCGTAGATGCCCACACTCCCTCCCGTCCCTTCCCCCATTTTTAAAGGACAGAGGATATAACTCGGTCTCAGTCTGTAAATGTTTGTCGCGTTTGAACATAATCAATACTTTTAGTTATGTCTCATATATAAGGGATTTATAGTCAAAAACTTTGTTTTTACGGGTCTTTTTTATTTTATTTACTTTTGTTTTTCAGCCCGACCGACCAAGAGATCACGACAGACAAGACTGTGAAGTTAATATAAGGGATTACATAAAAAGAACCCGTAAAAAACAATTTTTTTACTATAAATCCTTTATGGACGAGCCATAACTAAAAGTAAAAGAATCTTCATTATAATACGCAGCGCAAGACAATCCAAAAATACAAAATTTTAGTTATGTCTCGTAAAACGTGTTTAATATAATGCGCACGGATCGGGAATATGTTTATAAAAAATATTGTCAATATAATACGCACCAAATCTCGCAAAATGAAAGTATTACGGTAATAAAAAGGTCGTTCAATATAATACGCACCGCGACACTCTATCTCATATATTTAACACTAGTTCAAAAGCCTGCTGAAGCTGGCAGAACGAAATCCCACAGAAGGGATAACAAAGAAATATACCAAATACTGCAATAGAAAAAACCACGTTGCCTTTATTGCCATGAACAGAATACGATATATGAACAGAAATAACAAAGAAAACAGAAATAACAAAGAAATGTATGAAATACTGTAATAGAAAATAACATTTGGCCTATATTGCCAAGAACACAATACGATATGAAAATAAATAACAAAGAGATGTACGAAATTCTGAAATAGAAACGAACTTTTCTCTTTTATTGCCATGAAGTGAACACAATACGATATGAACAGCTAAATATGAAAGATCTCCTTGTACACCACATTTTTAGTGTAGCAGGTGGAGCTGTCGTGGAGCAGTTTCCCTTGTTTAGGACCATCTGCCACATGGACCTTGACATCTGCTGATCTGCGTACACGGGAGAAAGCAACGTATAATTGTCTATGGCTAAACACAGGTTGTGGTAGGTAGATACCGACCTTATCCAGTGTCTGGCCCTGCGATTTGTTTATGGTCATTGCGAAAGCTAACTTCACAGGGAATTGCCTTCTCCGTAGAACGAAAGGCAAGTCTGTGGTTGTCGGGGCAATGTCCACGTGTGGAATGAATAGAGTGCGACCTTTGTCACTTCTGGACAGAAGTTCAGCGATGATGAGGTTGGGTTTGAGGTCCCTAACCACCAATCTGGTGCCGTTGCATAGACCTCATTTGGTGTTCAAATTGCGAAGAAGAAATATAATTGCTCCGACTTGTAATGTTAATTGATGAAGCGGCATTCCCGAAGGTGCCAATTGATGTAGAAATTCCACTGGATAATTATTTTCATCATCTGGCGAGCAGTCGTCGATGGAGTCGGAACTTAAGTATGTCCTGGGTTCTCCTTCAAGTAAATGGAGAACCTGACTATTGATAAGGTCCACATCGGCAATTGTAGGGCAGAGAATAGCCTTATTTGCAAATTCTTCCGCATCTCTGGCTAGAAGTCATTCACCGAAGATTTCAGAAACAATAGATCCTGTGCAGACCATATGGGCTGGAACTTCAAACATATTCTCGTCCAATACATGTTCATTGCTTAATGTTCCATTGCCTAGCTCAATTAACCAAGACGTAAATTCTGGATCAGTAGATCGCACATTACTTGTCAACGTGAGAATTGTAAATTTAGACAAAAGATCGGTAAACTTAATACTCGCTTCGACAATGGCGGCCCTGGTTCCATGAGCAACAACGGGCAAGGTTTGTCTGAAGTCCCCACCCAAGAGGATGGTTTTTCCACCGAAAGGTTTGTCATTTTGCATGATATCTTGTAAGAGTTTATTCGCGCATTTCAATGCGTCCTTAGAGGCCATCGTGGATTCATCCCAAATGATTATTGTGGCTCTTCGGAGAATGCCAGCATCGGTGGAGATCATTCTCATTCTGGAGGTTGAGGTGTCGATAATTGGGACGGGAAGTTGAAATTGGGAATGATACGTCCGACCACCTTCCAGTAAATTGGCCGCGATTCCAGTTGATGCAGTAGCTAAAGCAATCTTCTGTTCCCCTCTAAAGGATGCAAGCAAGGTTGTGTACAAATATGTTTTACCACTGCCACCAGGTCCGTCAAGAAAGTAACACCTATGAGGAAGATGATCATTGGCTGCGGCTGCGATAATTTCATCAAATACGTGTCTCTGCTGTTCCTTGAGACTCCGTACCATGTCTGTTGCTTTGCTGAGCTGTTGGACCGGATCAAAAACGCTGTCCTGTATGTCTTCCACGTGACTTGGTGGAACTGGTAAACCGAAATTCTCGCAGGTTTTCCTATTGGCAATAAAGATCTATTGAATATCAGTAATGGCCAAATTGAGGCAGTGTTTGCAATTCACTTCGTGATGAAACTGCACCGTAAAATCTTCATAAAAGTATTCTTTATATTTCTGGAACAATTGTGGAATATTTGAAGGAGATGCGAGCAGGCACATATGTGCAAATAATTCCCATAGGAGAGCGGGTCTCTTTTCGGCAACTGCATCATGTAACGTCATATCCCAGACCTGCTCGTCATTGAAGAGGCCTCGGTGTTGCGCAGCTTCCTTGAATGTTGGATATGTAATACCATGGACGGTCCGAAGGTCCTCAAAGGAAGTTGCACCTGGCACATGAAGGAGAAGTAAGCGCAAGCAGAAGCGCTGAATGTAAGACGCTTAACTGACAGAGTGCATACGACCAATTATTTTGTCAGCACCCCTTTGCCTTCTCTGCCATGTTCTGGTCCTCTCGTGAAAAACATAATGATAATGTTCAGGTATGTCAGTGTTTAGTATACCTGTAGCCATCTGGTATTGTTGATTTAGTTTGAACCATGCCGTTAAAGTAGTGTCTGTCGAAGCTGCGTTCTGTGCTGCAGCCTCAACGTTATCAGTAATAAAAACTACTGACTGCTCGCCTGGGAGATGAACTTGGAGTCTGATAATTGCACGAGACTGCTTGTGCATGTGGAATCCAAAGAGGCTTTCGCGTTGGTTTCGCGTTTCTCGTCGCCGGGATGCCTCCTCGTGTGTTTCTGTTCTTCTTCGATTCCTGTTATGTTCGTTTCTGCGACGTTTTCTATCGGCAATTTCGGCTTCATCGAATGTTCTTTTTCGAGGCATAGTTGTCTCGTGGCAACACGCGAAGGTTTGTAAATTTGTGGAGTTGAAGAAGAAATAGTAAAACAATGCGAACGTGACATTGACGATGGGTACAGGCGTAGGAGAACGGTGTCGTACCTTGAATGCGGCGCAGCAATGCAGTTGGCAGTGGGTCAAGAACCGAAGACCGACACACCGAGATCAACCGGTTGGTGGTGACTTACATCATGATTTATAACGGAGACACACACACGCATAAGCTGGTGGCCGATGTTAGACTCAACACAAATGTGTGTTTGTGTGTACAAAAATGCTGACGTCACAGGTTCGTGCGGTGTTTCGGTAATTGACGTTCTAGCTAAATTAATGACGTCATATAATATTTTTTACGGCGAACATTTTTAATTTATTTATAATAATTTTGAGCGCCTTTATTGCGCGCCTTTCGTGCACCTTTTAGCGCGCCTTTCGACGGGAAGACACACGCATACTTAGGGCGATTATGTATTAGATGATACAATGATACATAAAGATAAATAAAATAATCTAAAAACTCAATAATTTAATTACAGTACATGCGATCGATCTGAAATTTTAATACTTCGTTTTTATCATCGGCACGAGTCTGCCTACAAAATGTCACCTCGCTAGCTTACGAGGAAGTGGTTTAAAAATCAATCCAAAGGTTTTTTTTCGACAAGCAAGCAATCAACCAGACACCACGAGTTAATATAAAGGATTTTATAAATTGCAGAATTCGACCAAAACGATTTGATGAAATGTTGCATGGATTTGAATATTGCGCTCACCGATGCATCTGGTTCAGATATTGATCCAAAGGATTTATGCTGTGAATCAGTGGTGTCACTAGGGGGGTGCGGAGGGGGCGGAACGCCCCGGGTGACACCATCAGGGGGTGACACCAAAATGTAAAATTCTGTATTTTCCCGTTATTTGGCACTGGAAGACTCGGAGGAGTTCCATGGGTTAAGTCCAGGCCCGGACTTAACAGACTTGGGGCCCCTAGGCACTTGACATTCTGGCCCCCCCCAAACCCTCTCAAGGCTATTTTGGAAAGTTTGCAATTTAAATTCACTAGTAAAGAACATACAATTTTTATTGACTTTAATTAATGACTTTAATTAACATCAGAATAATACAGTCTATGTTACTATACTTACGTTATTGAATAAATTTATAGAATCCTACGACAAACTTTCTTTTGTGCAAAAGAACGAATGACGTCATCATAGTCAATTGACTTCATTATTTCTGACTCTATGTACATTACAGAGAGTAAATTGAGCCTCTTTTCTCCTACGTTTGATCAAAAGTAATTCTTTACTCTCTTTAACGCTGAGAAAGACCGTTCTGCTGAGCAGTTTGACGCTGGTGTGCACAAAAGTATTCGGAGCGCAATTCCTACGTTTGAATAAATGTCCAAAAAGCCTGGGGCGCAATGAGCCAATGTCGAGGTCATGTTTCACCATTGCTTAATGTTCGGCTAAAAAGTGACAGCGATAGATACCTGATTTTATCTGCGTACTGACTGACGCCTTGAAGAAGAAAAGTCGGCATCAATATTTTGTTTCACGCCTTTTTTTAACTAGGTACTCCAAGGTAACTTCGTCTAGCATCCACTCAGCAGGATCGTCACTTAAAGAATTAGATTCAGGATTTTCTAAAGAATACTTTTTTGTAGCTGTTACAAAGCTTTCAGAAATAATGTTTTCAGGTAGCTCGTTGCAGTCAGACACGTTTTTTTCAGTTGCCTGTTGACGGTCATCGGCAGCATCGCTGCAACTGCTACTGGCTAATGCACAAGTACTGCTAGGATTAGAGCCAGAACTAGGTCTAGACGAAGACGAGACGAAAAATGTGTTTAACTTAGGAACTTTGCGAAGAAGCTCTTTGTCTTTTTCAATTTTTTCTTCATTCCGTTTTCTTTTCTGGAATCCGCTTAGATATTTATTGAAGTCAGACATCGTGCGTGACATCGGTTATTTCTATAAAGAATATAAAAACGAGTGTCATTAAACAATAGAACTTTATTTAATTATTTGGGATAATGTTTTTATGTTCAAATTTGTTGTTTCTCTGTTAATTTGTTCAAAGTTCAAGACAATTTCGGTATTCCTCAAATTTTCTTAATTCAAGAATTTCTCTTGGTTCAAGTAAATCTTTTTTTCTGTGCATAATTACATATAAACATACAATCATACGATTTATTTAATAAAGCACAACAATATGAAAAGAAAAGTGTTACCTGGTCCAGCGTGAAGCGTCTTTGTTCCGTACTGCGTCCCTCGACACACTGGCTCCCTATTCGGTGGCTCCCCGGCTTCGACTCGTGGCACCCTGTCTTCTCTCTTGCCTCCCTGGCTTCCTATTTCGCGATCTAACATTTTCCCTGTCACTATATTGCTGACCAAAGGTATGCAGGTGAAATTGTAGAAGGCCATCTAGTTAAAGGCATTAAAACGAACTTCATTGAAACCTTTGGCAGGTCCCAATAAACTACCTGTGACATCTCCCTGGCCTCTGGTCAATTCTTTCAACTTTAAAAAAAAATGTTCTCCCGGTCCTTGTCAATTATCTGTAATCGGAAACCCAAATCTCGACTCGGGCGTTGTCTTGTCCTGCGTGTGGTATGGGGAGGGGGAAAGTCAGGGTCGTGCAGTTTTTTACTGGTGGTGCAATCTGTCACACCCCCCCCCCACACCTTCTCCACAATATCGCAACAGCAGCTCAGAACGCGGCTTACAATGACAAACCAACACAAATGAACCCCGTGCACTTGACTACTGGGCAGTGTATGCAAAATGTAGTAAAAATATTTATTATACTATTATTTTCGATAAAGCTTTTTGATAATGAAGCCAGGCTTTTGGGCTTATGTAAAGATTCCACGACCGGGGCCCCTTGGCTGGCTGGGGCCCTAGGCCCGGGCCTTGTGGGCCTAGGCGGAAATCCGGCCCTGGTTAAGTCGTTAGGGGGTGACACCATGATCTGCCGACCCGGGTGACACCAACCTTAGTGACGCCTCTGCTGTGAATTGCAAATATTTCACAACCTTGTTCCAGATACTGTTTTCAGTTTATGAGTAAAATAGATTTCACAACCCCGCTAATGCCTTGCCAATAAGCCAATTGCTGAGCACGGGTGGGCGGGTATGACTCTCTCTTGTAAGTGCTTTATTCTCTCACTCTCTCGTATTAGTGAGATTATTTAAATGCGAATGTTGGTCAATATTGTCAGGGGAATCACAAGTGTTCAACATTGTAAGATAACACATTCACTTCTTGATGCTGAGAAGGAGCAGATATGAATCACAGGCACAGCAGCTTATTTTCGTTGTCATTATTTCCGTCACATTTACTAGGAGCAGGTGTAGTTCAAGAAATAGCAAAACAAAACAAAGAAGCCTGAAATTTCATTGGTTTTCAATAAAAAGTAAAGAGCAGCTGTTCACTGTAATAGTCTAGTAACTTGTATAATTACGTAATATAGACTTCAATGACGTTGGCGTCGTTGGCAAGATAATCTACTTCAACAAAATTATAGAGCACCTTTGCTTGAATTGGTCATTGTAAAAAGTCGCAACTGTAGTATAGAGACTCAATCACAAGTACTTGCTTCTCGTGCATGGAACTATCTCCATTACTTTGAGACAAGCATGTCATGAAGCTAGGTATGGCCTCATCTGATTGAGTTATTACAGTAATATGTTGCGAATATAAACATTAATGATGTTAACATCCGGTCTTTTCCCCACGTGAACCATCAACATGGCGCACGTAGTAAAGCATATTACCGTGGTTCCAAGTTACAAGGTAAGTACAATTTTATAATTATTGCTTATTAATTAGTACTAGTTTATAAGTGAATCAACCAGAAATTGATTTAAATTTGTATGTGTGATGAGCTATATACCAATCGTTACAATGATTTTTTTCCATTATAAATATAATAAATCAGAAAATCATAATAATAATTTTTTATTAAATAATATTAAATTAATATAATATAAAATAAATTATATTTATTATTTTATTGAATTCTTCATGACATGACTGTCATAATATTGTTAGTGTATTGAATTCTTCATGACATGACTGTCATAATATTGTTAGTGTAGCCTAAATAATACATTATAATAATATTAATGTTAATGGATTTTAACGTTCAGAACTACAGTTTTTAATTTATCAGTCGATAACTTTATTTATGTTTACACTGTTGACATTGACACTGTTGAGTACCTAGTTACTATAACTATAAGTTTCCTGAAGTTGTTGTGCTTATACTTATAGGTCCTCAAAAAATTATATAAATATTAAGTTTTAAGTATTTAAGATATGACACTTGACTTCCCAGTGCCAGTGACTATAAAATATAATAAAATCGTCATATGACAAAATAAAATTTTGTCTTCTAATCTAGACTTTGATTTGACAAAAGCTCAGTTATGTAGCCGAGGGGTACATTTTAAATAATTAAGAACTAGAAGTAGAGTAAAAAAAATAATACATAAAATAGTATAAAATACATAATACTTCCAGATGTCGAATACCGACTAATACCGTATTCACCAAACTTAAATTCAGGCTCTCAAATTATTATAATTATTATTTAAACATTAATAATGAAATTTAATTAATTTACTAAGAGGTCATTAAGTGTAGAACTATTCAAGTGGGCTATGCAAATAACAAAATGGAAAATGTACTCAATATTTAAAAATATTAAAATATTCAGAAATTTACAAATCATCGCCTTCATTTTCATTTAAGTGTAAGGTATATATGTATAGAATAGTCTACTATTACTTATTAGTATACGAATTCATGCGTCTGACTATGAATCCGTAAAACGATAGTGCAGGGTATGGTTAGTCGAAGTTAGTCCCAGGCTCTTTCTTAAGTTTCATTGTCTTAATTTATTTTGCTATTGCTATCATCAATTTCAACATTTTTTAGCAAGTATCCTAACTCAAAGTGTGTGGGATAAGTAAATTTATTCTAATGTTGATGACAACTACTGAATGTCTATATAAAATCCAAAAGCTCCCAATTTATGAGTTGTGCAGTGGCGTCACTGGCGTTGGTGTCACCCAGTGAGGTAGCTCATGGCGGCACCCCCTCATGATTTATCCCATAGAGTCTGTGGTAGACCTCCGAGTCTGCCAGTGCCAAATATCGGGAACTACATAATTTTACATTTTGGTGTCACCCCTTGTGATGGTGTCAACTGGTGCTGTACGCACCACCCTACTGACACCTCTGGAGTTGTGTTTAAAATTATTTAATTTCCAAAGCACAATGAAAACCACTAAAGCCTGGTCCCTATATATTTTTATATTATGTCTATTACTATACATTTTATGAAAATAATCATTGCATAAGTTTTTCAAGGACATAAGTATAAGGGAAATCCTTGCTCACTTTTTGAAACTTGAAGAACCTAGTCCTAGTTTTACCAAATTAAAATGTACTTTATAGGCTATAGTTAATCAAAAAACAATAATGTAAGAATTTTAGTGTGCAGCATTTTTCATTTTTCAATAAGTTAAGTATTGTAAGTATTGTAACTAGTCTTTATTTTTAGTATGTTAAATTTAGTTTTAAAAAAATCTTCTTTCAGGATTTTGTGGACATTGTTTTGTCTAGAACACAAAGAAAAACACCCACAGTTATACACAAGCATTACAAGATATCCAGAATTAGAGATTTTTATATGCGAAAAGTGAAATATACTCAACAAACTTTTCATGATAAACTTACTTTGATTATCTCAGAATTTCCTATTATTTCAGTAAGTATTAGAAAATGTTTTATTTAAAACTTCAACTGGGTATAATACTTATCATATAAATTATATGTTACATTTTCCAGTTATCTTAAATATAATTGTATTGATGTTTTTTAAAAAAATTGTCAGGTGTGGGGAGAGAGATTTTATAAAAATAATTTTATAATTTTCTATGTCAAAATAAAAATCAAAGCGCTATTAATATTACTTATTACTTGGTTAAATAGTTTGGTATCTTTGGTAATAGAATTTATTATATCTTAGATATTATAGTGGAAAATAAAAAATGTGGAATTGTGACTTGTAAAATTACCACATATATTTTCATTAACAAAATCTTTATGTGGATTTCTTTAAAATGTTTTCATATTAAAAATTTCAAATGCAGATACACATAGTTGTTGTCTTGTTGGGTGGGGGTATAAATTAGGGGTCTACCGATATATCGGCTGGCCGATATATCGGCACCGATATCTGGATATCGGCAATATCGGTATCGGTAGCATGTAAAGGTCCCGATATTGACGTCACCGATATTTCATAAAAAGTGACATTTTGACCCAAAAAAAACCCCTATAATTTAGATTTAGAATATCTCGACAAATTAATATATACCGGTATTGAAATAGTCAAAAGAGTCCTAGTATTAAAATGTGCAACCACGATACAGTTTGCCATGTGCTTTGATATTGTTTAGGTATCGGCCGATTTTCGTATACTCAGAAATACTGTGTAAATAGTGCCGATGCCAAGTATACCGTAATATCTTTAATAAATGTATAACATGTAAACATTATGTTCACGTAATTGCTCTAATAGCAAAGATGCACGCAGAATCGCAGATGTCTAAAACATTTCGTTTGGTATGGAATAACAAAATGTACCGTGTGAAGACTTGTTGTCATTGGCAACCATTCAACCTTCAACCTCATTTTCACTCTATTACTATTAGACCTCATTGTTTCATTCATAAAAGGTGGCCGTGTGCAAAAGCCATTAAACTATTGGTTAGAATTAATAATTATGAGTCAAGGTTGAAGTTTCAAAAGAACTTCGTAATTTTGCTTGTACATTTTTATAAAGGACGGTTCGTTTTGTTATGAGTCCTTTGTAGGTCATGATCTGGAACTTGTAAACACATCGGAAACTTCGTTTCGGGAAAAAAAAATCGGTATTATCGGCAAAACTGGATATCGGTAGACCCCTTAATTATAAAATATAAATAATTACGAGTGATAAATTTAAGAATGGCGTCATCAAATATGACCGCTGTTATTTTTGTCCTAACAAATACTCATATCGGAAGAAAATATCGGTAATATCGGCAAAAATGCGTATCGGTAGTCCCCTAATATTAAAGATAAATTTTAATAATTACGAGTGATAAATTTAAGAATGACGTCATCAAATATGACCGCTGGTTTTTGTCCTAACAAATACTCATATCGGCACTCATATCGGCACAAAAAATATCGGTAATATCGGTATCGGCAATATCGGCAAAAAGGCATATCGGTAGACCCCTAGTATAAATCAGATGTTTCAATATATACCAGATAAAGCCATATATTTTTTAATATTTTAGAATCTCCACCCTTTTTATGCGACATTGATGAATGTTCTCTACAACACTGATCACTATAAGTTAGCTCTTGGTGGAATTAACAAAGCCCGACAGCTAATAGATGAGTAAGTATTTCAAGTATCCTCGCTATTAATTATATTTTATTTTTTTAAATTATTACTTTTATCAGTAATTGTAATCTCTTTCCAACATTTAAATAGATGGTTGGCATTGTAATATTTCAATTTTCAAAATGATGGACTTGGTTAATGTTTAGCTTCAATTTCTTACCAAAAACTGTCACCAAATACTATGTGTATCTCAGTTGTGCCAAAGACCATGTCAAGCTGTTAAAATATGGAGACTCACTGTACAGATGCAAGTGCCTCAAAAGAGCTGCTCTTGGGCGGTGAGAACATTTATTTTGTAATATTCCCTACTGATTGTAATTTTTTTTAAACTTAAATTATCCACAACTTTGCATGCTTGAAATATAATCTGTCAACCATTGTGTTTAAGTTATATCTCATGGAGCATATGTTATGTCAAATACTAAACATATACATTGCTAATTCTACTTTATGTAATAATTCTTAAGTATGTTATCTGAAATTGAATTTTGACATTACAAAATCTGGTGTTTGGATTTTTTATTAAAAAAAATTGTTTCTGCTTATTGTGAATATCATTATTTTTGCTTTGCCTGGCTTTCAGAATGGTTACCATTTTAAAGGGGCAAGCCAAAAATCTTTTGTATTTAGAAGAGATTAGACAGCACATTAATCGTCTCCCCACAATTGATCCTAATACCAGAACGCTGCTGATAACTGGATTTCCTAATGTGGGAAAGTCTTCTTTTATTAACAAGGTATATTCTCTTATGTAGTTTTTTTTCCTTTCTTTTTTTAAAAAATTTTTAATGCCTGCTTAAATTTTGTTTATTAAAGACATTCATGATGATAGGTTGCTTTTTAAGGTGGTCCACATGTTGAAAAAAAAATCAATACTTTTATTGTTTTCCAATTAGAGATTTATGTGTTTTCTACTAGATTAATATCTCATACAATGCAAGAATCTTCTTCTGTGAGAACTCTCATAAAAGATTTCACCAGCTGCAAAAATCATGCTCTTATTTGCTTGAACTGTCGGTCCTTAAAAACCTATTTAACTCTATAATAGGGTTGTTAACTGTTAACAGGTCCTACAATGGTTTTTCTTTTTATAACAAAAATCTTAGTGTGTGTGGGAAGTATGGGATGCAATTGCTATAACTATCAAACTTAGAACCCAGTATTTAAAAAAAATTATTTTGGAATCAAAACTAATATGTATATTATTACTCCATTTTTCCTTTTATATAAGTGTACTGCTTATTTTTTTAAAATTATGGACTATCTGAAGTTGTTAAAAGTACATTGGTACTGTGGGGGGATTAATTATATTCATTATATTTTTTTCAATAGATTTCACGGGCTGATGTTGAAGTTCAACCCTATGCATTTACTACAAAGTCTTTGTATGTTGGTCACACTGATTACAAATATTTGCGTTGGCAGGTTTGTGAATGTATTTTTTTTCCTTCTTTTTTTGGTTATATCAAGTCAAGTTTTTAAACTAAAATCAATCAATACTTCATTTAACTCCTTATTAATTGTTAAATTTAGTATTAGTCTTTGAGTTCTATATCGATAAGGATAATATAAATGTATGTGATTGAAATTCATTAATAAATAAAATACCATTGTAGGTCATTGATACACCTGGGATACTTGACCATCCAATTGAAGAGAGAAACTCTATTGAAATGCAGGCTGTTGCTGCCCTCATTCATATACGTGCCGTTGTCTTATATATCGTTGATATTTCTGAACAATGTGGGCACACACTGGAGGAACAGGTAAGTTTATTTTGTTTCAGTTTACTATAAAGAGCATATCTAGACTATTTAGTTCTACCCATTTTTAAGATTAAAAGCACTATGAGACACGTAAAAATTGTGCTGCAATCGGGCTATGCAGAAAGGAAGACTAGTTTTTGTGGGGAAACATTTAAAGCATTGGCATCCCTGACAATAAGATGATTAGCATGAGGCCTTCCTCGGCAAACAGACATGCAAAAGTTTTTTGTTTTTTTTAATGAAAATCTTAGCTGTGAAGTTTAATCCAAAAAGAGAAAGTTAAGCCCTATTTAATAACTTTCTTATCAGTGGTTGAGCATATCACTGATTTTACACTGCTGTTTAGCAACCTCTATGGTTCTCAGAATATGCACCTAGACACGCAATTTATGTATCCCACCTTGTCACAAGTTCGAGACCACAGATTGGATGTATGAAGCGCACTTAAATCAGAGATTGTCAACATGCACACTTCCCTAAAACATGATGTTGGTGAATTAAAAGTGAAATAGGGAGGTGACACAACTCACGTTGTTCTAGCAAGCTCACTTCTGGTGAAAACTCAAAGAAATAGTATTCATTAATTTAAAACAGTGATGTATTTTTATGTACCATAGATTTAAATAGGTCAGTTATGGATTTTAAAAGATGCAAGATAATTAATGTAGATATATTTTGTGTGGATAACTGCACATACTTTTCTACCAAAGAACCTTCACAACACACATATTAAAGTGGTTTTTTTTTCATTTTTGCAGTAATATAACAGTTTTTTTATGTATATTTTTTTTAGCTTGCCTTGTACAGAAATATCAAGCCCTCCTTTAGTAATAGACCAATCATAATAGTCATCAACAAAATTGATGTTATCAAGCCTGATGAGCTTCCTGAAGAGAAGAAAGTAAGTTTTAACCTGATTAAACACCAATCATCATAGATTATGTATGAGGATTGGTTCATTTAGTCCTTAAAATGTCACATTGCATACTTATGATTAACCGACATAACGGCCCCAATCAAAACGGACCTGGACTAATGGATTTTAAATACAATAAAATATGATCAAGTATTATATTAGTATTTTTACTCACCGATTCAGTATCAGGTTTAGTTCACACAAAAAACCAATAATAATATCACAAGAAACAATTTAATAACAGTTACTCTATATGGTACCAAGTCACAATTGTTTGAGAATAAATAATATTAAAACATCACAAGAAATAATTTTACAGTTTGACCTCTTTCTTAAAAGGTGGGAAAAGTTTAAAATGCAAAAAGTTAAATTGTTTTAAACAATGTAAACACTTTGACTGGGGCCGTTTTGAAGGGTCGCACATACTTATTTTTAATTTAACCGTTTGCCCCTTGGAGTCGCCGCTATCGGTAGACCCTTACAGTCGCAGAGAGTCGCCGATTTTGGGTTGTTTCGTTGCAGAGCCGATCCAACTTTTTAAGTAGCTATTTTATACTATCTTTAACTTTCACATAGAAGAGCTATAAATTCACTTCCTTTTACTTTTTATTTGATTATTTTTGGACGAGTCTAGGTTTTTTGGTAAAATTTTGAAATTGGTGGTTTTTGTGCAAATTTTTTCCCAAATGGATGATATTCTGTGAATGTTTAGGGATGCTAAAAGGTGCAATTATTAAAGAAATAATTACGATTTAAGGTGTATTTCTGGATTTATTGAAAGTGAAAGTTGTTTTATGTTCAAATTGACGTAGTTTGACCTCAGTAACTGGGATATTGATACTGAAATCTGATTAAAAGTCCGATGATGCTTTAGGCTTGACAGCATAGACAAATAGGTCCAGACAATAGGGCCAGTGGCAAAAATACCACATATATTTCTTGATTATGGATTTTATTGCAGATTGTGCACTAAACATGAATTAGAACCATTTGTAGGGCACATGAAGCTGTTTATGGATGTAATTTGTGCCAAGTTAGACTTAATAAAAAGAAAATATTTCTCACTATCCCATGCAGACTTTATGCCAACTTCTGTCACCAGCACTTCAGGTCACTTAAAATATTTTTTTTCATTTTTTAAAAAGGGTGTTTGCTAATACATTTTCTGTCATCTGATACTTTGTCCATATTTCTTTTAATTTAAAAAAAAATTGACTTTTATTGCTTTAATAGTTTTATTTTTGTGAATTTTAAAAAAATGTATGTTTGCGAATATGACGGAGTTATGCACCTTTTGTCAAGGAAAGCCTGTGTGTGGCTTAGTATTTGCCTAAGGGCGAAAGGGTTAAAGACATGCTGTTAATGAAAATTGCTAGTGTCCCAACAAAACCTTCAACTATTTGCTCATTTTAAAGAGGGAAGAATACTGATGCTGTGTAAATTTGACTTGTGTTAATTGCATTTTTTAGTCTAAAATCTGTTTAAATTTTCTTTTTGATAACACTCCTATTTTAAAATGTGCATTTCCAGAAAATTATTTCTGAGTTCCAAGCAGAAGGAGAACCTGTGATGGAGATGAGTACACTAACTGAAGAAGGTGTCATGGCTGTGAAAATCGAAGTAAGATATCAACTTATTGAGTAGCTTAAGGTGGTTCAATGGTGATAATAAGGATATTTTTCAAAATTTTTGCAAAAATTATATTACAAAGTGAATTAAAATTAATTTTTTAAAACAGTATGATATGAAGAAGAAAAAATTCAACCATTTTGATGACCTTACAAGTATGTAGCACGTGTAATTAATGAAGAGAAAACCAAAAAAAAAGCTCTCTTAAACCTTTTAAAAAAAATTATATTCTCAATTTGTGTACAAAGTTTCACAATAATATTCGAAATAAAAATAATTTTATTACAATAACATGTCAAAATTGTTAGAAAATTTATTTTATTTAGCAATTAAAGTCGGAGGGGAAAATATTCCAAATAGCATTAAATTATTTTTTTCACACTTTTGGTATGTTGCTAGTCTGTATTATAAATCATAGGGCATTGATGTTTTTTTTTGGTGTTATTTTTTAATACTCTGCCCACCTTAAAATTTTAATCTCGTATTAATAGATTTTATTCATGTGCCAAACAAATTAATGATTGCATGTTTTATTATAGGCATGTGAACGTTTGCTAACTTTCCGTGTTGAGCAGAAAATGAAGACAAATAAAGTGACAAATGTAGCAAACAGGCTGCATGTTGCTGTGCCCAAGAAAAGGGATGACAAGGTTATTATTTTAAATTATGACCATGTAACATTTTTATTATTTGGACAGTTTAATGACATGAAGTAGCGGTTAAAACTCATTCTTTTCATTAGTACATGGTTTATAATAAATCATATATCTCAACAGGAACGACCACCAGTAGTTATAAAAAAGAAGCAAAGCATGCTTGTAGATGGAGAAAATCGTAAATTGGTATGTTTTTAAAAAAAATATTTATATAATCATTTACTTATCATTTGTTGCGGCTTCCTGATTTATTTATTTTTTTTAAAGAATATTTTTCAATGGTTTTTGTTTGTTTTTACTTTAGGAAAGAGATATTGAACAGGAAATGGGAGATGATTATATTCTGGATTTAAGAAGTAAGTTATTTTCTTTTTCTTAATTCCATAGCTGTGAAAGAAAATGGAAAAATTGATAATAAATCTCTATCTAGCTTTCATTTATGTAATTTCCAATTAAATTTCAATTCGGGCTTTATTTCATGTTATGTATTATCGTGAAGGTGGTAAGATAACTTCATTAATAGGAAAGAGTAAGACTCATAGTTTAATGGATTTGATTTGAGGGTGATGATAATATGGTTAAAGACTTCATTTGAGCTGTGTTCATATTTACCAGAAACTTGGATGTTGCAAAATGAGGATGAAAAATATGATGTGATACCGGAAATTTGGCACGGCAAAAATGTCGCAGACTATATTGACCCAGGAATTATGGAGGTAATGAATATCTCCAGTAATTAATCTGTTCTTATTTGGAATCTTTTGTACATGTTAACTTTGATTTAAAGATTGTCACATGATTGTAATAATTATATCCTCTTGCAGTCATAGTTTTAGTTACGTTCTAATGTGTTTCACAATAAAATCTAAATTCTTGGTTTTAGAGTCTAAAAGCATTGGAGGAAGAAGAGGAAGCAAGAGATAATGCCCACTACTACAGCATGGATGAAAGTGAAGAGGATGAAGAGACACGAGAGATGAGAAAGGTAGCAAGAAAGTAAGTCATACATTTATTATTTTGTCTCTGGTAAATGAATGTTTTCTAAGTGACGAATGGTATCAACATCTGGTCTATTAGATGTTACTAACATCGTTAGTCTCTTTTTTCATGCGTTGAAGATAAACCTTTGGCAAGATAGGCTATCATGAAATATATTGCTGATTAAGAGTTTTTACTTTAGTTTCTATTGTTCTTGGTTTATGTGATCAATGTGAAGGCTCTGGTTTAGCATGTACATATACAATATCCATAACCAAGAAAATGTAATGATGTCATTAAATAATCATTTAAGGAGATAAAAGCTTGATTACAGGTTACAGAAATAGTTAAGAACCAGTAACTGAAAACAAACAAAATGTAGTACCAGATTGTGGCCAATAATGTTTTAGATGTGCTGGGCAAAACATTTGTCATAGCATTGTTTCTGGTTATAAATCTCATGGGGTAGAGAGAGATGCAAGTAAAAAATTTGAGTTAGTAACCACACTGTAACACTCATCTTTAAGTACATAATAACTCATTTTCACTTCACTTGGTTATTCACAATTTAAATTTTAGTATTGGTACACATTGTAGTTAGATCACACTGAAAAATGTTGCAAGGAAATATATAAGTAGCATGAGATAGAATTTCCCCATAAGATATGATCAACTTTGTTTCCTTCTAAGAATTCGTGAAAAGCGCACTATCCTGACTATTGAGTCTGGAGAAAAAAGAAGAGTGGAAAAGTCTCGAATGCCCAGACCAGTAAAGAGGAGCAGAAGTGTTGCCCAATTAGAAAAAGAACTTGATGAAATGGGAGTGGAAATTCCTAAAAATGCAGATGTATGTTCAACAAAAAATTATCACCATTAATTGCAGTTTAGTATTAGTATTTAATTGTAGTTTAGTATTAGTATTAAAATTGTCTTTGTAGAGATTGTACTCAATATTTAATATGGCATCATACTTTTTATATCTGTTATCAGGGTGTCCACCGAAGTCGGAAAGTCGGATTTTAGTCGGATAAAAATTTTGTGGTCGGATAAGTCGGATTTTAGTCGGATAAAAATTTTGTGGTCGGATAAGTCGGATTTTGGTCGGATAAACGATCCTCGGTCGGATAAACAAAATCTCGGTAGGATAAACGTTCCTCGTTCGGATAAAAGATAGAAATAAATGAATGACGAAGCTCACGTTGCACATTGTTTTGGTTTGGAAATACCAATAGTTCGCAGCAGTATAAAAACTGTTGTTTACCTATGACAGAGTCCCCTGTCCATATCGATATCATATCGTATATATCTATAGTTTTTTTTTAAATGTGTGTTTTAAAACAAAAGTCGAAAACTAAACTTATACAAACAAATTACAGATATTAAACAAAATAATTCTCGTTAAAGATGGCATTGTAAACATAAAGTGCACTGTGATTGAAACAGATAGAAATTGTGAAATTGCTTACGCTTAGCCATAGTGCCCATAGTATAGATCTAGTAACCGCGTAATAGTAATTAGTGTGATATACTAGATCTAGATATTCATATTAGGATTTTGGTTAAAAATATATCATGATCTGAGTAAATAATAGATATCTATTTACTTTTGTTATATCTCCAAAAAATTTATGGGAGCAGTGTTAACTACGATTTTTGTGCTTATTGTTTAGCTGCTTTAGCAGCAGTCGCCATTTTGTCTGCTTGAAGTCAATAGATCTCTCTAATCTAGTATTTTGTGAAAATTAAAAACGAAAAAAACCTTAGGCTTAGCCTAGCCACGTCTAAAATCTAGATCTAGTTCAGTTAATTTCTTTTAAAATATTTAAACAGTCACGGTATGCCAAAGTCACAACTATTAAAGCAACTATTTAAATAGGTTTAGATCTAGATTCTGTTTCAAATCAAAGCTTATTTTTAAATCCTTTATATTAACTCGTGGTGTCTGCGGCGGACCTTGCTTGCTTGCTTGCTTGCTTGCTTGCTTGTCGCCAAAACTTTTGATCGATTTTTAACCCACTTGCTCGCAAGATAGCGAGCTGACATTTTGCAGGCAGTTTCGTACCGATGATAAAAACAATGTATCAAAATTTCAGATCGATCGCATGTACCGTAATTAAATTATTGATTTTTTAGATTATTTTTTTTATTCCTATGTATCATGCTATTTTTTGAGATAGAGCGTCGCGGTGCGTATTATATTGAACAACCTTTCTGTCGCGCAATAAGGTGCGTATTTTATTGACAGCTCTTTTTATAAACATATTCCTGATCGGTGCGTATTATATTAAACATGTTTTACGACACAACTTCAATTTTGTATTTCTGTATGGTCTGGCGCTGCGTATTATAATGAACATTCTTTTAGTTACTTCTCGTACATAAAGGATTTATAGTCAAAAACTTGGTTTTTTACGGGTTTTTCTTATTTATGATTAAATTGATTAAAAATCAGTCCTGTTCAGTGTTGAAAATTATGTGCTAAACATATAGAAATCTAGATTCTAGTCTAGTTAAATGGTTACAATTTAAAGTGTGTTAACTAACAGTTTTTAGGGTAGGCTGCAGTAGGCAAATTCTTGACTAAAGTCTTAAGACTAGTTTACTTTTTGTCAGTTTAAATTTGTTCCTTACTTCACTATCCAGATATTGACAATTTGTATACTATTACAAAAAACACTATCAATCCCATCAACATGGGGAAATGTTATTTTAATTCAGACTGGTTAAAAGACACTTCTTACTCTGAGTGGCTTGAACAACTAAGTGAAAATCGTGAAAAGTTCAAATGCAAGTACTGTGGTCAAGCTTACCTTATAGGATCGTCAGGCATAAAAGCCTTGAACACCCATATGTCTTCACAAAAGCACATGCGGGCCAGTGCAAGTCATCGTGGTAGCAGTTCAATGCTTAGTTTTGCAACAAAATCAACACCTCCATCATCTCTGAATCAGACTGCCACTTCAACTACATCTAATCCAACTTCAACTACAACTAAACAGCCAACTCTTAAAGTTGCAGATACTCTAAAAGCAGAGGTTAGGTGGACAATGCACCTAGTTTCTAGCCACTCCAGTGCTCGAAGCTCAGACGACATAGGCAGCATTTTTCAACAGATGTTTCCTGACTCGGATATAGCCAAACAGTTTACCTGTGGACGTACCAAAGTAGGTTACTTAGCTACGTTTGGCATAGCCCCTGCTATCAGAGATGCCATTCTAGACAGTTTGAGAGACAGTGTTACTTATGTGATAATGTTTGATGAGAGCCATAACGCTGACCTTGGTAAAAAGCAGCTCGATGTTCACGTGAGATTTATTGATTCTGAAGGTATGGTGAGATCAAAGTATATAGACTCCTATTTCCTTGGACATGCTTCTGCAAATGATATCATGATTCACTTGAGGTCTTTCATTGAGAAAGCAGGAAGTCAAAAGATTTTGCAGCTATCTATGGATGGACCAAATGTTAACTGGAAAGTGTTTAAAACATTGTGCAAAGAAATGGAGGATGATAATGGAATGAGTTTGATTAATATTGCCTCTTGTGGCCTGCACATGGTGCACAACAGCTTTAAAAAGGGTGTTGAGGATTCAGGTTGGGGTGTGGAAGATGTTTTAAAGTCTCTTTATTACCTCTTTAAGGAATCACCAGCCAGAAGGGAGGACTTTTTTAAAGTAACAGAGGCCTCCAAACTTCCTCTCAAGTTCTGTGGACATCGTTGGTTGGAGAATGTTCCAGCTGCTGAACGAGCACTGCAAATCTGGCCAGCCATTTTACGCTACCTGTCTGCAGTAAAAAAGGGAACAGTCAACAAGCCTGGGTGTAAGAGTTTTTTAACACTGGTAGACAAGGAAGGGGACTATCTGTTCAAAGCTAAGCTTCACACCTTCATATTTGTAGCCAAGATTGCAAAACCCTTTCTTGAGAAGTTTCAGGCCGATGCTCCACTGTCACCCTTTCTTGGTGCAGACCTCTTGGCCATGACCAAAAGACTCTACAGCCTTATCTTAACTCCTGAATATGTGATGACAGTGACTAAAGCTTCACACCTTAAAATACCCAAAGACCTGCCATCCAATGCTTTCAAACGGGAGGCAGACTTCAGCTTAGGTCACCAGGCAGAAGTCATTCTGAAAGAACTGAAAGAAGCAGGGAAGGTTTCAGAGCTTAAGTTGAAAGATTTCAAACAAAACTTCCTCAAATTTATAAAGGGCATGGTTAACAAGATTCTTAGCAAGTCACCCCTTAAGTATGACATTGTCAGTTTCATACAGTGTTTGGACCCAACTGTTATCACACTTGAACCCATCAAAGCCAAGAAACTGTTCAAGAAAGTGACAGAGCATCTCAGCCTTACGAAATGGATCCAGGGTGATGAGGTGGATCAGGTGTTATATGACTTTGAGACCCTGGTAGATAGGCTGTCTCAATCAACAGTGAGGTACAATGGTGAGCACCTAGATGAGTTCTTCATTGAACATGGTCAGTTGGATAGTTCACCTGCATTGAAAAAGGTAATCCAGATGGTCCTGCTGCTAAGCCATGGCAATGCTGATGTTGAGAGGGGTTTCTCAACCAACAAAGAAGCAACTGTAGAGAACCTGTTGGAAGAAAGTTTAGTAGCTAAGAGACTGATATGTCAGTATGTCAAGGACAACGGGCCTTTGGCTGAGATTCCTATCAACAAAAAAATGTTAGACTACTCTAGTAAGGCCCACAAAACCTACATTGATGCTATAGATAAGAAGAAGAAAGATAAAGAAGAAAGTGAGCAGACGGGAAAAGGAAGAGAAAGGCAGAAGAAATCACAGACATGAAAGCAAAGAAGAGGAAGATAGAGCTTGATATTGATCTTTTAATCAAATCTGCTGATGAAATTATAGAAAAGGCAGTGAAGGAAACAGGAAAAGATGTACATGCTTCAATTGTAAAAAGCTTAGCTTTTAAGAGTGATGCCACAAAGAAGAAAGAGGAGGTAAAGGCTCTAGCTGCTCTCATCAATGAGAGGGAGGCTGAGCTGAAGCTTTAAAAGGCAGCTGTCTATTGTAAATTGTTTATAAACTGTATATATAGTGTAAATAATTTGAAATTATTTGTTTTATAAATCAACTTTACCAATGAACAATTTAAGTACAATGATAAGTTCTTTAAGGATGAATAATTTGACTATACGGATATCAAGTACGTAGTACAGATGTGATCCTCTAGTCTAAATGAATACATTGCTGAAGTAGAATGAAGGTATGTAGTTGTGTTCTTGTCAGTTTTTAGGTTATTTTTTACAAAATATGTTAACAAAAAAACATACAATACTGCAAGTTAAATTTTTACTTGTCGAATATATACTTTTACTTGTCCGAATAATAACTTTTACTTGTCGGTTGGATGGTAGGATTTTTTGGTGGCTGGTAGGATTTTTTTGGACCAGATTTGGGTGGACACCCTGGTTATGAAAGATAGATTGTAGTTATTTTATTTTACTTATGCCACCTTAGACATTAAATGAGTAATCTATTATCAAACTATTAAAAAGTAAACATTTTATAATATAAAACACTAATTATTCTACATAACTTTTCTTCATTTATTTAGAGCCACTATGTTAGAGCTAAGAGCAGATCATCTAGTCGTCCTCCGCTGAAGCGCGCACGTTCTCAGTCAGAAGGTGCTGTCACAAGAAGTAAATCTCGCCCACCTAGAGATAGATCTGGATTAAGAGATAATGCTGTAAGTTTTAATTTTCCTAAAGGGAGTTGAAATATTTTAGAACCTGCGCTTATTAATTTCATTTAACCATTAACTTCTACTAGCCTTGACATTAAAACATCCATATTATCCCAACGTAAGGGGAATAACTCTAAACAACTATTTAAGTTCTTTTACAAAAATCAATGCACCTCACTAGTTTAAAATCAAATTGGTGTAAAAAAAATATCAGTTTAAAGATAAATGAATTACCTATCAGATGATACCAAATATGTATGGGTTTGTTTAGAAGTAAGATAATTTTAAAAAATCATTAATTTGAAAAATATGTAAAAATAATACAATTTTAAAGGATAATTTCTTAACATTTATTGATAAATTTTAACCTCAATTTAATCGTGTATGAAACTGAGCAAAACACATCTCATCACAAAGTTTTAATTTTCATAAAGAGAGTTACACAGCTTCAGGTCTTCTATTAGACTCATAGCGGATATTTTTCTGGCGACACTGAAAACATTGTTTTTTGCGCCCTGGGAGCCGAATCCTGCGATGCTCCACAGAATTCCAGGAACAGCCAAACCCCCAGCAGCAGGGACCTCCACCTGCCTTCTTTTCCTTGAAGAGCCTTTTTAGGCTACGGGCAATGTCCATACGAAAATTGGCATGGGAAACTGGCTTTGATGTCGGGGGGCGTGGCATGTTTTTGTACAAGATGTATGCGTTCAGCGCTACCACCTCAATTAGAAACCATAAGCAGCATCCACACCACCCATATTGGCATTGTAGATCAAAACAGACTGGGGGATCTGTTTATCAACAGGGCCTTCTTTTGTCTGGCGTGATGCAGTGGCCATTGTTGGTGAGGCGTTGGTTGAGAGCATGGAGATGGCACGTTTGTCCCTCCACCAACATGCAACCAAACTCCCTATCTGCCTCATTTGGCACTGATTTTTATTTAATTTTCCTTTGAGGTCTTTGGGCCAGTGTCTCCTGTTCTGTCGTGTCGTTGCACATGAATATGTGCTGCTGGATAGCAGGTCATGTGCTAATTTCACTGACGAAAAATAATTATCAAAATAAAAATGGTGGTTTTTATGAAGATGTGGCTGTCCTAATTTTTGAATGACACTAAAATTCAAAGTCTAAAAGGAATGATGTCGAGTCGCAGCAGCACCACACTTTGACACCCATGGGTGGTGCTTTCCTTTTATATATTGTTTGAACGAGAGACGACCCCTGAAAGGTATCATAGCTTCATCAAAAGCTATAGCAGCTCCAGGTCTGTAAAGTGAAATACAGGCAGCTTTATATAGAGCATCATATCCATCTCGTCCCTTCGCTATGAAATACCTGCTGTCAGCCAGATGGAAGTATCTTGAAATTTCCTGAAACCTGTTTCTAGACATCACATCAGCTACACAGGGAACTTTTAATAGATGATCTGTTGACCAGTACATTGTATAGGCAGGCAATTTGTGGACACCAAACATCATATTTATATATATGAAGGTTTGAATGTCACTGACTGTGACAGGGGTGAAATTGTTTGCATTTCTCTGGGCAGCATACAAATTCGTCTGGTCAGCAATAATTTCAATTAAATTATCAGGAAAAAATACTTTTAAAAATTCTAATGGCTGTGACTGATATTCAACATTTACATTGTCAAGATTAGGTCCAACTCCTGATGTAAATATGTCAGTCAATTTCCACTGGATTGAGATTAGCACTCCAGGGAAAAGTCTCGGTAGGAGTAGCTTCATTATCGCTATCATCACCTATCGAGTCGTCGTCAGAGCTCTCGTTTTCAAATTCACTGTTATTTACACTTTCAAAAGGTGTTTCTCCAATTCCATTTTCAATGTCACTTTCATTTGAATCGCTATCACTGTCAGAATTGTTTGAAATATTGGACACTGAAGGCTGAACCAAACTTTCCAAGTATCTGAATGCCATGCTTTCAATGTTGACATTCAAAAATGTGTAGCTCGCGTGTTTCTCAGTGTATTTCGTTCCACTAACAAGTAGAGGAAGTAGAGCTTTTCTACTTTCTAACTATAGCTTGTCTACCATTTTAACCCAAACTTTTATGGTCCAATACATCGTTTATTTGCTATGTGTATTATTGTGTATAGAGCCGGCGTTGCGGTATAAAAGGCTATCGGGCGATACGGGAAGTTACTGGTTAATCTTGGTAAAAAGTAGTAGTACCAATTAACATGTTTTTTGTAAAAGTGACTTAAAATTTTACCACTTTTTTGTATGATATAATTGTAACTCACATTAATTTACAGATGATTAGAAAGGTAAAGAAAATGGCCAAGAAGGCTCAAAAGCCACGAAACCATCAAGCCAAGAAGGGAGAGGGAGATCGTGTTATTCTCAATATGAAGCCCAAACATTTATTCTCTGGAAAACGCAAAGCTGGAAAAACAGACAGGCGTTAAATACTTCTGTGTATTCTATTACAATTTGTTCAAAAGGTTATACAAAGGAAATAAACTTGCCAACTTTCTGCTTCAATTTTACTTTTTCTGTAATGAATGTCAATCATCTTTTTCCAGTTTTTACTTTCTATGGTGTTCATTTCTAAAATTGTAAATGATTTGGTGTATTTTGTTTAAGAGGTGTTTTCATTTCTATCTAATGTGTTCTATTATTAGGGCTTGTTTTTTTATTACATGTAATGTGAAGAACGGGGAAAATGGAGTAAAACTATTTATTTTTAAAAAATAAAAGAAAAGCCATGGAAGAAATAAATAAAATATATGAAGTATCATAAAATATTTATAAGTTCCTACTTTCAAATATTCCCACTTTAAGTTGGATGTAAATTTACATACTAATGCTACTGAACTGCAAAACCAATTTGCTGCAGTTGTGTGAGAAAGTGAAATCATGTTCCTCAGCCACACCTCTTGTATCCCATCAAATTCAAATTACAACCAGTCAAAAAATTTCAACATCATTCAGAGACTGAAAAGATGATTAAATGACTTGTATATATAACTTATTTATAATTTGCTATTACTAATCACTATTAGTGCAGCAATGCTGGAAAATTGTCCAAAAAAACAAACATTTTCTTTACCAAATGAGATGTTCTGAGAAACACTTATTCAATTTATTCTCCTAAATTATCTTTTCTGTCAATGTCATGTTTTGTAGCAATAAACAATGTATGGATCAGTTTGATTCTCTAATAACTGGCAGAAAGTAGCCCATGATGAATCAAGTTTAAGTGCTCAAAAAATTGAAAAGAACAGCATGTTGTGGCAAAAAAAGGTTGTAGTTGAAAGAAAAAAAATGACAAAAAGTTCTTATTTGAAAGTCATGATACAAATCACCTATTAAATAAAAATATTAGAATTTTAAGACTACTTTAAGAAAATATCTACCATAATCTACACTACACCACTCAAGAGAATTTAATTATCCTTTCCTAAATCTCTAATGGAGCAGAATTTTGTTTGTGTAACTTGGTCACATATTTAAAATCTCTGGCAATGTTCTGATAAATCTGCCTCCCAATATTTTGATGCAATACATGATGACAAATCACCATTTCTTGCAGGGTGAACAAATAAGCGGTGCCAAATCTAGTATGCCACAATTACATGCTCTAAACCTGAATATAAGCGGTGCCAAATCTAGTATGCCACAATTACATGCTCTAAACCTGAATGTTATTGCTGCTTTTATTTTAAGCAAGCCTGTGGACTTCAGAAACAAACTTTATTTGTGCTTAAATTGTAATATAACTAAACAACAAAAGGAAAAGTGAGGATACAGTTTCATTTTATTCCACCTGAAGTGTATTTTTAAAATTATTTTTGTACAATTACAGGTGCCTTATCTTGAGGTTCTTTAATTAAAAAAAAACCACTTAAACTGTTTGGGGAAATCTCACTTGTGTGATTTTACACTGAAAGGCCTGGTGGATTTCAGAGTAAACCAATCTCAATTAAAAAGAACATGAGTCATATTCATTATAAATTTTATTAAATTTGAATGATAATTCATTTGAATTCCTTTCATAACAACTTGATATATAAAATTATAACAGACACCAACATTTTGCAAAGAAGTATGTCATACATTATGTAAATTCAAATAATTTTACCACTATTAACAAATCCTAAACTATATTTTTAAATTTAAATACAGTAGTACCTCTGTATACATCCGCTTTGGAATAAGAAAAATTTCCCATATGCCCTGTTTGGGCGGGAAACATTTTGGATGGTACAACTTAGTAAAAGACCTTTTGAATACAACCTGCCGTGCATTCAAGAACTTATGAGTCAAAATGACACATCACACATGTGTAACTTGTATAAATCATAACACAGCGCGATACCCTTAGTTTAAGTCACATTTTCAAAACAAATCTCTTTGGACAGATTTTTAGTAAAAGTCAAACCTGGTGAGCCTCAACCAGGGAAGAGAGAAAAAAACAACAGACTCTTCTCACCAAGGTAAAGTGAGGTTAAATTTTCATTCATCTGTATATCTGAATGAGATTTTAAATGTTGATCCATGTATCTTTCTTGTAAAAAATATAACTAGAACATATTGCAGTCTATGCCTTATATTTATATTCTACAAGGATTAATGAAATTTTATCAATGATAAACAATGTATATTTCATTTTCCAGGATACGAAGGGTAGATTTTGACAAAATTAATTAAAAATTATCTTTGCTAGTTACAAGGACATTTATTCATTTTTCTTCAACTTATATAAATTATACCTCTTGCATTTTTCATGAGATAGATTGGTACAAAAGAAATTTGAAGGAAATTATAAAAAAGTTAACTTTAAGCTGACTATGTGATGTATTATTTAGGGTCACTGTTTATTAAAGTTAAAATTTGACAATATTAGATCAATTGTTTTACATAAAAGGAAAGTGGGCATAGAGTTTGAAGAATTTTCAAATGCTATCTAAAAGTTTAATTTTAGTTTATACTTTTTGAGGAAATATATTATGTACATAGCAGTCACTTTTTTAAAGAATTTATTCTCATTATGAATGAAGTGTGATCCAAGCAAATCTATGTTAAAAACTTTAAGCAACTTTCGCATGGTTTCAAATTGATACTATTAATAATAGTATTATTTTACATTTAATACTTATGCAATAGTGTTACAGATTAAATATGTAAAGAAATTCTTCACTTGGTTAAAAACAATTTTAATGGGGCCAATCTTTGCTTCATATAATAACTAACACTTGCTTGGGATTCAGTATGAAAAATTCATTAAAAACTTGATTTAGGTATAAAGATTTAATACAAATTACTATACTATAAGTACCAGTAATAGATCTTATATATACAAATTCATAGTTTAATTTTATGGGCATTCAAACATCCATGTAATAGTTTGGATGGACAACAAGTATGGGGTCATCTTCTTTGACTAGTTCACTATCTTGACCTGAACGGGGCTTTAAACCGGTTTGTGTGAGTTGTATCAGCACATGGTCCTGTGAATTAAAAGTTTTAAAAATAACCTATTTTATTTATCTTATAAATGTAGAAATTCTTCCGTGAAAACTTAATTTGGAATATAGTTATTAAGAGACTTGCACTAAAAATAAAAACAAAAGTGAAGCAAAAGGTATTTACATGATGTACAAGTCTGTCGATGACTTTCTCTACAATTTGTTTCTTCTCATTGAGCTCTTCCTCTGATTGTATATCATCTTGAATTTCTGTTAGGTACCATCCAATAATGTCACTTTTTCTCAAACCTGTTTCATCTTCACCTATTTCGGAGGGTAAAATAAAGATATATACATTAAAAAATTTTTATTGACATTAAATGAATCTCAGGTTCCTTACATCACTGGATCCAAGACTTCCTTTTGGGCAGGGAGCAAACTGTAATAATTAATGGATCTATATCTGCACCAATAAAGGTTAACTCAGGAGTTCCACAAGGAACTGTGCTAGGTTCCTTACTCTTTTTAATTTATATAAATGATTTACCCAACAACATCTCAACAGGTACAAAAGTTAGGTTATTTGCTGATGATTGTATAATCTATAGAACAATTAAATCAGAACAAGACAGCAACATTTTACAAAAAGACTTAGATGAATTGATAAAATGGGAAACTAGCTGGAGTATGTCTTTCCACCCATAAAAGTGTCAACTGTTAAGAGTAACAAAGAAAAAGAAACAAATAAATTCAAAATATTACATTCATGGAAAAGAACTGACCCAAACTAAAGATGCAAAATACTTAGGAGTCTTAATAAATGAGAAACTATCATGGAATCCCCATGTCAATGAAGTTATTAAAAAATCAAACAAAACCTTAGGCTTTATAAAAAGAAACTTTAACAAATGTAATAGAGATATAAAACTAAAATGCTACCTCACTTTGGTGAGACCTGTACTAGACTATGCATCTTCTGTATGGGACCCATCCACCAAAGAAAACATTGATAAACTAGAACAAATTCAAAAAAGAGCTGCCAGATTCATTACTGGAGAATATTCGAAACTGACAAGAATAACACCATTAGTTAAATCATTAACCCTTGAAACACTAGAGGATAGAAGAACCAAAAGCAAAGTAGTAATCATACATAAAGCAATTAATTCTAATTTAGAAATACAACACAAAGATAACTTAATACAACCCTCAGATACACATAAGGATAAAAACACCTTTCTTATTCGTATGCAAGAACAAACACATACAAGTTTTCTTTCTTTCCGTCCGGAATTCGGGCGTGGAATGGGTTGCCTGAAGAATCCAGGAAAACCAACACTTTATCAACATTTAAATCTCTAATAAAAATGCAGGACTAAACACAAACCATAGATAAGCGTAGGACGCAATAATCTTCTGTATAGAAGGAGCGTCTGTAAACAGATAAGATAAGATACTTCAAATTAATTTGTCAAAACAACTTTATTAAGATTCTTAATAAGAACAAAAAATGATTTAAACTAGATGGGAACATACACCCTAAATATAGTACATACTATTCATATACTATATACCTGAGTGTTTATTATCTGTCTGAAGTGTGAATATATGAATGCCAGTAGTTAAAAAGTATGCAAGAAAAAGGAATATCACCCTTCAACATTTAACATATAAAGTAACAAAAAATCATAACTTTACTGTCATATTTAAATCCTCTATCTTGGATTATTTTTTTTTAAATTTCAATTCTTTATTTTTTTAAAAAAATGTTTCTTTTAATTTTAAATCAAATTAATTTTTGTGAAAATAAGGAGTTAAATACTTTTATACTTTTGATAACAGCACAATAGATTTGGTGAAAAAATTAGTCCCTTAATGTGCCACTTTGTAATATAATTTCCTTTTTACCTGCTGCCTCTTCCTCCTTCCTCATGTGCAATACCAATAAATTGGCCATATGTTTGTAATCCTCATAGGCCAGCCGGAGGGGAGGTTTTACAGGTGCAGTAGCATCAGTAGCTTCTGGAATAACTTGTGGAGAATCTGCATCTTGGGACTGTTGTGCAGGCTCGGCCGGTGCTAGGAATAAAGTATATTGGAATAAAAATAATCAAATGCTTTGAATAAGCTTGTTCTCAAAAAGCTTTTCTCACCTAGATTCAAATTAATTCCTTCATTAAAGGATCAAAAGTGTATTGCTCAGATGATATTTCTTGATACAAAAATATGTAACTAAAGTAGTTCATGTACCTGTATTCTCATCAACCACCATTTCTTCTTGCACAACAGGTAAATCATCCTCTAAATGAATATCTGGTTGCTCTACACGGATGATTGACTTATTTAAGAGACGGAAAGCTTCTTTAACATGCCTTGGTTGGACCTAGAATAAAATAAAATTACACATTCGGTTATGGTATTCTCATTAGTAACAGTTTCAACAACATTATTCTAACAATTACTTCTAAAAAAATTAAGACTTGAACAAAGTAAATAAAAATTTTAAGTACAGTCTCTCATAACGAGTTTTTTGCATGACGAGCAAAATACTTTTTTGAAAAAGTTGCTCCCTCAACGAGCAAAGATGCGCATAACAAGTGACGCAGAAAGGGAAAGTCCCTTTTTCCGGGAAATTCATTTGTGAGCTGGCACTTCCGCACCAATGTATTATTCTGTATTAAGCACTCTGTCTGTTAGCGTATTGATTTCGTGTATGCTCAACCGTTTTTACAAATTTTGTATTCAGACAGTTTTCATGTGTGCAAAGTCTAATAACCTTTGCAAAAATGTCTTTGAAAAAAACCACAAGAAGACAATCATAAGAGAGAATAAAAAAAATAACTGTTGAAATGAAACCTAAAACCATTAAAAAGCTAGAACAAGGTGGCTAATCTAGCTCGCAACTGCAATCGGCCAACAATAACCATCTGCACTATTCTCAAGAACAAAAATAAAATTGAGGAGATGGATGCTTCAAATGGAGTGTCAAGAATTTCTACGAAACCGCTGCGACACATTTTTGTCAAATTTTGAAGCGTCAGCAAAACAAATGTCTTGGACAGTTTTCTAGTTAAAAAAGAATAATTATTTCTCAAATATACATTTTTTTTAATACGTTTTTTGTTTCAAATCTAAATTGTATTCTAGTTGTTTCAGTCTTTAAAAATTCATAAGTAATTTTATTGAATAAATTTTAATACATTTTTTTGTAAAGAAAAAATATGATTGTATTTTACATTGATTTGTATGGCAAAATTGTTTCATATAACTAGTGTTTCGATTAACAAGTAAGACTCTGGAGCGAATTGAACTCGTTATTAGAGGTTTGACTGCACAATAACAGAAAATTGAACTTTAAAAAAAAGTCTTAAACAGAAATAAATAGTATGCATTCTAATTGAGCCACTGCAATTTAAGCTAAATGGAGAAATCCTTTTGGAGGTCACGCCAACATAAGAAGAAAAGGTTATCATAATATGTGTGGATTCAGAAGCAACTGATTAAAAGAAAAAAAACCGTCATTCTTTACTATGATAGATATTTTTATAAAAATAGTAAATGCTAAAAATTCACTATTTAAAACTTAAAATTGCATTTTTATAAAAGGAAATTACTATGCAGCAAGTAAAAATATATATTCAGTTTCTGTTGAATAATTTCATTTAATACCTGGAAGATACTCTGCTTTTTTTAAGTGTTGACAGTGAATGATTGACCATTAAAGAAAATGACCCATAAACTCAAATATTTATCACCTCATCTTGACAATGCATCCTGGCCATTGCTTCAGACAGACGAATCATACTCTCTAATTGACGAACTGTTATTCTCCAAGACGAGGACCCAGCTCCAGAACTGTCTCGCTGACGAAGGCGCTTGTATTCTTCTACCATGTAATCTCGAGATTCAGCACTAATCTTTTAAATATTTTTTTTAATTAAAAAAAAATTAAATATTTATATTTATTTGATAAAAAGACTGTTAAAAAGGATAAATAATTGACTTTTATATAATTTAGTCTTTGAAAATTAATGAAAATCTCAGAATAAAATTTACTATTACCTTTGGTTTAAACTGACGAGCAAACATAATATAGCGACACATATCCTCAACAGAATAAACTCTGCTAACAGACTCTTCTGCTCGACTATGGAGATCAACAATACGCCTTGCAATTGCATAATCTGTTACCTTTTATTTATATTCAAAAAAGGGATTGGCGTTAGAAAGAAAAACACATTACCAATCAACATTTTATATCAAAGTCTTGATGTACCTTACACTTACAACAACCAGCATTGTATAAATTTATTGAAAAAAAATATTTGTTTTACAAATGAAAAAACATACAGTAATTAAATATATCTTAACAGATTTACCGTTTTTATATTAGATAACTGAACTGTCTGGCTTATAAAAATACAAAGTTTCATAGCTTGTTTCATTTAACCCCTGATTTTTTAATTATGTTTTTTTAGATATTGTCAAATAATTTTTAATTTATTTACATTTTCCAAGACCATGACTTAGTACTGCCAAAAAACTATACTTGTTCAGCACTAAAAATGTTTTAAAATATTACAAAATATAAATTCTGCTTGCTCATAACACTTGTTAATCTTTAATGCATCTGTATAATAAATCTTCCATTTTTAAAGAAACTATTTGTCTGTTTTTTGAAACCCTACTCATAAATACCATCAGGAAACACACACAAATTTTTAAACCCCCAAATGGGAATAGAAATCAGTTTTTTTTTATAAATCAAATGGCGAAAGCAACAATAGGCACATTGCAACTGTTTGTGTGTTTTTTTTAATCTGGGTGCATCCTGTTTATTTAAATCTTTGATATCGAGGATTTAGTAAGTTTTTGAGACTAGTTGCATTTTTTTCAAACATTTTCATTTTTCAACTTTTTCTTTTTTAAAACGAGAGTGATGGAGTTGTCAGGTAATGCATATAAGGCATTCTTGTGATTTATTTTATCAGCCATTGAGGTTAAAGAAATTGATATTTTATTCATTTAGCAGAAACATAGCAGTAGTATCATACTTAGATCTGTTTTTTTCTGCTGGGAAGAAATACTGTGATTTTATGGTAATGTAATAAAAAAATGTGTTCATAGTAATGTCTGAAAATGACAAAACCAAGGATATGAATTTTTTTACTAACGCAACCATAAATGTGACAAAAATAAAATCCTAAAAATTCGAGCCTGTACAGAGATAGAAAATGGAGAAACCCTGCCCTGTAAAGGGTTTAAAAAAAACGTATCGGATCTCAAGTAGTATGAGGAAAATAATTGCTCACCTCATTACACTCATCAACCAGGATAAAGAAGAGATCAAATCTTGACATGATTGGAGCACTCATATTTATGTTATGCTTAAGGGACTTAGCTCTGTCGTATCTGCCACCTGCAGGATTTGCTGCCGCCAAAATGGAAGTTCTTGCATTTAAAGTCGCCTAGACAAAAATAAATTTATGTATATGTATAAAGAAATTAACAACCAGTTTGTCAAATACATTAATATATTTATCTATAAATTATATTTTTTTATAAAATGACTTAATTTATAGCTTGGAAAGAAAAGAATAAAAACCGAACTTACCCGAACTCCTGCTTTTGTTATAGAAATGGTTTGCTGTTCCATAGCTTCATGTATAGCAACCTGATCATGGGGATCCATTTTGTCAAATTCATCAATACAGCATACTCCATTGTCAGCCAACATAAGCGCTCCAGCTTCAATCACAAACTCATATGATTCCTCATCCTAGTAGAATTACACATTTTTAAAATCATTACACATTAAACAATAAAAAGGAAAAGAATAGATAACCTCATTTATTTTACACACCAATAGTTTATTTTCTTACTTTATTTATTTCATATCTTGATTCTATGTACAAGTAATCTAAACTTTTCAGAGGAAAAATGCTTCACAAAAACACATTGTAATAATGTTACTTATAACCCCTTTAAATACTTACTCTCACAACAGCTGCTGTAAGACCAGCAGCACTGCTAGCTTTTCCACTGGTGTAAACTGCTCTAGGGCTGAACTCTTCAACCTGGAATTTTGTTTGGAAATTTTAAGAAGCTATCATAAAAAAACTATACAGGTGTGCTAAGTGAGCTAATAAATACATGTTTTTAAAAGCTTTTTATGCTGGTTATAAAGTAATTCTCCAATATATTTTATTTAATGTACCAGACATTATAAGCCAAATAAACTCACCTGTTTTAAAAACTGTGATTTTGCTGTGCTGGGATCTCCCACAATGCAGATGTTGATATCTCCACGCAGATTTGTACGCTCAATTGTTACTTTTGGCACACCACCGAACAACATTAGTAAGATACCTCTCTTTATCTCATCATTGCCTAGTAACAATTGTGTTTTTTTTAAATTGTGTTAGTTTAACAGAACTAAACATGTCCTTTATAATTAATTAAATGAGAATAATATCTAAAAATATGATAAGCAGACACACAAATTAACTAAGCAAGCTTAGAAAATTTTATTCTTAAAAATTAATTACCAAAAAATCTCACCATGAATGGTAGGGAAAAGACTTGAACAAAAATTTTGGTACAAATTTTTATCTTGACTCATATCATAAACTGTTTGCCATTCATCATCACTCATCTGTTTTTTCAAAGCTTCTGCAGTCATGTCTTCTTCACGGAATGTGTGACCGCCAAACTAGAAATAAGATGTTACACTTCATGGTTACTTTTGCTCCACAATTTAGCACACAAAAAAAAACAATAATACCTTATTTTTCTCTATACATTTTAGAGGGGGTGTGGTGGAGAGAGGGAGGAAGAGATAGGATACCTTTGAGTTACTTGGTGTTACTGTACACGCCAGAAAAGCAAGTCTGTATGTTAAATCTCTAACACCAAGTGTCTTCAAGCCTCTTACACCTTCTGTTTCATACCCATCTGCTCCTTGACCTACTTTGGCAGAAGTCTCTGCACGTGCACCTTCAAGGACAAAGAATTAATTTTAAGCTCATTACAAAAACAGAATGATTATTTAAAACCTCTCACGGCAGAAGATTTAGTTTTTAAGGAGTTTTCCATTTGTACAAGCTTATAAAAATATAATGGCATCAATACCAGAATGTTGACATTGTTTAACAAGCAAACTGCCATAAATGCAGATGATTAGCTCATTAGAACAATTTACTGTTGTGAGGGCCAGTGTAATGGCCTCGATTAATATTAACAAAAATTCAAATTTCAAATGTTTCATTTTTCAAGGATTTATCCTAATTTATACTTTGCATTGACATGACAAAGTAATTTTAGTGATGTCTTACCGATTCATTCGGATTCAAATTTAATTATTAGAAATACTGAAGGAGGGGAACAATTTTGTTTGTAGTCTAAGAAAAAAGTAGTAAACAAGATGTAAAGATATTCAGCATACATAATTTTCACACACGCTGAGAGCTACAACTATTAACAGATAAAAAATAACTAGGAAAATAAAAATATATTAATTTTTAAATTTTATTTATATTCAACAACATTGAAATATTATAAATATCTGTTTCTCACTTGTTTTTCAGTAAAAAATATTATATAGATCACTAATTAAATTTTTTTTTAAGTAATAAATATCAAATTTACTTATATGCAGCATCAAAATTGTTAATAAAATCCAGCAAGTTAACCCTTTACAGTCTGATGCGCCCGAAACGCGCGTTTTTTTTCTTAAGCGTACAGTCCGATAACGCCAAACCCGCCCGCATCGAGGTTGTTTACTTTGTTGCGTAGCGCCGCGCATATCCGTCGCGCATTACTGACTTTAACTTTACCAGAAGAGAGCCTCGTTTTTTATGTTTATTTTGATACTAGTTTGAAGGTGGTGTACCGAAGGGCTCATTTTATACAATTTTTTGAAAAGTGTCATTTTTTTCACTGGGATTTTAGTGCAATGTACAAAATATTGAAGGAACTTAGGCGTAATGGGGCTTCCTTATTCAATGAATATAGCAGTGATTAATATGATTATTGATTTTAATTTAATTAACACTAGTGATAGTTATAAAACACTGATAAAAAATGATAGAAATAGTGATACGACATGGATGGAAATGGTTCTATAGACCATAATCAGATCGATAGTGGTCGATTAATTTTTCCGCAATCATTTTTTTCCCTCATTTATCAAACAATCAGGCCCTAGACATAATTAACATTTTCCTGATGATGCTATTGCATCTGATTACTTTTCTTAGTCATACCAGACAATTACTACAAAAAAAACAAACTTTGTTTGCACTACAACTACATTAGTACAATATGCTACAAAAAAGAATTTACTTGCAGCCAGTTTTCTCCATTGAAATAAAGAAGTTTTTTTAATACAAATATAATGTTGGCATTCACAACATGCCTGTTGTTGACTCATACTTGTGCAAGGGTGCCTGCTAATAATGCCTGCTTTAGCAGAGTTGTAATAGACTTGAAAATGGATAAGAGATCTATCTAATTAAACTAATTACATGAAAAAATGTGTTAAAATTTTTTGGGGGGGTTTTCTGGAATTTTATATGTGAACATTATTTGTATTATACACCTTAAAGACCAATGGATATAAAGTGTGTCCATTTGTTTGTACTTAGTTATTTTTACCTTCATTTTCCTACAAATAGTTTATTTTTTATGAATTAATTAGGAAAAGAACATTGGTTTAAGAAAGTGTTATCTCCCCTTGCTTGGTCGCTGGGATTAGAAAAGGCCGAAACGCATTGGACTGTAAAGGGTTAATACATGTTGTAAATCTTTTACTCACCAGCTTGAGACATTGATCCAACATCAGGTACAACAATTAGAGTCCCTGTAAAATCACATCTGTCACCAGCTTGGGCTGTTTCTACTGCTTCCGCTCTTAAAATTACCTCAACACTGAATTAAAGAGTTACCAGACAAGAATTAAATGTTAGAAATAGAACCATACTTTACATTTATTGCTATAATACATAATGGCAGAGGGCCTTTAACTTGAAACAGAAAGCAAGTTGCGTTTTTAACAGCTTAGTTGAGTTCCGACATATAATCACCTTAACTAAATTATAAAACTTCTTTATTCCTGTGTTCAACAATGCCAAGCTATTTCATAGATCTTGACAAGTATACATATTTCAAAAATTTATTGAACTATATCCAGCTCTATTATAATAACTATGTTAATATTGACTAAGGTTGTTAAGAGCACTAGTTTTTGAGGACCGGTTAACAGTTTAAGAAAAGATTTTACTAGTTACCAATGGCCACTACACCAAAGAAGGTTGATATAACTATAACTAACAATTTTAGGTTTAAACTACTGCTATCATGTCACAGTACTTCTTTTGTGTTTCATAAATTCAGACAATTTTGCCTTTATAAAAGTTTTGATGTCGTTGAAACAATAACTTCAAATTCATATTTACCTTCTGGGAATGCTACCCCTGGGCAATTCAGCTTGAGTCTCCTGAATTCTTACTTTCTGGAAATCTACAAATCTGGACTTGTTAACATCTAGCATAAACCTTGATCTATTTGCACATACTGGGTTTCGACAAATTGTTGGCTATAAAAGACATTTGAAACAAAATAAAAAATTTAATGGCAGTAAAATATTTTGTTTCTCTTGATTTCAGAGAATATGGGAAAATGTGTGTGTTTTGAACTCAAAGTAGACAAAAACAGCATCATTTATATACCATCTGATTATCTTTCTTTTTTTTTAAAAAGGAAAAGAAATTTGAAAATTACCTGAGTGTATTTAAACTGTTGTTCAACATCCTTAATCACAGTCCTACAGTCAAGACACATGAATGTTCCACTAACAAGTTCAGGGTGGACAGGATGCGTGCGAACCACTTGACCAGTGATGCGCAATAATGATCCTATTTTCACCGTAGTCATTTCTCTGACCCTAATAAAAAAATAAAAATTTAATAATCATATTTAAGATTATTAAGCCACAGAAAACAGCAGTTAATAACTTTCCAAAGGGTTATTATATGAGAAATGGAATGTTATGTAGATGTCACATGCATGGAAAAATCATTTATTTTAACAAATAAACGTGATTTTTTTTCTAATAAATAACTGTTCAAAAAATAAAAAACATACTTCAACTTTGTTGGAACTTCAGTAAGACTGAGATAAAACTCTTTTCCTGTAGGAATCTGACCCCAGTCTTTAGCATAGTTGCGTACTGCCCGACAAAGGAATGGGTACACCCTGCAAAGGTCGAAAACAATTTATTTCATTTTCCAGAGAGCAGACATTCATGCAGAGTTTATAACAAAATTCATTTTCTTATCAGTACATTAAAATAATTTGTCTACAGGTGTATCTTTTTTTAAAATGTCACGATTTCTCTAGATAAATATAATCCATACATTAGTTCAATAACACAAATGTTTCAAAATTCTTACCTGTAGTATTCTTCTAATATAGTTGTAGCAAGCTGTTGATTGTATGTTTCAATATCCTCAAAACTAACTGTGAGTGTGTTTCTTTCGGGTCTAATCAAGTCTTGGACAGCAGATAAATATTTACTTTCTCCATCTCCCTGGAATCTGTCATTGGAATTTTTCTTAGTAAAAACAGTTCAATAATGCAAGATAAAACATATTCATAATAAAATAGTGTGCAACAATAAAAAGAAAACCATACACAGTTTTTGAATAGGCTTTTTTTTTGTGTGTAGTGTGTGTTGGTGGTGTCAAAATAAAATTTGTAAATAAAACTTTCACATTCCCCATCCTCTATCAATATTCTGGTTGGCTTAAGGAGTGACCCCAAATTAGTGATAGTCCAGTTTGTGTAAGGCTAGTCACATTGGCATAGTTTTAATAAGGTAAGAGGATGAGTGCGCTTGTCACTTGCTCCCTGAATATTAATTTGAAGAAAATTTCTCTCATTCACCACAGTAGATTATTTAAAGCTTATGTAACCTGATTACTAAGAAATTGTTTAAAATACTATCCTAGGTAACTTAAGCTAATAAGTAAGGTTTTCAAGACCGCTGGTATTTGAGAACCACTTCTTAACTGTTTAAAAAAAGACCTGTTAATGTCTGTTATCAGCAGCGAGCTATTTTTCCCTAAATTCTGATAACCAAAGAGAATATATCAAACTAAAAAAGGTGTGAGGCTCACATCGGCTGACCGTGACATCAAAGGTTCAGCTCAGCTCTCTTGCGCAATGACCACCAACTCAGTAAATTTTAAAAATAAAATTAACTAAAAAAATATTTTAATTAAAAAACCTGGAGCCTACTTTAGCCTACGAAATAAACTAAACAGTGATAATAAGGGAATTTATAAAACATGCCTTAATATTTTTCAATTCAACTTGCCGAAATGAGTTGAAATTACCATATTTATAATATAGGAATTGGGCCATACTCGCAGTATAAAACTACCCCTCTTCCAATGCACGCCAAATATAAATTTTTATTTTTTAAAAAAACAGATTTGATATTAAAGTTGTTAACGGTTAACCGGTCCTCAGATCAGGACCGGTTAACCGCAACTTCAATAAGCCCGTAATAGCTTTTTACCCCCCCCCCATTTTGTTTGTGTTGTGTTGAGCGCAGTGACTTCAAATCTCCTCCATATTCCGGTATATAAATAATATACACGTCATCACTATTAGTTTACTTCGCCTACGGCTAAGGAATGCTTTTTTTTTAAATTTTAATTTGCTGAGTTGTCGAGGCACTGTACGAGAGCTAACACACAGTGCGCGTTTGATGTGAACAACGGTCAAAGGTCACGGCTGTTACTACAGTGGGACCACTCTAAGTGAACTCAAAGGGAACGGGGAAAAAAACCGACTTATGGAGTTTTCTAGTTAGTAAGCGTAGATTAATCAAGGACAATGTTGATATTGAGGGTGGTGAGGGGTGGGGGTGAAGGTTAGAAGGCTTGACAGGTCTTTGATGTTTCACATAAAAGGAAGCCTCTTGCTTTGACATACCAATACAAGACCACAAGAAGAGACACCTCCTTCCCCCACTGTTATACATCTACAGTGGGTTGGTGGAAGAAACATTTTTTCTTTTTAAAATGAGTCAGAGCATGCTTTAGAAAATGGCGTCTGTAACTCAAACCCTATGGCGGGGCGTGTGCGCGGCGAAATTCAATAATTCTGGCAAGTTGACGAGTGAAACATAATATGGTATTTAAATTAATACCATCTTATTATCACTGTTACTCCATAAGCTTTATAATTTTATTATTTCTATTTTTTAATTCGCGAGTTGACCGGCATCAGACACGAGAGGTAATACAGACATAATACAGACGAGGTGAGGCGTGGGTCTTTTAAACTAAGGAAAAATACCCCACTGATTTTAAGAACCGTTTAACCAGTCCTCTTATTTAGAACGGTTAATCATGAGTCCTCACACGAATTAAAAATGGACTATAAACCATCACTGTTTACTTAATTTTAAATATTTTTTTTTAAATTCACTGAATTGAGGGCATCGCGAAAAAGAGCTGAACACAAGTGGGGGGAGCTGGGCTCTGATGCCGCCATCAGACAACGCGAGGCGAAAAAACATTCTCCTGTTGGTTCTCAAAAGCATATAGTTGATATAGGGACCAGCGGTTAAACAGTCTTTTTTTAAAGGTTAACCGGTCCTAAAAAACTAGCAGCGGTCTTAACAACCTTTTTTGATATCAATAAGGTAATTTTCATTCAAATGCCTTTGACATGCTGGTATTTACCAGGATAACTGTCCGTTTAAGATTGCTTGAATTTGAGGTCTGATTAAACCTCCATTAGTTGTAGCAAGGTATCTTTCCTACGTCTACAAAAAAATTCCTGTAATAATAATACTTGCGACATCCGTTGTTACATCAAGGGCGTTTTGATATAACCAACGCTCACGTTATGTTAGCGAGGTGGAATAACTTATAAGCTGTCTTAATAGTGTTAAAACTTTTATTCTTTTTAAAATTATTGCAATAGTAAGAAGGGGCTTTGATGACACTGTCACACAAGTGTTAGCCAAGGTGATAAGATGACCCCCAATTTTTTAGATTTTCACAGGTTAAAAAGTTGTCTTATATGCCGCAAAATATGATATTTATCGAAATTTATGGTTGCTTCGAGATTTGATACACCCAAAAAAGAAATACGTTCAATACAAATTAAAGTTACAGTTAACGGGTCCCTAGTAAATATGGATTAAAAACTCAGATATAATTCATTGAATTTCTTAAATTTTCAGTAGGCTTATTTCAGAATTTGTCTCTGCTTCCTTGAAAAGTGTAGCATAGAAATATCAAGAAAACATCTTTAAATTCATAATAGATTTTTTTTTAATTTGTTTAATATTAGATTAATTTGCATTTTTGAGAAAGACTAGTCAAATTGTGTACTGCCTGTTTAAATACTTATCAATGATAAAATGATTTGATACTATCAATTAAGATTGTTAAGCTTGCATGTTTTTGAGGACAAGTTAACTGTTCAAAAATAGACCTGTTAACCACCAGGTGTGTAATTTTCTTTAAGTTTTGAGAACCAACAAGAGAATGTAACAAATTTTCACATCTCGTCGTCCCATGGTGACATCAAAGCGCCTATGTCACCGCCGCTGTGTTCAACGGCGCTTGTGTTTAGTTGGCTCGTCAACTCAATTAAATTTTTTTAAATTTATTTTTAATCCTCAAACCAAAGAAGTAAGCAGGAATCAGTGATGATTACTGGTCAATTTTTAATTTCTGCACATGTTGAAAAAAGTTGCACAAACATAAGTACATAGACATTTTAAAATAAAATGACCGGCGACTGGAAAGATAAGACTGGGGGCTAACACATGACCGGATAGCCTCAATAATGCTTGATAAACTTGATATATAATATTTTTGTCATTTTGTTCTTAATGATTCTTATCCCTTGCTCAGTAGCTTAGACTTAGTTGATTAGAGAACTGTTGCAGAAATAACCGGATAAATTGATTTTTTTGAGTTATTATTAAGCACTGTCAAATGTACTGATTTGATGTTAAAAAATGTTTGAATGCTGTAAATTTTAGTAAACACAACAAAACCTTTAAAAAAAATCCAAATCAAAATTCAAATTCATCAAATTGGGTAAGAACTGCTACCTACAAGTAACAAAGAAATGTTTTGTATAAAAAATGTGCTACATTCAAACTGGGTCTGCTTGAATTAAGTTTATATATTTATTATATGTAATATATGAAGTGATTATTCGCACGGTTTTGGCCGTGGGGATATAATGCCCAGTATTATCCACACGCCGCACGGGTCGTCGGCACATGCGTCTACTAGGGGCTGGTCACGTTGAGAAAAAAAAACGCGCCCGGTGTAGACAAAAAAAAAGCAGATATCACTCGATTTTGTCTAAAATGTGTAATCAATATGCTAACACAAATTAAAATTTCATGATTACTGAAGTTTTAAAGCAGCACTGCCATAAAAAATTATTGGTGTCCAATTAATGATAATTCTTATAATTTTAAAATAACGAAGAATAATCGTCAGCTTCTCCAGGCGAGTGGTTAGTTTTAGCTTAGTTTCATAAAGCATGAATAAAATGGCATGATGGTATGCAGATCGAATCCCAGGACGGTCTTACTTATTTTTAAGGGTGTGCCGGATCCGCTTTTTCCAACCGGATTTTCTTATGCGAAATCCACCGGATCCGGATTAATCCGGATTCCGGTACTTTGCAGATACCGGTAAATCTGAGGGGTTTGAATATATAGAATAATAATACAAAATTCGAGTGCACTGGAACAGTTAATAATTTTATATCAGCTAAATCCAAAGTATTACTAATTAATTAATTCATTCATTAATGATTAACTAACGATATGCCGGTCCGCTCAGATTATTGATTATTACTAAAATGGATAAAAAATATAAGATTCCAGTCACTCGAAAGACGGTTAAAGTTAGAATGACAATTTAATTATTTTTATACCCTCCAAACCAAAATATGTCAATAAACAGTGATACATAATTTGACATAAATAATAAGCAGTTAATAATAAGAATTTAGTTAAACGACGTTTGGCATCATTCTCACGGTCAAAACTTTGCGGCAGTTCGAATAAAGCGAGGCATTAAAGATAGAAAGACAAAACAAGTATTTTTAAAAGGATTTTAAATGGTTATGGTATTTTATGTACGAATACTGTAAATACTGTAATGTGCCTATAATGTAAGCCCAGGCCCAATGCCCAAATATTTATTAAATATATTTTCTGTCAAAGTACCTAATACTAAATATTAGGCCTTGATAATAATATATGAATATGTTATATTAATAATTATTATGCCTAATTAAAATATAAATAGGCTAGATTATTTCTTCTTACTCGTCTAGGAAGTCTTGAAATAATTTTTGGCACCGCTCGCCAACTTGATCCTTAACCTGGTTGGCTCGAGCGGCTTGTTCAGTGTTATCCATCATAGGCTTTTAACAAAAGTAAATGACAGGAATTAAAGAATAGATATAAAACAATCCAATTGAAAATTTATTACAATTAATCTAAAAGCTTGATAGTCCCAAGCACTGGTTCCGCGCCAATCTGGTCACGTGACACATCTCCCGCAAAACAGGTCATTTTTAATTTTCTGGAAAGAAAGAGTAGGAAAGGTGCACTAATTCTGTAAAGAGAAACTTACCAAGATCTTGGGTATTCATGCCCCTTTTTATGGGGGGTGATTTCGGGACTATAAGGAAAATCTGTTTTCTAAACGTATGTTTTGATAAAAAATAATTATGTGATGAATTCAGGGGTCAGTGTGTATATGCGAGTATGCCAACCAAACCCCCTTTTCCACCCTATCAACTTTTAGTACGCTAGCTTAATACACGTATGTTTTAGTCTCTTGGACTTATTACTCTATCACTATCGACATCAAACCCATGAGCCATGTTAAATCTAGTTTTTCCGCATTCGACATGTCTATTGTTATGAATATTGTACATTATGAACACACACACACACAATTCAGTATTAGTATTAGTCACATCTTATCTTAGCGCAGACACTCCTTCTGTACAGATTGTTGCGTCCTACGCGAATCCATTCTTTATGTCTAGTTTTATGCAATTTTATTAGAGTTTTGAATGTTGACAGTGTTTTGGGTTTCCTGGTTTGATCAGGCAACCCATTCCACTCCCGAATTCCAGACGGGAAGAACGAGAATTTATATGTGTTAGTTCTTGCATGCCGAATAAGATAAGTGTTTTTATCGCCTTGATTATCTGAGGGTTGTATTACATTATTTATGTGCTGCATTTCCAAGTCGGAATTAATTGCCTTATGTATTATTACTTCTTTGCTCTTTGTTCTTCAATCCTCTAGTGTTTCAAGGTTTGATGTTTTAACTAATGTTGTTACTATTGTCAATTTTGAATATTCTCCATAATCTCCAGTAATGAATATGGCAGCTCTTTTTTGAATTCGTTCTATTTTATCTATGTTTCCTTTTGGGGTAATCCATAAATGGCGTCACGCACATAGGGCGGAGTGGGGTCTACATATTTGTGACGATGTTTGACGAGGGTAAGAGCATGGGCGTCGCTAGGAATTTTTACAGGGGGGGGGGCAAAAAAACCCACTTTTTTAAATTTTAACTGACAATGCCATACAGGTACAATTTTCAATTAAATTCAAGTTCAGTATAAAATAAGGGTCGAAAAAAGCCTTAGAAATTAATAAGACTTACAAATTAGTGCTGAAATAGCTAAAAATACAACATTTATTAATGCATTTAATAAATTAAAAACTTAATCACGAGAAAATTGAATTTTGCTGTGAAATAATATAAGTGTAGAAACTGCAGGATTACCAAGGATGGATATCAGAAATTTTTTTTACAGGCTTAAAAAAAATCGAAAAGTAGACCAATCGCGGGATTCCGAAATGCCGTTATTAGAAGATTTTGGGGCGTCTGCAGCATCTGACTTATCATTGGCATTGAGGACAACAGTACACGTTAAACAGCCAGACACAACTGAAGCAACTGTTCCTAATTTGATTGTCGCTGACACTTATTCATTTCCTAAATTTGATATTGGAAGGTATTTCTGGACATACGACCTTTCAAATAAGTTGAAATTGAAGCTGATTCGTGATTGTTGGACCCTTGACAAAAATTATGATTTTAGAGCTGACAGTGAGGGAAACAGAGTTTTTAGTTTTGAGATATGCATGGTTATCAGACTATTCACCGTGGCTTGTATACTCGCAAATGTTAATAGGTGCCTTTTGCAAATATTGCGTGTTGTTTCTGCAAAAAATAATTCTATGAGTTCAGTGGGTATTTGTCATCAAACCATGTACAAAATATAAAGATTTCAACGAAGATGCACGTAGCAACCTGCAAAGTACATTATGGCACAAAGGCTCTCATGAAGATGCAAGCAATTTTATTTGCTTTATTGGAAGCCAAAGCAGTTTCTATAGATGAGCAGTTGGACTCATCATTTAGAAGACAAATTCAAGAAAATCGCAACAAACTGGGTCCCATCAATAAAATTCTGGTAATTTGTATTAACTGTTAGAGTTTCGTGTTGAATCTGGAGATGAAGTTCTTGGTAATCGTTTGTCAATTGGTTCTTGTAGGGCTGAGTATGGTTCACAGATTAAACGGCCCCGGACAAAACGGCCCCGACAATAATAATTGGGCTCCGACATAACGGCCTCAACAAAACGGGCCTGGACTAAAAGATGGACTAATAGTAAAATTTACAATCAAATATATTCGTATTTTTACTCATCTATTCAGTGTCAGGTTTAGCTAACAATAAACAATAATAATAACACCACAAAATTGAATTTAATAGCCTTTACGCAAAATGGTACCAATAACGGTTGTTTGTTGACAAGAAACAATATAATAACATCACAAGAAATAATTTTACAATTTTACCACTTTTTTAAAGGGTGAAAACGTTGACAAAAGCTTAAAATGCACCCAAAAAAATAATAATGTTCTTGTTAAAAAATGTTAACAATTTGTCTGGGGCCGTTTTGACCGGGGCCGTTATGTCGGGGCCGTTTTGTCTGGGGCCGTTTTGACGGGTAACCGCTGAGTGTATCTCGGCAACTATAATACTCAAAACACTATAATCGAAATGTGTGGGTCTCTCTTGCTTGAAGACATTGTTCGTGAAGCAAATAATTCAGTTGCATTTTTTAGACTTGCCGACGAGACAAATGACATTTCAGGCATTGAGCATGATGTCACTTGGTGTTAGATTTGTCAAAGAACAAAATGGGAAAATGATGGCCACAGAAGAATTCATGGGATATATTCCACTTGTCAATAGAACAGCTGAAGGTTTAACCAAGACCATCATTACTAATTCATTAGAATTTTGATTAAATATGACAAAGCTTGTTGGTCAAGGATACTACGGATGTTCTACAATGGCAGGTAAAGAAGGAGGACTCCAAGCAATAATTCGAAAAAAATACACAAAAGCAGCATTTGTACATTGCAGTTCACATAAACTAAATCTTGTTGTGAACGATTTAAATAATGTGAATGTTGTACGAAACATAATAGGAACAATTAAGTCAATTATAGTGTTTTTCCAAGAAAGTAATCAGCAAAGAAAGCGTATTCTAAATGTTCCTTTATTCCTTTGCTATGTGAAACTAGATGGTCACATAAATATAAAAGCTTGTGGATTTTTGCTGAAAATGTTACAGAAATTGTTAAACAACTGGAATATTTAGAACAATCAGTAATGATTTGAGTAATGTAATCAGTTATACTTGCAGATATAAATCTTTTTTATGTTTGATAAATGTAAACTGTCTTCCATGTAATAAACTTTCAGGAAATTTAGTTCAGTTTTATTGTAACAACTTTATTACATTTTTATGACATTTTTCCCCCTCAAATGTAGGGGCGGCAAATGCCCCCTTGCCCCCCCCCTTCCATACGCCCATGGGGAGAGGGTGTGTTTGATAAATGTGGCGTCACATCAAGACTCAAAACTTTAAATACAAGCGCCACATAAATATTTGATTTCTTACAATTTATTTTATGGCGTTTTACATGGCTTCACGCGTGTTACGATATTAAAGTGTAGCATTACACTAAAACAGTGTTTTTCAATTATTTTCTGTCATGCCCCCTCCCCCCCCCAAGAAGCAAGACAACTTTTCGCGCCCCCCGCGCGACTGTAAATAATATCATTTGTCTATAAATTTGTTATAAGTACACCTCTGCATAACGGTCAAACAAGCCCCTCTTTACGGAGCCTCGCTCACTGCTCTAAAAACATACTTAAATGACAAATAAGTGAATTTAAACATGCTATTTTTCAAATAGAAAATACGACTTGTATGGTGCGGGGGCGCAAAGCTTTGTGACGTCATATTGAGGGAGGGTCTAAGTTTTTGTGACGAGGGTGCAGGGGGGTGAAAAAAAAGAAATATTCACTATAATGCAATCTTGCATTGCTAAATTCGTACGCGTTCATATAAATGCATATAAGACCAAAGCCGAATAGAGAAGTTATAAGATGATTAGTATAAATAGCTATAAGCATAGTCTCTATTTTCAAAAGTTAGCGCTCCAAAACAATATTCAACTAGTGACTGTCACGTGTTCTTCAAAGTATGCTTTGTGATTGGTCACACACTTTCCAAGATGCCCCGATGCATACTAAAGGTTTCACCATTGTTTTCTTTTCAACTTGATGAATCAACAGACGTAAGCTCGTGCGCTCAGTTGCTCGTCTACGTGAAATGTATTCATTCAGGTGATATCAAAGAATAGTTCATATTTTGTAGTGGACTTGAAACTGCTACAAAAAGTGAAGACATTATGGAAAGATAAATACGTTATTTTGAGACTGAAAGATTAAAGTGTAAATCATCTGTGGGGTTTGTGCGGATGGTGCACCATCTTTGCTTGGTTCAAAATCAGGTTTTCAGAAAAAAAAGTAAAAGAACTTGCTCCCCAAGCAATGGAAATCCCCTGCATAGGTATGTCCTTGCCAGTTTCTATGAGCCACTGGTGAGAGCTGTGGGCTGTGAGACAACTTCCGGATTAATATTAATAGTATTAACAGCCACAAAATGACAAAACCAAGTAAAATACAACCAGACGAGCATAGAGGGAATTCCTTTCGAAGATCAGTTCCTTGATAACTTTAATTTCCTTAATTTGCATTTGTATGTTGTATATTTCTCCAGCGCTTGATTGTTTTTGTCTTTTAATGACAGCAGAGAAATTTAGGTTCCGCCATTTTGAACAACCGGAAGTTGAATAAAACGTGTTGTGCAACGTGCGCAGTAGCCACACCCCGGGCAACGGCTTCGACTGGCTGGCTAAACCTGGTGAGGGTAGCCGACGGGTCTCAAACCCTCGGTGATCTAGATATGTCTATCTATGCACGTGAAGACTGGATTCGGTGGACAGAGCGGAGGAACCACTAGTTGGTCAACGGTCAAAAAGGCGAATCTCAGCAAAGCGTTGTGGAACGCTAAGGGCATGACAAGACACACAGGACATCATGGCCATCCACTGCACCCGTCTCCATCACCAGCCGTCTCGACTTAGTCCTGCCGCTGGATAAGATGGCCTCGGGCGAGAGAGTGAGATCGACGAACTGCGCAACTCCTTCTCACTTAAATCCAAATCACCGCGCAAGTCACTTTTGTCATCCATCCCATACCAGCGGTCTACAACCCTCGGATGACTAGAGTGGTCCTCGTCGTATCGACGGACGAACGAACATGTCCTTGCCACTAAGACTCTTCCAACTCCTCTGCAAAATAATAAACATTGTAAATTACGTCAAAGCTGGAGCTGTTAACACTCTTCTGTTGAAAGAACTGTGCAAAGAAAGTGATTCTGATCACGAGGTTCTTCTTTTCTACAATGCAGTAGAAAGGTTGTCGAAATGAAATGCTGTAAATCTTGTCTTTGAATTGAAAGATGACATCAGATTGTTCGCGAAATTGCAAAGGAAGCATTAAATCTGTATGAGGTTGGCGTTAACAAAAACTCACTCGAGACTCGAGAATTCGGAAACTGGTTGATGACATGCAATTTTAACCATCACATTAATTTAGTTTTTAAATATAATTTAAAATAAAATTATATACTTTAAAATAAACTTATAGAAAATGCCTTTTTCAATTGCAGGGGGGAGAGGGGTCGCGGGTCACATTGGGGGGGGGGTGAGTCTGTCTTTTATAAGGGGGCGGGTGACTAGCCCCTTTGTCTCTATCATAAAGAGCAAGCACGAGAAGCCTGGATAATTCATAATGTATAAAACGTGACCACATTCCTGATGTTAAGTCAATTTTAAATGAACATTTATTTCCTATGCCAATAAGTGATATAGGTTAATCATGGCCGTACGCAGGGTGGGGGTTCGTACGTTCCAATGAACCCCCTTTAGCGAATGTGTGCCCTTTTTGTAAAAAATAGATCTTGACATTATTGAGAGATTTGGGGATCCCACTACAGAATATGATGGGCCAGTGTTATGATGGCAGTGATGGCGCTGCATTTATGTCGGGCGCTGTCTCAGGAGTTCAAGCGCGTATTCTGGGAGAGGCCCCTTTAAACCTAGTGATCACGCATTCGTGCAGACTTCCCGATGTGCGTAACATGATTGACAAATTAAAACAAAACATGCAGGTTTCTTTTAATTTGTCAATAGCACGCAGGTTTCTACACGGCCCAAAGCGTGAAGCCTTGTTGAAAAACGTCATACAAACAAGTCTTTGACAGTGCTAAACGGAAGGCACTTACAGATTTGTGCAAAGCAAGATGGGCTGAGCGCCACGAAGCATACAAACACTTCTATCAATCGTATGTTTACATTTTTCACACTCTTGAGATAATTTCACTGCCACGATGAAAACACAACGACCAAGATTTGATCCAAGTTTGACTACAAATGGTGATTGGGACACGGACAGTAAGTCTCGAGCAACGTCACTTCTTCATTCCTTGTGTAACTTCACATTTATTGTGACGTTTGTTGTAACGCACAAACTGTTATCTAGGCTGGAAGGAATAACAGTCAAACTTCAGAAAAAATCGATTGACATAATTCAGACTACGTCACTTATCGAAAACGTCAAGCAAGAGTTTAGAGAGATTTAGAACAAATGTAGATTCTTATTTTCAAAAAACGTATGATCATATCATTATCATGGTGCAGTCTGTAGGAGCTGAAGCTTCAATGCCCAGAATTGCTAAGCAGCAAATCTACCGAAGCAATGTGTGCGTTAGAAAACGCCAATGCAACATTATCTGCGGAACTTAATTAATCCATTTCTGGAGCACATCATTGCTGAACTAGATATGCGGTTCTCTGGCTTAACCAGGACATCCTCACAACTGTTAGCTCTTAGTGCCAAGTGCTGTTAGAAGGTATGTATGAAGATCTGAAAGGCGATGTGGATTTATATGAGCAAGATCTGCCTTCACCAGAAGTGCTGCCCGAAGAGTTCAGTGGGTAGAAATTGAGGTTCAGCCAATGGGAAGAGTAAATGCTACCAAAAAATTGCACGGAAGCTATAAAACATTGCAATGAATCGATTTATACAAATATTTATTGCTTACTGAAATGGCGTGTGTGATTCCTGTGACTTGCTTCGCGTGTGAGCAAAGGTTCAGTGCACTCCGACGTTTGCACAATTACATGAGATGTTTAATGGTGCAGGAAAGACTTACCGAGCTTGCATTGATGCATCACTACGCTTTCAATATCAACGAAAACAGTGTTTTACAGATATTTGTTAACAAAAACACAAGAAAGGTTTACATCGAAGATTTTAAAAATAAACTTCATAGCATCGTGGTCTTCCGCCTTGTCAGTTCTGTACCATAATGTATGTAATTCAAATTCTTTAACCCTTGCGCCTGCAGATTTCATTATTAATAAGAAAAGAAATGAATGATCGAGTACTTGAATTTTAAAATAAAAGACTAATATGGAAGCTTTTATTTACAGTGTTAATTATTTATTGCATGAAAACCTACTTTTTTGGTCACTGTATGCACTGAATTTTTTAAATGAAAACGAGGCAAAAAATACAAGAAGTTTAATCAACGCCCTCAATAAATCAACAGGTACAAAAGTTAGGTTATTTGCTGATGATTGTATAATCTATAGAACAATTAAATCAGAACAAGACAGCAAAATTTTACAAAAAGACTTAGATGAATTGATAAAATGGGAAACTAACTGGAGTATGTCTTTCCACCCAGAAAAGTGTCAACTGTTAAGAGTAACAAAGAAAAAGAAACAAATAAATCCAAAATATTACATTCATGGAAAAGAACTGACCCAAACTAAAGATGCAAAATACTTAGGAGTCTTAATAAATGAGAAACTATCATGGAATCCCCATGTCAATGGAGTTATTAAAAAATCAAACAAAACCTTAGGCTTTATAAAAAGGAACTTTAACAAATGTAATAGAGATATAAAACTAAAATGCTACCTCACTTTGGTGAGACCTGTACTAGAATATGCATCTTCTGTATGGGACCCATCCACCAAAGAAAACATTGATAAACTAGAACAAATTCAAAAAAGAGCTGCCAGATTCATTACTGGAGAATATTCGAAACTGACAAGAATAACACCATTAGTTAAATCATTAAACCTTGAAACACTAGAGGATAGAAGAACCAAGAGCAAAGTAGTAATCATACATAAAGCTATTAATTCTAATTTAGAAATACAACACAAAGATAACTTAATACAACCCTCAGATAGACATAAGGATAAAAACACCTTTCTTATTCCGTATGCAAGAACAAACACATACAAGTTTTCCTTCTTCCCGTCCGGAATTCGCGCGTGGAATGGGTTGCCTGAAGAATCCAGGAAAACCAACACTTTATCAACATTTAAATCTCTAATAAAAATGCAGGACTAAACACAAACCATAGATAAGCGTAGGATGCAATAATCTTCTTTATAGAAGGAGCGTCTGTAAACAGATAAGATAAGATAAGATAATCATAGGTACAGAATTATTGATTGAACATTCTCATCCAAATTTGAAATCATATCACCATATATTGTAGGTACAGTCAAACATCTCATAACGAGATAAATTCGTTCTCTGCAGAGTCTTACTCGTTAAGCGAAACACTCCTTATACGAAACAATTTTTTCCCAATTTAAAATACGATAATCATGCTGAAAAAATACTAATTTTTCAAAAAAATTTTATCAACATTTATTCAAATAAAATTACTTATGAATTATTAAAGAATGAAACAACTAGAATACAATTTAGATTTGAAACAAAAAACGAAAACAAAAATATGAATTTGTGACAAATAATTATTGCTTTTTAACTAGAAATTGTTAAAGACATTTGTTTTTGCAGACGCTTCAAAATTTGACGAAAATGTGATGTAATCGTTTCGTAGACATTCTTGACACTCCATTTGAAGCATCCATCTATTTAATTTTTCTTGACAATAGTGCAGATCGTTGATGTTGGTCGATTGTAGTTGCGCGCTAGATTCGCAACCTTGTTATCACTTTTCAATGTTTTTTGTTTTATTTCAACAGCAATTTTTTTCCCTCTCTTGTGATTGTCTTTTTGTGTTTTATTTTTCGAAGATAATTTATCATTTTATTAAACTTTGCACATACAAAAATTACAAATACTGTCTTAATACAATATTTGTAAAATCGGTTGATCACACAAGAAAACAATACGCTAACAGACTGAGTGCTTAACACACAATAATATATCAGGGTGGAAGTGCCAGCTCACTAATGAATTTCCAGGAAAAAGGGAGTTTCCCTTTCTGCGTCACTCGTTATGCGAATCTTCGCTCGATAAGGGAGCAAGTTTTTTCCATAAAAATGTTGCTCGTTATGCGAAAATATCGTTATGAGAGGTGCTCGTTATGAGAGGTTTACCTTATCTTAACATGAAATGCCTTCGCGACAAGTTTGCGAACCCCCCTTTAAAAATTCTGGGTACGGCCTTGGTAATCATAATAAATCCCCATTTATCTGTTAGTGATCCCTTCTTCTAGTATTTAAATTTTGAATCCCTTTCTGATGTTTGATTAAGGTTAAACTTTGTAAACTTACCAACCTCATATGAAATAACATATTTCGTAATCCGTAAGACCCTTGTAACCGGCACTTAATCTTGATTGAAATCTACATAACATTCCGATTTCGACCTATTCCCGCTGGCCCGTTTGGCTGAAACGTTTTACACTAACGAACTCTCAGTAATTATAGAACCTTGTGATTTTTAATTACGGTATGTCTATCATTCAATATCTTTTTCATTTCAGTTTCCATTTAATTTCCCTTTATTTTGACCAGAAAGAAAACAAAATAAAATTTGATCCCTAGTGTCGCGTTTAAATGAAGAATGGGGACCAAACTACGGTACTTCTTTATGAGAAAGAGTTGCGTAATATAAAAAATGGTTGCCGTACGATCGGTGTCACTATGAAACAAAACATCTATAAACATATTCAATTTTTTTTTGAAAGTTACGCTCTGAAAAATATGAATCCATAAAACGTGTTTTAGAAACGCCAAAATCTTTTCACGATAAATGTTCTGAAAATGAATATGTCCCTTGCATAAGTTACACAATACTGCATAAGATTTCAGATCAAGGAAAACAATTTACTGCTGGCAACTGGCAACTTCATTAAAGAGTTTATGATGAAAGCAGCAAATAACCTATGTCCTAAGAAAGCCGATTTCAGCAAGTTCAATTGTGCGGGCGGGGACGGCGGGGAAGGCGGGGAACAGATGAACTTGGGGAGAACACACTGCTATACAAATACGTGAGAAAGTTTGGAGCTTGTGGTATTTTCTCTGGTGCTGGATGAGTCTACCGATATCTCGAATACATAAGAACTTTTCGAGTTCATTCGTGGTGTCAACTGGGATTTTCAGATAACAGAAGAGTTGATATCAGTCTCCAGCATTCACGGAACATCAACTGGAAAAGGTATTTTTATGGAAGCGGAAAAAAATGACAATAAACTTCAATGGAATCAGCTTTGTGTTGTTATAGTTGATGAGGGAAAAAACATTGGTGGAGTAAGGACGGGTCTGGAGGGGCAGACCAGGTCTCATTAGGGAGACTTAAAACATCTCTGCTCATACACTGCATCTTACATCAAGGAAAGACTTGGTATATTTCAAGTGTATTACAAACTGCCGTTTCTGCTGTGAGCTTTATTCGCGGAAATGCACCCAATCACTGTCAGTTCCAGGTTTTCCTTGAAGAAATTGATTATGAATTCTTTGACTTAATTTCCTTACCACACAGTATTGAGGTGGCTCAGCTGTGCTAAAGTTGTATTTCTTTTTTACAAGCTGCGAAATGAGATATATGTTTTTTTTCAATGAATAAGTTAGAGCTGTTCCACAGATGTCAGATCCTACTTGGCTGTGAAAGTTGGCATTTGTGTTTGAGAACTGAATGAGCTAAACTTGAATCTTCGGCGAAAGGAAACCTAATCTGTGATCCCTACAGAATCATCAAAGGATTTCGGAGAAAGCTGTCATTGTTTGAGTGTCTTGAATCATTTTTGGAGAATTTTTCAGACATTGACATAATGAAACGTGACATTGTTCTATTCCAGAATCATTTTGACTGTAACCTGGATGGTGTGCTAGTCTACTGATTTGTATGCAAATGATCTTGAAAGAGAAGCACTGAGAAGGAAAACTTATCGAAGTTTACCGCGCTTACCTGATGTGTAGTTTTTGAAACTGAAGAGAAGATTTTTGCCGCTGGCATGGCACCAGTATTTGGAACAAAGTATGTCTGTAAGCAAACATTTTCAAAAATGAAGTACGCGTAGTCAACACATTGAACGAGATTGACTGATTAAGATTTGAAAGGAATTCTCTTTAGAGGATGCAACAATTTCGAGCCAACCATTGATGACAGCTTGAAATCTAAAAGTCAGTTTCACTAATCTCACTAACGTGTTTTTGCTGCTTGGTTGTAATATTCAGATAACTGCACACTGTATGTTTTTGTTGAGTTCACCTTCTTTAATATTTTTCTTGTAAATAAATATGTTTATTGTCTTTGTTTGCTTTTGCAGTGCTCCCACCCAAGGGCGGATGAAGACTGCAGGGGGCCCCTGGCTGAAATTCAAACTGGGACCCTACCCAGCTAGCGACCATTTAAATAAGGCAAAAAACATCTGGCTGCAGCAGGACAACCTTCTGCTGCACTTTTCCCAACCAAATTAAGGGAATGAGCTGTGCACGGCACATAATGAGCAACACTGCACTTCTCACGAAGGATAGCCTGGACTCCTCTATACTTTCCACTAATATTTGATGCGTTGTCATATGACTGTCCACGGTAATCTTGAATTTGAATGTCATTTTTTTCTCCAAAAAATTAAGATTAATCTTTCCTGAATAATATTAATATTTTTATATATTATTACAAACGATGACGATTTCTGGTATTTCACACTCTTCAACATTTTCTCGTGATAAGTAGATGCGATTTTATTAATTTATTTAGGATATTTTCAGGGATTCATGCAAACATTTGCCCACCCTTATTTATACAATATAATAAGTTTGGTTTTTTTTAAAATCATTAGGGGCCCTTGGCTTTATAGCCCGTTCAGCCCCTCCCCCTTTAATCCCTTTAATCATAGCCCCCACCCCCAACTGACCCACGATTAACACGGAAGACTAAAATTAAAATATGCTTTTCATCTATAATTGTTATGTGGCCCACGGTCATAGTTTTGGTGATCCCTGCTCTTAGCTCCAGTGTGTCCAGTTTTAGTGAATTAACTGATGTGTTACACTCTTGTCAATTTTTAATATTCACCAGTAATGAAGCTTTCATCTTCCTTTTGACAAAACTAAAACTAGTTAATATTCATTTGAATTTTATTGAGAACTTTATTGAGTATATATAATTAGGGGCAACTTATTTCTTTATATTCAAACATGGTAAAAAATATTTTAAGACAACGCTTATCAACGTTACTTTATTTTTCATTTTGAGATTTTTTAAAAGCGTATCTAAAACTATTGGAATTTAGATGAACACTCCAGACCGGCTTCCTGTTTTCGAGTCATTTCCCTTGTCAATAATGCGCATGGAGAAAAACTTGTTGTATATCACAATATTTTGTTGATTTGTCGGACTCCTAAGCGAAATTAGAGCATCACAGTTGTGCAATCATGGCAGATTCAAGTCTTGATGACTTTTTTGCAAAAAAAGATAAAAGTAAAAAGAAATCAAAACCGAAATCTGGGACTGCTGGAGGTGGCGATGTTGATGTTGGCTTAAAATCAACAAAGAAAGATAAGAAATCGAAAGAGAAGGACAAACAAAGTTCATCTGGAGGCATATCAAACGTTTTAACAAATCAACAGGTATGATAATTTGAAATTTTCACACCTTAACTTGAAATAAGCGGAATAATGAAATAATAATATACATACCATAACTATGTAAATGTATGGGAAACCGGCAATTCAGGCCACACAAAAATCTTGAAATTTGACAATTTTTACAAGTCTATGACTATGGCATGGTAGGTAATCCTCTCAATCACAGTATCAGTATGTGTAGTCTTGAGTAGTTCAGTTGTCAGTTCGGAGTAGTGATAGTGGAAATTCAACTAGCTAGGCCTAGTGTCAATTGAAATAAAGAGACCCATTGGTCATGAGTTAAGTGTGATTTTGAAGCAGTAACTTTCTTTTTACTTACCTAATTTTTATGTTTTACCCGAAGACTTAAGTTTTTGGTCTTTACTTGAGTAGATTAAAGCAGTGCTTCTCAAAGTGGTGGTCCGCGGACCGGTGCCGGTCCGTGGGCCATCCGCTGCCGGTCTGCAGATGTTCTTAAAAAAAAGGATAGAAAAAATTGTCAGTGCAGGGAAAATAATGCACCGGTCCCTGGTGCAATGGAAAAAATTCCTGCCGGTCCGCCATACTAAAAAGTTTTAGAAGCACTGGATTAAAGTATTATTAATTGTTTATATTTTGTTTACTTAGGACCCTATCTGTATTTAAAATCTCAAAGCAAATTATGGATGTGGATTTTTTTATAAGAGATACAATTTAACAATTTAGTCAATTGATGCTGATTTAATCTATACTATTATGCAAATTAAATAAGATGGGTCTTGATTTGGTTAACAGTGTAAGAAATTATGAAATTGATAGTGAAAATGTGATAGTCCAAGTCTGATACTGATTACAATAATATATGATTTTCATTATAATTTTGAGCCATGTTGTTGCATGGCATGTTTATTTCATTGGTTCAAGAGTAAGAATAAGTGTAAAGCTAGCATTTCACTTACAAACATAATTAATATCCCTTTGTTTAAGTTATGATGACCATGTTCATGAATCAATTAATGTGGTTATGGTATACAGCATAAACATTTTAATTAAGGTTTTTAGTAGTGATGGGATGATTAATCGGAATCGTATCGGAATATAGGGAATTTTTCAAAGTATCGGGAATCGGCATCGGAGCTGAATAATTTAGACCCGATTCCGATTCCAAAACGATTCTTAACTGATTAACTACCATGAGCCGCGTTATAAATACATTTATTTTCTTTATTTTGTTCCGAGATTTTTAATTACCGGCAGGAAGTTTATTTAAAACCACATGTTATCAGCAAAATGTAAACAATCTTTTTGCTGTACTATGTATATTGCCACCTAAACTAAAAATTATCTCGCTCTCTACTTAAGAAGGTGGAGCACATAAAAACTTTCTTGAGGAGAGCCAAACTTGGAAGTTCTTCTTTGTTCGCTTTCCACCAGCTAAGAGGATTCTCATTGTTTGCAATCAGTATTAGTGTAGCTTGTAAGGAAAGTCACGCAAGTGCCCTCCAAGGAACAGTATCGCTCAATCTGGGAATCACTGTTGTGAATGATGCTAACTCGATCTACTACTACTATGTCTATTGCTTTGTCCTCATTGTTTCATTCATAAAAGGTGGCCGTGTGCAAAAGCAATTTAACTATTGGTTAGAATTAATTATGAGTCAAAGTTGAAGGTTCAAAAGGAGTTACTAATTTTTTTATAGAGGACAGTTCAGTTCGCTTTGTCATGAGTCATATCACTATGTAGTAGAGCTTGTTGGAACTAGAACTAGTAAACACAACAGAAACTTCATTTAAAAACGAATTATACTGTTTATACAAAGTTAAATTGGTTAGTAATAAAGGAATATTTTTAAAACAAACTAAAGAAATAATAATTTTATTTAGAGCATTGATCCTACAAATAAAATCATTATTAAAACGAGAGATAAAGTGCGTGACGCAAACAGCGGAATTGAGGTCACAAAATGTTGGGGTAAAATGCATTGGCTGCATTGAGTATTGGGACAATAACATTAGAATGTAAAAAGGTGAAGAAAATATAAAAAATTAAACTGTCGACCACCAGTGACAGAAAAGTCGATAGAATCAGGATAATTTGGGAGAATCGGAATCGTTAAAAAATTTTGGTATCGTCCCATCACTAGTTTTTAGCTGTTATTAACTGTTATCTGGTTATAAGAGCAAGGTAAAGTCCTTTGTAATGTTGACAAGTTAACCTTAACTTCAATTCATTCTTATTAGGGTATTAGCCTGGGTTGTTTTTTTTTCATGTGTAAAACTATAAAAATATCCATTAAATTTAAATTAAAATACAATACCCGTGAGTGATGGTTTCAATTGTTTAAAACTTGCATTTTACTATTTTCTCTTTAGTATGGCTCTCCTTAACTACAATTCTCGGCTTGCATTTCTGGCTCCGTTAAGTTTATTTCTTCTTCTATTTAATAAGCAAGAGCCTATGATTAATACTATGATCATTATAGCTCCTTTAAATGGTTGAAATTTTGTAAATACATTCGTGAAGATGTAGGGCTGCTCATCAGTGTATTAGTAAATGAAGCTTTCACCATTACATGTGTAAGGTATGAAGATGCACGAATGCTATTGAAGTTGCTGATGTTAAATTTTATTTTTACAGGAAGATGAAGAATGGAAAGATTTTGAAGAGGAAAAAGAAAGGGATTATTCAGGTCTTCGGATTCAAACATTGCAGATTGCGTAAGTTTTTGTATAAGAAAAAAATCACTGGTGGGTCATTACAGCTTAATAATATTAGCTTTATTTATGTAACACTGATATTGTGTAATGGTATCAGTGTTACAAAAGAATGTAAGTACTGAAGGGCATTTGTCTTATTAATATTTTATTTCTGGCTTCCAGTAGAGAGCAAGAAGAAAGAGATGGTGCTGAAGGAGATGATAGTCGAGATGATGAAGATGGTGATAACAAAGACAGAAGAGATGGAGCATCAGGACCTTGGAATAAATCTAACATGCCCCAAACATCAGGTGAGTTAGCATCAATTTCTATTGAATGTTTTCCCTCACTCTGCATTCTCACTTACTTTACTAGCATTTTTTTCACGGGTATGTTGGCTGCTATGGCATCTGCATTTAAATTATTCCTAATTTTTAAAAAACTTAATTTGGTTAACACTTTAATTTATAAGTTTTTGCAGGTGCCCTGTGGGCTTTTGAAATTAATATTAAAACAATTTTGATATACTTAATTGCTGAATACTTTTATGAATTTTTCGTCTACTTAAGCACAACCTTCATCCGAAGAAGAATGTTATTGTGTAGTTTTATTTCTCTTTCCATTACCGCAATCTTTTTGCTTCCACAGCTCCCAATTTACCACAAGTGCATCATTCAGATCATGATAAAGAAGAGTCAGTAGCCAAAACGCCAGGGAAATATATACCACCTGCTCAAAGACACGCAGCTCAGTCTGGTAATAGCACATCTAGTTTCCCATCATCTCGGAAGAAAAAAGAAGCACCTAATGTCAATAGTGAAGAAGATTTCCCCACCCTAGGAGGAGGGCCAACACCTGGAAAAAGGTTATTGCAATCTTTAGATCTTTTTGTATGCGCTAAAGAAAAATCAGTTAATTGTCCCTCTTTTAGCAGTACCAGTTTTTAAAACATGGCGACTGCCTCCAGCTGTGAAAGACATATAGAAATCTGTTTGCTAGCAATGTTGTGCAATTATTCTTTATTTCAAAATTAAAAAAAAAGTAACTACCATAAAAGTAAGAAGATAACCAAAAGTAGTCTGTCCAAACAATACAGCTATATGCTTACCAATTTAAAAAGCTTCAGTAGTAAAATCATAAAATTGATCATATTAGAATGATCTATAGCTGAAGTCAATTATTGGCTTTTTTCGTGAAGTTATTTATGTAAATAAAGTTATGTGTCATCTAGTAAATCCCATGTAGTATATACATTTAAAAAAAAAGTTTTAATTTTTATTAAATTATCTGGATTGTGGTTTTCATTAATTCGTTGCATTTGATTTTGTAAAAAAAAAGTAAGTAATTTTGACTAAACTATTGCCATTAGCTTGCTCTTAAATTGCTTGGGAATCAAATGATTCTTCTCTTCTCTCCTCAGCCAACAGTATAGTAGTTCAGTCTCATCAGACCTCTTGGAAAACCCACATCAAAGAAGAGGAATCAACTTGACATTGGAAAACAAATTTTCAGCATTACAAGATTGATGAAAGTAGGATTAGGCACAGAAAAGAAAGAGAAACTAAAAGTGTCAGCTTGACGATAATTCTCAAATGAAATTTGAGCTAGCTCCCATCTTTCAAGAAGTAGGAAACTTTTTAACTGGCATATTGACATCATCTAATATTTTTTTTACTAATAAAAAGAACAATTATATTGGAGCACATTTGTATAGACAAGCAAAGTTATATATTAGAGTAAACATTTTCTTTTGAGCTGTTAATTAATGGTAAGCTCTTAGTTATCGTCTCAAAAGCATTTCTTTTTCTATATCCCCCTTTTCCTATGTCATTTCATTTAACTTGTGAACAGTTTTGTGAAATCTAAGCTAAAAGAAAATAAAGGCACACAAAATAAGCACATATTTTTTTAAGAGTTGTCATATTCCCTTAAAAACTGTTTTTTGTCTTGATAGTCCACTGTGGAAGCTTTAATTATTCGAGCCATTATTTTACAAAAGTAATATAAAACCTCTCCGGCATCCTTTATGAAACATGTTTGATAAAATAGTATACTTCTAGTTATACTGAAGAGTATGATAGATATTCAGTGTTATAACTTTCAACTGAAACACCCCATAGCAGGGATTGGGCAAAATTTTTGCAATGAGGGCCAAACCAAAATTATTATTATTTTCCTGGTATGCTAATTTGTTTTATACATCATATTCCTCACTATGAGTTTGTAAACTGATTCATTCAAATTTATTTTGAGGTTTATTTTTAGTCAGATAATAAAACACTGTGATTGTTAATTTTCAAATCCTTTGAAGATAGATAATCATTCACTGTTTGTAGATTTACGGAAACAAATTTAACCCAGTTTATTGAAGGTTTTTAAGTCTGCATGAAGTGTTTCATTGGGTTGCATGTCATCTACAGATCCCAGGTTGCCCACTCCTGCCTTTTAATATGGTATGATATTTAAAACTGTTAAAAATTACTTGGAAAAGATTTAAACATACCTAAATTTGATTTGGTTTTGTCCACCTATATATTGTTTGTAACTGTGTACATTTTTTGTAATTAAATTTAAGGGGTTCTTTGGTATAATTTCTATATTTTAAAGTTTATCTTCCAAATTTGATAGCGTGTAAAAAGGGTTACTGAATGCTTTCTGATACATTTCACTACATGATGCCAAATAGTACCACCATCAAACCCATTGTAGAAAAAATTTGAACTTGAGCATACAACACTCCACTCATGAGCTGTACCCATCTAACAGTTTATTTGTTAAGTTTTTTTGACAGTAAGTATGTGTGATCACCTGTTAGAGTTATGTTCATTTTTTAGGCCCATTTTCCTCACATTTTGAATGATACAGACTCATTTGTCTTTCATGTAATTCATACCACCATTGTTTATGGGCATTTTCAATTTATTCTCAATCTCCAACAATAGATTATACAAACACTCCTGCCAAGTTAATTGAAGGTTCAAATAATTATACCCGGGACAGTAATTAAATTATTTATAGTGACTCTTTGTTACTCATCTGGATTCATGGAATGTCTAGGCAGTGAGTTCTTTAAAGAGAACTCTGTATGTGTAAGAGATTTTCTACAATCAGTTTAACCTCAAACATGCTTTTTACATATAAATTTGCATATCCTATATGTGTTGCTTCTTAAAAAAAGAACAATCTTAGATAGGTGTTTTTTACAGCTGGAGTGAAAGGATAGAATATAAACCAGTTTTGCCATGTACAAGTTTCAGAAAATTATTTATGTATTTAAATTGCTGTTAATGCAAATGTATTTCAGTATTAAAAAGATTGAAAGAAAGCACAGTAATATAAATATCGATCTATTCTTATACTACTGTCTTGATAATCTATAGTTGGCAAACATTTTTAGAAAATAATTCAATTTTATATGTTCAGTGGTGATTTAAGTAGGGGATTTGTGTGGTTAAAAATGTATCTGCTATGGAATAATATAGACAAATATTTAAAGCAACGATAAATGCTCAGTTTTTGTTTTGTTGAACTAGAAAAGAGGATTTTCCCCAATGTGGTTTGTATAGCGGGCATATAATTTTAACCTGATTTAGCTTCTGTTGACCCACTTTAACGTGTAATTTTCTCTATGTGGAATCTGGTGGTACTGTATTATCGTTCTGAACTATTACTATTTAAAAAAATAAAATTTGTGTTGGTTTGCAAGGTAGAAAATTTATATTTTTTAATTAGAAAAATTACTGTGAATCATGACCATTTCTTAATGAAAATAATATATTAATTTTATTTAGAGAATTTTATGGCTAGTACTTTGTTGTTAAGTGTAACATTAATTTTAAAAATCAATTTCTCTTTGTGTGGTCAAATTTTAAAATTCTATAGACTATGTAAATCTATCAATAATTTTAAGGTCTCTGAAATAATTCTTAAAATGACATTATTTGCTAATTTTCTTGAGTTAATGTCATTTTTCAATTATTTAAAAAAGGAAAACCAATAGAAATGAAGCTTTGCGGGAAAATTTAAACCAAGATTTTTTTTTGTAACTTTCTTAAATTTTGAAATTTATCTTAAAAATACAAATGTGGTTGTCTTTTGCTTGTATTGCTTCATTGCTGCTGGGTCTCTAGCACCAAAACAAATACTTGTATGTGATGTTTCAAGAGGTCTTGCGTTTGAATACCGAGCAAAATTGTTTTAATATTCTGAATTATTTCATGGTACACAGGCCATGTAATGCAGATATATTACACATAAATTTGCTCAGTAAATGTACTAAGTCCTGTTTTGAGAAAATTGTTTAACTTAAGAAATATTGAAATAAAAGATTGAACTATCAATGTTGGCTAACTTTTATTATTTATAAGAGTTAATTAAAGGTGCTGTGAAAAACTAAGTGGACTGATCTGATTCGTCTGTAAAGCTCATTTAGCTTGAGGGGTCAGGGATCTCCAAAGTTGGAGTGTAGAGAATTGTGGTAAGTGACGTAACCTGAGAGGACACTTGAAATAATCATGGAGGTTTCTTCTTTTTTTTTGGTGCTACACCATAAACAAAATTAATTATTTGGAACCAACTGCAACTTGAGTTATTGACGTAAGTCACTAACAAGTCATTCATAAAATTTAAGATTCTTTAAATAAATTAACATGATATATTTAAACACTTTTTTAAGGTGTGAATTTTTAAAGATATGTGTATCACCTTTAGGTTTTTTTTTCTTTAGGTTGTGTTACATGCAATACAGTTTTTAAAAAATCACACACACAAAAATAAATTCCATAGTAAACAAAAACAAATGATTAATTTTTTTTTAATGCACACATTTACAGATATATTTTCACTATGTAATGAATTACATGTATAGTAGTCTAAAGACATAACAAAATTAGCCTTAAAAAATCTTCATAAATATAAATGATTTGAACTTGCAGTGGAAAATCCTGTGGATCAGCATATATTTAAATATTATTGGTGACCAAACACTAACACTGGACTGGATGGTCTGAGACAGAAGTTTTATTTTTATCAAACAAAAATGTAGTTCATAGCAAATGAATTATTAAAATTTAAAACCAGATGAATTTTATTTCCAATGTTTTTTAAATTCATTCAAGTGCACCCCTGAAGTTTGAAAAAAACAACAATTTACCTGTTAAATTTATGTCAATTGAATAAAAAAAAGGACTCCTGCATATGTCACTGACAGGAAAATAATGCTGTTGCCTAATTATTTGCTTATTGACATGTTTTCTTTTTATATTAAAAAAATCTAAAAATCAGGCTAAATCATCTCTTTTTAAAGTGATATAATCAGAAACATAATTCAAGAAGGCAAACAATAACTGTCAATAATTTGATATTAATCATGTTTTTCTTTTAATGAGTTAAAACTATATGCATTCAAGTATTGCAGAATTGTTGCTATTTTTAAAGCTACATATTCAGAAGAAGTTTTAAGTAATACTAATACAAGTTGGTTATATTTGAATGACTAATATCGATTACAAGTACAGATTAAATACTTATCCGTAACCACATAATTGTAAAAAAGCACTATAATAACTTTGAAAAGTTAAGTTAATATTAAACATGAGTATTTGAAGAGTATTCTTTTAAACTGTAAAGATGAGATTATTCACAGAAATATAAGCTTTTCCCAACAGTTTTGAAAGTCCAAAAGCAATTGCAAAAAAAAACAAGCTGCATGTTCACACCAATAAGCATTGGAACCATATAAAGTTGGATAGCTTTAGGGTAATAATCTTTTTAAAAGGAAGTTACTGTTTAAATCAAATTCCCTTTTCCCAAAGCTGATCATTTCACAAAGAAATTTTCATTTTAATAAATTATTCTGAGGGCATATTTGTGGAAAAAAAAATATTTAAAAAAGGTTTCAGTTCAATAAAATGTTATTAAAAATATGTATTAACAGTTCACCATTGTCTGCAGAAAGAGATACAAGCAATAGCAATAGAATCTAAGAATATATTGAGTAAAATCTTGAGTATTCAATTTCAGTCGAGAAGGAAAGTATCTTGGCTACAATATTGCTGCAAAATTGTTTGAAAACTATCAAAGGTTTATCACCTCTATAGTTCATTTATCTTGGTACAGTGAATTATTCTCTTTCATTAGTATTCATCAATGTTCAATATTTTTGTAAGAAAAGCTCAGTAACCATTGTTTTATCCTCATCAGGGGGATCAGATTAATATTAAAAGAAACTGCCTTTCTCATGACGCCCCTGATAGAAAAACTTTGAATACCAGTATGCTTATACTGTACTTATAATATTATCTGGTAAATTATTGAAGATTACAGTAATATGTACAAGATATGGTCAGTTCGATGTGTAAAGCACCATTTGAATCCTGCTGTGCACAACATAATATCATATACCTTAAAATGTAGAAACTCTTAAAGAGCAGAGTGAGTTATCTTGATATGGCTTTTTATTAAAGTACAGGTACAAATTATTTTGATAAAAGCGCAAGAAAATGTGTGAAAGACGAAGTCAGCAGATTAGAGACAATATGAAGATTTGAAAAGAAATAAATAAACTCTCACAAAGTGCTTTAGTTATCACATACACAATGTCTAGTTTCTAAGTGTAACATTTAAAAATACAATACTACCATGGCTAGAGGCCTATACATTATTTCAGCAGCTTATTCCAGAGTATAAAGAGAAAAACAACACTGCAACAGTCTTCAGCAACTCTGAATTATAAGTGATAATTGGATAAAATATTCCTAATGTAATAAGATCCTAAGGTAATATTTATTTACATTATCTTGTTGAGCTTGTATCCCATAGGATTCTCTACTATTTATAAAAGGTTCTTTTAAGGTTTTCTTTCATTTTTTCCTAAAATTAGAGGGTTTACTAAGAAAGGAGGATGGGCATCCACTTAAAGATTCTTTGTGTAAATAAATTGAAACATAGCTGGATAGAACAATGAAAGTAATAAATCAACTGGGATGCTATTATCATTGCTTTTTAAGTCCTTGATGATGTAAATAGATGAATTGTATTATCTAATTATAACAATCCATGAGTTTCCATTGCTGCTAAATGTTGGAAAGTTGAAACATAGTAACAGTGTTTTCAGTAATAACACATTCCAAATAGAATAGATAAAAAGTTATGGTTATTAAAATTGCAGACATGGATAGAGATTGCACAAATAAAAAATTATACTAGTGTGATCCAATTCCCTTTATTGCAGTTTTTCCCAAACCTGGAATCATATAAACATACCAGTTTTTAAAAAAATTTACATATTTATTTTTCATTCCCATTATTTATTATTAAAATCAAACATACAACTTGATTGTATTTTCTATGTTTATTTTACAGTTAAATTGTGTTATTGTAAATAATTTATCATTGATCAGAAACCTTATAAGATACGGATTATACAAGGAAATCTGCAAACTTCAACAGTTGGAAGTTTGAACATTTTTCACAAAATTGTAGAATAGTCCCACCGGAAATTAAAATATTCTGAGAAAGCAACATAGCGGTAAATAATTTAAAAAATGAGTCAAGGAAATTGTGCATAACAGAATATGTTGAACCTGAGAAAAAAAAACGACACACATAAATTTAGTTAAAATTAGAGACTTTTAAATTTAGTTTAAAGATTTAGAATTTACATTTTCACAACAAAGTAGTTTTTCACTTTTTTTTCTCAGCAGAGTTTTTTATACTCATGGTGGTTTTTTGTTTTTATTTCACATATTTTTTACAATTGAATTATGAAGAATATGTTAAAAAAATGAATCTTTAACTTTTACCTCATAATAAGGGTAATGTTAGTGCTGCAGTGCTGAATTATAATAAAAAAATGTCAATGGACTGTGCATGTAAAGGGCTTGACGCACCATTTATGTTGAAATAACTGGATAGAACAGCCCTTGACCCTGAGGCATTGTCATCAATACAAAGTCAAACAGAAAATTTAATTTAGTCACTGTAAAAAAACCAACTCCCCCAACCAAAGATTTCAACATTGGGCATAAATATTGGATTGAGTAGTAAAATACTTAAAAATGCACTAAAATGCACTAAGAGCATACAATAAATAAAACAATATATGTTTTAATAAATAATGGTAATAAAAAAACAACCATTCCATTTTTTTTTGGGTTGCCTGCTGGAGTTGCAACCCCTTAGACATCTGATTCAAATGAGATGGCCTTGACTTGATTTTCTGGAGCCAGATCAAACCTTAAAGAGAGACAAAAAAAGTTGTTAGCAATGCTTTAATTATATTTTTATAATAAAACACTTTAAGCGTTTAGCCACATATTCTTGGCTGAATAAACTGAATTAAAAAAATTAAATGACAAAAATCATTTTCCTTATTTGTAGGTATACATTTTCATCAAGAGAAAAAGGTGCAAAGATTGTCTTGGTGAAATTGAATCTTCATCTAACTAAACAATATGAAGAAGATAACAGTCATAGTGCTTCTGTATAAATTTATTTCCATGAATGCATAGCTAGATTTACTTAGTTCAATACCAAACTGTGTGCTAATTAAACCAATCTGCAGATATTACAGTAGCATTAAAAAAATAGATGGAATTTTTCAATGAAGACTCAAACATATTACATAAAGTTTCTTTAATTTGCGTGATTTAAAAAAAAAGTTTTAGTTGATCAAATTCAATTTTACCATTCCGTGATAGCTTTGCTGACATCTATAGTTGAAAGGTCAAGAAGAATTTTGCCCATCATGGTTTCAGAGGATGAGAACATGCCCACTTCATTTTTCACAGTCACCTCCAAAGTTCGTTTTACTACTTCTTGTTGGGAAACTTGATACTCAAAGCTGAGAAAACAGACCAAAAGTCATTCACAAATTGATGGATTTACTCAGGTATAGTAAATTTCAATAGCTTCTAAAACTGAACAGACTAACATGACTTTTTCTCTCCGCGAATGGTATAATCTATTAAATAACATTAATGAGGCCATAAAATATCCAGTCAGGAAATAGACATCACTTAAAATAAAATTCATGTCATAATAAGCACCAAAGTAACAGCTCAAAAGTGTTGCTACATAACATATGAAACTAAAGCACACATCTCATCAAAGAACTAAAATACATACGTCTCATCAAAGACAGGATTCAGATTGTCTTTAACAACTTTTGTTCTTTTCTTTGCAGAGCTTGACTTGTCAGGCAAAAGATATAGTTTTACATATGGATCTGCCAGGTTTTTGCTGTCTCCTGGTGCAGGCTTAAGATTACTGAAAATTAATTTCTTACAGTTAAATGACTGCAATTTGTAAATTTGGTTTTGTTTGTGATTTTCTTATCACAATTTTAAACAATAATTAGTTAAGATATGAGCCATTATGAATTGTTGATCCTTTTTCTTTTTTTAGGTGATATATGACATGTGACAAGGCAAGGAATTTTGTTATAGGCTCTTTCTGAAGGTTAATTTAACAATCACCAACAATAAATGCATTGAGATTCATGTAACTGGATAGTAATAACAATTAAGACATTCAATCTTGTAGAAAGAAAAAAAGGAATACATATAACCAGTGTTCTGATATAAGAATCAGTAATCAGTATCTGAACTACGGAGGCCAGTAAGAATTTATTCCTGCCAGAAAGCCCTGAATGAGATCAGTAACAATAGTTGTGTGTTTTTTGTGTGTGTGAACAATTACCAAATGATAATGTAAAACAGAGTTACTTGATATGAATGCATCATTTACTTCAATGGAAAAATCTGTATTTTCTTGCAATTAGAAGGATATGAACCATGTCCGTGGCAAACTAAAAAAAAACACCAATTACATTTTGAGACATATAATGGAAACAGTACAGTTTTATTCACAAGAAAACTTACGAGCACTTGTGGACCACAATGATCAGCCTCTCTCTCTGAAGACTGTATCTGAAAGTCATCTGTAGGCGCCCGAGTCCAAAGTTTCCGGCACTGTTGCTAACAGAAGAAGAACAAATAAGAATTCGGTCATCTTAAATGTCCTCTGAAAGACAGAAAACATCAGTGAAAATAGGAATACTTTCTGTTTCATTTCCAAGGTCTCACAAGACTTCCTTTAGCCTTCTTCCTGTTTGTTCAGGTCTTTGATCATAAAAGCTACTAACAGAAAGTTTTAATGAGCTTGGTTTCATTTTTCATAAATGTTTGTGATGGTATCAGTTAGTGATCGTCAGGCATTTTTTGGGATTTAATTATAGAAATTGAGACCTCAGGTAAAAAGTTAATAATCTGGCAATCTTTATTTTGCATTTTATTTCAATTAAATTTATTCATTAACAACACAAGCATAATTTTTTTTAGTAGGATAATCCTAAAAAGTCACAAAGGCCAAAAAATTTGCTTGCTCGTTCTGGACCAGAAAATACGAAAATACTTGTACAAACTACAAGACAAAGCCTTCCCTTTTTAATATCAGTGTGAGTTCATAGGTCACAAAGACAAGGTTTATTAAATAGGATAGGCTCTATGAAAAAGAAGCCCCCAAACTTACCTCGGCAACTTCCTGAGTCTGAGTCCACTCTCCTGTGAGCTGGCCAACACAGGAACAACATCTGCTTCCAAAGGACTGTTAACTTCTGTTGGCTTTGGTATACCATTGGAGTTTTGTGGGCTCTAAATAAAAATTTAAAAAAAATATGGATGTGGAAACAATAAAATACATGTATCACTCACAAATGTGCACTTGTGGTTTTTCCAGGAGATTTTTTTTAAAAATCAAGAATGAAATTTTAATGGAAGAAAATAAAAGTGTTAGAAAAAAAATTAATTTAAGCTTCTAAATGATAAAATATTTACAACCAATGGTTCAGAACTCTTACTTTGAGCCTTTTTACTTATTTTTAATGTGATGAAAGAGAAATATATTTTTTTTAAATGGTTAAAACTCATCAACCCATTATAGAAGGGATGAAAAGAGAGGGTACTTTGTGAACAACTGAATTTGGTTTTTACCACATTAGAATTACAATTATTCGCATACAACGCAAATTTTGATAACAATATATGTAGATAATTTTCAAAGCAATCATTTAAATAACAATTAAAAATTGACAACTTTACATTCATCAAGTTTGAACTCTCAAAAAAGAAGGTAAAATATTAAAAATGGAAATAACAAAAGTGATATCTATATAGATAAAAACATCAGAAAGGAAATAAACAATTCATTTAAGCACATTGAAACTGTCATAATAATTATTAGTCTATGCAAGTCCAAATTTAAATCTCATATGGAAAAAAATATTCAAGAACATAAAATAACATGTAGTCAGAGCTTTGGCTTTCATTTGAAAATAAATTTATTTGGAAATGATTTATTCTTCATTTATCATTCTTGCATTACATGCCAGTAGTGGGAACAATGGCAAAAATGATTTGATTCCAATAGCAGCTTAAGTTATATGTTTATTATTTTGTTTAGGAACGAGGGAAATAAAATAATTACATGTGTTTATATTACATACAAATTTATTGTAGCCAAAAAGCCTGCTTAGATTTAAAACTTTTTATGAGATCAACTCTGGCAACAGTCACCTCAGCTTTGCTGTTCAAAGGTTTATTAAAAAAACAATACTATTTACTTAGGATTTAAAGACTACTTTAAATCATAAAGTAATGACATTTAAATTCAAGAAAAATTAAAAATATTTTTAGCACTTTGTTAAAAGAAAAAGAAAAATGGTCTGAAATTGTCATTTGAAAATGATTAAAATCAGAAAATAATACCAAACAGTGATAAAAAGGTAAAATATGTAGATCTGGGGTTTAATAACTTAAACAGTTTATTGCAAACAGCCCAAGCCTTAAGATGATACACAGTAATTGGGTGACATTATTTCTACATAGCACTAGCACAGCACACCAACATCATAAGACATTAGTGCTTATTAAAAAAAATTCTAAAAAGGATTCTTATAATACATGCAATTCTTTTACAGTACAAAATTAAACAATTTTAAAGAGTTGCTCATTAAAATTATTATAAATGAATTTTTTTTCCCTTCAAAATTCATATTTAAGATGATCATCTAGTTCATATTTCAACAAGCCTGAATTTCTGATTAAATTTCCATGAGTAAGAGTTGTTACACAACAAGAAATCACTCTGATCTCGGAGAGCAAAGTTGTCCTTAGGATTTCTTGAAATAATTTTCTTAGGGCATTTTTGAAGGAATTTTCTGGTGCTGTAATTGAAAACAAAGTTATTATATCAAACTAGTGTATCACCCGTCAAAAATGACGGAAGTTTTCAAAATAAATAAACATCAGATTAAAAAATAACAGAACTTTCATTTATTTTTATTTGATTTATTATCATATTGAACAATTTTATGCGGAACGTTCAAAAAGTGTTATTTTTGGTGCAGTAATTTGGTGCGCTGCTTTCTAAAATTAGTAGCACTATAAAACAAAATCGATCGCTGCGCCACCTAACAGCATTACATCCATACAGACAACGGGAATTATGTATATTGACAAGAATCCATTAATTATGATTGTCCAAACCAGGGATTCGGCTCAGAAAAATTTTGTCAGCTCAACCTCAGTTCCAAGATCCGTTTAAGGTTGGTATAGGGAGTGCACAGTTTGTAAAATTATGTTCATTTTTGTATTAACTGGGGATTAGAAATGCATGTACCTGAAATGTGGCAGCATTGCCAGTAGAAGAGTGGAACCACTGGTAGATTAAAAAAAACCCGTAAAAAAACAAGTTTTTGACTATAAATCCTTTATGTACGAGAAGTAACTAAAAGAATGTTCATTATAATACGCAGCGCAAGACCATCCAAAAATACAAAATTATAGTTGTGTCGTAAAACATGTTTAATATAATGCGCACCGATCAGGAATATCTTTATAAAAAGTGTTGTCAATAAAATACTCACCTTATCGCGCGACAGAAAGGTTGTTCAATATAATACGCACCGCGACACTCTATCTCAAAAAATAACATGATACATAGAGGATAAATAAAATAATCTAAAAATTCAATAATTTAATTACAGTACATGCGATCAATCTGAAATTTTGATAAATCGTTTTTATCATCGGCCCGAAACTGCCTGCTAAATTTCAGCTCACGAGGAAGTGGGTTAAAATTGATCCAACGTTTTGACGACAAGCAAGGGTGCAAGCAAGCAAGCAGACACCACGAGTTAATATAAAGGATTTAAAAAAAGGGGGGGGGTAAATAACTGTAGGCCACCTGCCTGGCAAAAGAGGGAAGGTGACTAATCATAGCTGTTAGAAGAGTGGGACCAACACAGCTGGTAGAAGAGTGGGACCAACATAGCAGGTGGGAGAGTGGGACCAACATAGCTGGTAGAAGAGTGAGATCAACATAGCTGGTGGGAGAGTGGGACAAACACAGCTGGTGGGAGAGTGGGACCAACACAGCTGTTAGAAAAGTGGGACCAACACAGCTGGTGGGAGAGTGGGACCAACATAGCTGGTGGGAGAGTGGGACCAACACAGCTGGTGGGAGAGTGGGACCAACACAGCTGTTAAAAAAGTGGGACCAACACAGCTGGTAGAAAAGTGGGACCAACACAGCTGGTATGGAGAGTGGGACCAACATAGCTGGTAGAGGAGTGGGACCAACATAGCTGGTAGAAGAGTGGGACCAACATAGCTGGTAGAAGAGTGGGACCAACACAGCTGGTGGGAGAGTGGGACCAACATAGCTGGTAGAAGAGTGGGACCAAAATAGCTGGAGGGAGAGTAAGACCAACATAGCTGGTGGGAGAGTAGGACCAACATAGCTGGTAGAATAGTGGGGCCAACACAGCTGGTGGGACCAACACAGCTGGTGGGAGAGTGGGACCAACACAGCTGGTGGGAGAGTGGGACCAACACAGCTGGTGGGAGAGTGGGACCAACATAGCTGGAGGGAGAGTGGGACCATCATAGCTGGTGGGAGAGTAAGACCAACACAGCTGGTGGGAGAGTGGAACCAACATAGCTGGTAGAAGAGTGGGACCAACACAGCTGGTGGGAGAGTGGAACCAACATAGCTGGAGGGAGAGTGGGACCAACATAGCTGGTGGGAGAGTGGGACCAACATAGCTGGAGGGAGAGTGGGACCAACATAGCTGGTAGAAGAGTGGGACCAACACAGCTGGTGGGAGAGTGGGACCAACACTGCTGGTAGAAAAGTGAGACCAACATAGCTGGTAGAAGAGTGGGACCAACATGCCTGGAGGGAGAGTGGGACCAACATAGCTGGTGGGAGAGTAGGACCAACACAGCTGGTGGGAGAGTGGGACCAACATAGCTGGTAGAAGGGTGGGACCAACACAGCTGGTAGAAGAGTGGGACCAACATAGCTGGTAGAAGAGTGGAGCCAACACTGCTGGTAGAAGAGTGGGACCAACATAGCTGGTAGAAGAGTGGGACCAACATACCTGGAGGGAGAGTGGGACCAACATAGCTGGTAGAAGAGTGGGATCAACATAGCTGGTGAGAGAGTGGGATCAACATAGCTGGTGAGAGTGGGACCAACATAGCTGTTAGAAGAGTGGGGCCAACATAGCCGGTAGAAGAGTGGGACCAACACAGCTGGTAGAATTTTTACAAACTATTTTTAAAAAATTGAAAGAAAACATTGAATCAAACTAAACTTGGGAGCCCAGAGAAGTAAATTGTATCTCTTCAAGGACAATAACCTCAAGTTGAGCTCTAAATCCCTGGTCCAAACAATAACATCTGTCTAAGTATTCAGTTCCTTGTCTTAACATAAAGCCAATGTGTTCTTGGCCTCAAGATGCTGTGTCCCAACCACAATATTTGTTTCACATATTAATAAATCAGTCACCACCATATTGAAATGTTAATAAACAAAGGGATCCAATAACAAACCAAACATAACAAAATAACATGTTGGATCAAAACTATTCGAATACGTTGTATTTTTTTAACAATTACACATAATTCTGTATGCTCATACTAATTGAAAAACTGTAAAAACCTATAGTTAAGGGGTAAACCTTACAAAGTGGTATGTCGAAAATTAAAATGTTTTTATATTTCATCAAGTCATCTGATTAAGTACGGCTTTTAAAAAGCCAATAACACAGACAACAATGTTAATAGAAACTGATTATGTGACTTTAAGAGAAGATACAAATTTAGAGCAGATTTTTAACATAAAATGTAATTTAAACACCCAGAATTTGGACATTTATCATTTCAGCAGAAATTAGTTTAAATACAGTTTTCTTTTCACTTTTTTCCTAAAATCATCAGTGGTCACACTTGTAACAATTAAACGCACATAAAATGTTAGTAATATTTACATGAAATTTAAAAAATATATTGTTTAAAGTGAATATTCCTTTTTGTATAATTTATTTACAATTTGATAAACGCAAAGCTAAACAGAAACATTTCAACTTAAAAAAAACTAAAAATGCCAACATTTTGAAGAGTAAAACTTACTTTTGTTTCATTAGAACCTACAGAATAAGTTATAGTTTATAGTTAATTTCAATTCAAGTAAGATTTAAAATTAAAAAAATAATGGGCGTGTCTATGTAGCTAGACCATTAGTTACATTTCTACAACTTTGTGATAAATGTATTAGTACATAATGAATGATAGTGGTATAGTGTAAAATGGATTAGCAAGAGGGACTCTGGGGATTGATCCCAATTAACATTTATGCAGGATGAAGTATTTCATTTTCACTTGTAATGAACTTTTTCAATGCCATCAATTACTATCGTGCCAATATTTATGCAACACAGTATTTAACTCTTAAAACACAGGAGTTGCAAACTGTGGTCAGTGAAGCTCACAGGGACCTATGTGAAATTTAAGTTTTTATTTTCATGGGTGGTTGCCAAATGTACTTATTTTAGATTGGACATCTTCTGAAGTGGATCAAAATAGTGGTTGCTTAAGAGTAGGCGGAGGTTACTAGTGACCTAGTGAGGAATTATAGTCATTTCAGGGTGGGTTAACTTACAGAGTGTGAGAATCAGGCTATTTAGACATAATTATTATATAATTCAGAAAGGTTTAATGACACTGATTTCAAATATATTAACACAAAATGTGTTTGTCTTTAATTTATTTCCCCCCAGGTTTTAAGTAGATGTTTCTAATTTTTTTAATTTATTTTTAAATTCAAATGTGCTTTGTATGATGTACAAAGTAATCTTGCATGTACAATAGAATAACATTAACTTACTGATTGGAAAATTGCTGGGAACTTTTTACTAAAGAGAACGGAACAAGCAACACAACAGTTTTGGTGAAAATCAATTTAGAAAAATTTCAAATTTTCTTTGGTATAAATAACTGAAATGATCCAGGACTTCTCACCTGCAGGAATTTTATCTTTCCCACAATAGAAGTTATAAACCCAACTACAAAATGAACTGAAGCACCAATACTTCTGAAAGGATAAGGTATGAGAAAAAAAAAGAAGTTTTTTTAAGTTCTTTAAAACATTATCATATCCTTTTCTTCCAGTCTTGGTTTTCTAAATAATAAAGCACAATGTTATTTAATATCAAATAAAATTAAAATGACCATTGACTTGTTAAAAAGTTTGGCACAAGCGGACGACATGTATTGAAATCATACATTAATTAGCTTTAAAAAAATAACAATAAAAAGAATGGAATATCTTTGCACTGACAAAAAGTACACTGAAAGCAAAAGACAATTAATAAAATATAGTCATTACATAGATAGCCTAGTAATATTCATCAGTCATATCAATATTATTTTTGAATCAGTTATTGGTAACCAGAAAGTAAATAAGATTCATGTTAAAACAACATTGTTTTCAAAACTTCATAATTGTTATTTCAACAATTCTGATACCTAAGTATTCCATTGACTTCATAGAGGAAAGTTGACTACAGTAACTTGCTTTCAGAAATCCATAATTTAAACATAATAAAATATTTCTTAACAAATCTATAACAGGTGATTGTGTTCAAGCCATACAAAGTAAATAAATGGTAGCACAGGATATTTTAGGCTTTAAAAATACCAAAAAAAAATTTAAAAGCAACTTAAGACCAAACTGCCTTTTAATTGGTATATCTTTCATACAAGCTTAAACATATTTTAATGTGCCTCCTTCCAGAATAGTAAAAATATATATTATTTCAGAAACCCTCAACGCCCTTTTTCAGCATTTTCAAGACTCTTTTGTTTACAAAATGACTGTTTAAAATTGAGAGCTTTCCATTTGCTCTAGAAAAAAAACAGAAAAAATTATTTGGCTGCTTTTGAAACTATTTTATTTTCTTCATTAAAATTTAAAAAAAGGTGACTCTTAGGATGAGAGAACTAACATAGATATTACATCATCTAGCCAGATTTTGGAGAAATAAATTATTTACAGTTTGGGACAGAGGAAAAAAACAAGAAGTGCAGATACAGTTTATGTCAGGCAAAATGGGCAGAAGGGTCTATGAGCAGGTCAAGACATAAACTGTAGACTTTTATTTAACATACGGTAGGAGTCAATGACAGAAAGATGTGTTATAAAAAATTATGAAAAGTTTTTGTTCATGCTGTTAAAGACTTACTGTAACAGAGTTTGGACTTCTGCTTTAAGATTAAAATATAAGGATCAAGTTTTAAATGAGTCATGAAAAAGGTATTTCGCCTATCAAACACAAAATTTCAGTATAATGTGACCAACTAAAGACATTGATAGCCTTTTTTTTCTAGTTATAACAATCATTTTTATTAATAGAGTTATACATCACAACAATGCAGTCAGTGAGAGAGCAATTTATTATTACACTTGGTTGTTAGATACATAAACCAATATAATAAAAAACAGAAGTGCTTCAATGATTTTAAAAAAAATCAATTTCAAGATTTTGCCAGTATAATTGTAACAAGGATAAATATGGTGTTTGTCTGAGGTGATAAAATTTTCTTATGCTAATAATGACTAACCTTGGTTCCTTCCTGAGATCCCTCTGAACTCACTGACAAATATGGTTTTGAATTATCTTCACTATTGCATTTATGCGGCGAATCCACTGATGTTCCCTCTTCTTTTTTCAAGTCCTTGGTTTTATCATCCAGCAAAACCTCATTACCTGTCCATTCTGGGTTTGCATTTGGACTTAGGATCTGTAAAAAAAATCTATAAACATTGAAAGGCAGAAACAACATTCATTACATAATTATAGTTACTATTTTTTAAATTGTAAAACATGTAATTATGTAATGACTGGATATGTACATTTCATGGTATTATGGTAGATGGTATTTCTTGGACATCAGTGACAAGATAAGGGAGGATAAATCTTACCCTGAGGCAAAGTCTCATGTTTATGTAACTGTCAGGTTCAGAAGTCTTGACATGGAATTTCTGATCCAAAACCATGTCCTCTGAGGCAAGCAGATCTTTCAGTTTGATGTGTTTACTTCCAATTGGCTTCTTTGTTTTGGTGTCCTTGATCTATTCCAAGGAATAAGCAACAATAATCAAACATCAAATATGTATTTAAGGTACAGTCGAACCCACTTACCTCGAGCTCGGTTAGCTCGACCACCCCACTAACTCGACGTTTTTTATTGGAACCGCCAAATTCTCTCTTTGTCTTAGCATTTTCTCATCGGCTAATTCGATTTTTCTAAGTCGCCGAAACCTAATACCTCGAGCACAAAAGAGGGCCAAATTTGCAACTTAACGTTGGTTAGCTCGAGCCTAGCAATGCACTCTAGTATTTTTAGTTCAAAACAGTGTTGACATCTCGCTTTCTTCGAGACTTCCGGCTATTGCGTGATTCTACGAGATTTCAATAAAAATTACCGGATGTTATTATCTTCTTTCACTTTCGATCCATGTGTGTATTAGATGTATTCACCCGAGGTCCGAGGAGCCCGTAAATTGGTGTTAGCGGTCTTTAATCCGTCATTATTTCCCAGTGCATGTTATATTATTATTAAACTTAATTCATTTTCTGATGCATTAATCATTTTATTTTTTAAGATAAACGAATATCTTTAGAAATGAAACTAAAGGTTTGTATTGAGAATCGACGGTGGTTTTTATTTAATTAAATAAAAAATTATTATTCTTTTAAAAGTTTGTTGTTGCTTTGTTACCAGTAAGATACGTGACTGTGACACTAACACACGCGTGACGATGAAATCAAATCATTTTCTTAATATTCCAGTACATGTATATAATATTATTAATATACACGTCATCACTTTTGTAGGTCGAATTCTGATAAGGAATGATTTTTTAAAAAATTCGCTTAGACTAAGTTGCCGGCCGAGGTCTAACACACAGCCCACAGCGTTCTGTAATCAACGGTCAAGGCCGCAATAGTTTTATTCATATTACAAGTTTGATTGACTGAGGAAATTCGAGAGCATTCTGATAGTAACAGATATCCTGCACGTCAAAAGCATTCAACTTAAAATTACCATATTGATATGTTTATTTTTTTTTATTCGCTGATTCGACGGGCATTACAAACTCTTGACACGCGTCATGGGAAGAAGCGAGGCGAAAACAAAAACCTTTTAACGCATGCGCAGACAATTATAAACTGGTAACTTTTTTTTTATTACCGTAAATGGAATCGAAACATGACAGAGACTTAATCAAAGTCCTTTACTTCGGCATAAATATATATATATATATATATAAATTCCCGATTAGTCATAACTTTTCCCGACTTTCAAGGCCGAGAATTTTTTTTTAAAGAATTCCCGACTTTTTCCAGAGTGGGAACCATGGTTATATTTAAATTTTAAACGGTCCTTAAAAACGAACGGTCATTACAACCTTAGGAAAGAGTGAAGAAATATTAGGGTTCCGATACGATTCCGATTAATCGTCCCATCACTAATTAACGCTAACTAATTAATCATGTACATAAAGAAATTTCAAGCACATGTTAATATTTTGCCGCCATATTGGTTTTCATTTTAACTCGATCATCGGTTATCTCGACGCCATTTTTTATACCCCAACGTCGTCGACTTCACCGGTCTCGACTGTACTTACATTTTTAACAACAGCTAAAGTGATTTTTATATAATGACTTATGTATTTAACCCTTTGACTAGAAATTGTCATACATTCTATAGAATGCCTCACTTTCACACTTTAAAAATACATGGATCAAATCAACATGGGTATCATAAGAATCTATAGGAGAATTGCTACTAAAAATTGCAATACATATAATCCCAAAATAAATATTTAGTTGCATTTATACTAGAGGGTGGCCGGATATTCGGCATGCCCGATATCCAGGCCGGATATCTGGGTATCCGGCACTATCAGGATTTGCCAAATGTTTATGGCAAATCCAGATCGGATCCGGATATTTAATAGTTAAGAATAATTTGAAATCAAATTAAAAAATTGAATAAATAGATCAGTTTTTATTAAGGTTGTTAAAAGTCAACCTGTTCTGAGATTGGAACCGGTACAGTTATAACCGTAACTTCAATTAGTCGGTATAAGCTTATTACCCGGAGTTAATTTTTTTTTGCGTTACGGAAGCATACGAGAGAAAACATGCGAGCAATATCAAAGCGCCTTCTGAATATTCCGGTATATAATATAAATAGTATACACGTCATCACTATTAGTGGAGTTTGGCCGATGAATGATTTTTATTTAAAAAATTGCTTAGTTGCTGAGGCTTAGTACGAGAACTGACAAACAGCGGGGCCTTGATGTCAAAATGTGAATAACGGCCAAGGCAGGGAGTGTTGCTATTTATATTACAAGAGGAAAGATACCAGACGATTAACTGTCTTTATATGATATGCACCCCCCCCCCGGCTGATTTGACAGCATCGCGAAAAAGAGCTGAACACAAGCAGCGGTGACATCATATCATACTTTAATAAATAGTATTAAATACTAAATAGAAAGTAGTAAAGTACACCCCCTTAGCTCTTACACTTAAATCCGGAGATATCAGGATCCGGCAAATAGTAAAAAAAACAACATATCCGGCCACCCCCTAGTTTATGCCCACTTAACTTTTTTTCTTCTTACCTCTAATTCCAAGTTCTGGTAATTTGGATTGCGGAGTAAAAAGCGAAAATTCTCCTCCCATTTAGGTTCATTTGTGTTGTATTTGATAGAACTGTCATGCTTCTGATTACCAACAGTAAGCGATACTTGAGGAGATGGCTCGTTAAGAGACCTCTTCCCTCTCTGAAATTAACAAACAAATATGTTTAATTAAAAAAAACAACCTCTGTTTTGGGAATGAAATTGATCTTTTTAAAATCTGAAAAGCATTGTGCACAAATAACCCATAGCCTTTAGAGAGAAAAACATTTTTCTATCAAAAGTAAGAAAAAAAGTGCCTACAAAGACTTGTTTCCACTTTTAAATTCTCATATTTATCAATAATTTGCATAAACAATTTATAATGATATGCTAGTCAATATAATATTTATTTTCAGAATAGGAGCCACAAATTTTATGTATCTAAGATATAATTAAAAATACAAAGAGCTTAAAATGCACAAGAATGATTTTTAAGTTAGTAACAAAGATTAGGGACTAAAAGAGAGAACATACCCAATGTGTCTCACGTCACACTCACACTAAATTGTCACTTTTTATCAATTTATAAATAACAAATTTCTTTTAGGAAAATTACCGTCTAAAGTTCAATAGAATTCCTTAATCTATGTTTAAATTTAAAAATGTATATTAACTTTTAAAAATTGATGTTGCAGCTAAGTTTATCACCTAAAAAATTTCAATGATTAACTATAGATCTTCAATGATTTATAAGGTTGGAAATCATAAGGTCAAATAAATATTTAGTTAAATAGTAAAGACATGATCCGAACAATTTTATTATGAAAATAGCAAAATTTTAAAATCTTCTTGGCCTTAACTTCAGACAAATTTATAATTTTTTAAAAAGGGATATTTAAATGTGCAGGATTCCTCATTTATAATAACAATTAGTATTGATAGGTGTTATAAAGCAATCATTTTTTATTCTAGTGTTTTTTTTGTACACAAAAAACAATTAAATAATAATTAAACCAATACAATTAGATTATTTTTTACTGACTCACAAAGTATTTAAGGGATTAAAGAATTTTTATCTTTCTACTTTAAAAAAAAATTGTCATAGAAGCTTCTAACGTTTAGTACTAAAAGATCTTTAACTTAAATTGATCTATGTCATTTCATCATCAAAACATACTGCCAATGTAAGTAATATTATTGCTAATAATTTTCTATTTTTGCTCCATATTAAATTCAAAGGTTCCTTCAGTAGCCAACTGTCACCATTGAAGATAACCCTTGTTTCCAGCATCCAATTATCTACAAGAATTGACAAATTACAATCCCCTCCCCAACCCACCTCAACAATATTTTAAAATATTCAAAACAGTCGCCGCATGGTTGCTTCCTACTTGAACACAATTTTCAAGATGGGGAAAATTTTCTCCTGATTGACTCAGCTGATAGTTTTTAAATCTCACGTAATTTGACTACTAAAAAATAATAAAATCACTATTTTAAGTTACTTCAGCTAAATAATATTAAGTTAAAAGTTATTTTAATATTTCATTCTTGATCTTTATTTAAACGGTGAGCATTTCAAACCTCTTACAGAGTAGGTTGGTTTTTGCTACATGCTTAGAATGAAAGTGAACATAAAAATAACTGAACGCTTTATTGTTTTAAAAACAGATTTAAAATAAATAACAATACACCGTATTTGACGGGCTATAAGACGCACCTTTTTCTTAAAAAAATTGCCCCCAAAATTCAGGTGCGCCTTATACTCGAAATTAATATAAAAATTCCAGTGTTTGATTTAAAATTCTTGCCAGTCTTAAAAATGGCCCTATATTTGATGACTTGGGGAATACCTATCTCTATCTAGCACCACACTGGCAGCAGCAGTGCACCGATGCGAAGAATATGATCCACAAGGTTGCTAACACTGTTTCACTCCTGTCCCACCATCACAACCCTAAAACATCGTCTAAGTCTAGCCTAGAATGTGTCATTGCAGTCTACGGTGCCAATGAACTTGAACTGAAAGTGATCTGTGTTGTTGGTAACAGTGTTTTTGTTAGTAGCTAGTTTTGAAATGGAAAAAAAAAGATTAAAAAAAAATTTGGCTTTGTGATCTAATAATAAAAATGGTAAAAATGTTATTAAATTTTTTTTAAAATGCTTTAAAAACAAATTAAGGCGCATCTTATAGTCCGTAGCATTTTATATTCTGTAAAAAACCAGAAGTTTTAATTTTAATATGTAATTTGAAATAAAGCACACAAAGAAAGATTTGTTTTATTATATTTAACAGCCTATCAAATGACTTAATAATGTCAAATCAATTGTAAATATTTCCACTTTTTCGGCAAACTGTAGGCATTAGTTTAAACTCAAAAAATCTTTAGACTTATAATTTAATTTAGCTAGTAAAATGAGAATAACCTCTATGTAAGCTCTAAAAGATTCATCAAACAGAAAGCATCTTTTACAGATTCATGAAAGTCTTCATTGCCTAAAAGACTGACAGCAATGACTAAAAATTTCAAAAATAACAAAGATAACATACTTAGCAAAATAATATGGACTAAAATTAACTTTAGTTAATGTTAACAGCATTGTCTATTCTGAATGTTGTGCATTAAAAAAAAATCCTATTAGCTTGTTTGGGCAAGCACAGAAATATATGTTTTGTTATGGGCCTCTCCTAAAATAATTAACACAACTTTCATAATCATAAAATTGTCAATAATGAACTGCTACATTTTTCAGGCCATTTCGACTTGATTGTAAAGCTTTAGCTTCATTTTGAAAATTGTGTCCAAGTACCAAACCATGCATTTAAACAGTCAGAAAAGGTACATATGACAGATTAGTATCTTACCATTCATATTCATTAAGCTATCACTTAGTTTTGAGCATTTATCTATTCATTAAGGCTTAAAATTTAAAAAGATATAGAGAACAATTCATAATATTTTTTAAGAATTTTTTTTTGCGGAATTGAAAAGTTATTGCTTAGTTTTACAGCTCATTACAGGTGCATAAAAAAAAAGACTGGAATAAAAAATAAAATTTTAAAAATTTAGTATTATTTTAAAAATTGATAAAATGTTGTTTCTATTATTCAACAGAGAAAAAATATGAAGTATTTAAAAAAATAATAAAATGACATGCTAATGTAAAAATTTAAGGCAAAAGCTTTGCACCAATCTTCAGTTTCAAAAAGGAACCAGCTTTGTTTTAAATCAGTTCAAGCTATACAACTAACTTTTTGCACACAAAATAAAATAGCTCCATTGACAGGCTGATAACTGAGGAACCTAATTTAACTAATTCCAAATTTGCCTCTTTCAGCCAGCATTAAAACATGCCTCATAAATGACATAGACGCATGCAGGAAAAATATCCCTAAAAATGTTTTGAGAATTTTCTGAATTTCAGGAAACACCACACACACCCCCACCACCCCAACTATTCAGCAATTTTAGATCCACATGTTGTTTAAAGGAATAAAGTCAACATGCAAAGTGAAAATTTAAGCGTGGACGATTCCTTAGAACAGCAAAGAATTCTGGTGCTAAGTGAGCAGAATTGAGCTTTGCAATAGCAAAAAAATTTTTTTTATATTCTCCATAAACCTGTGTTCTCAATTTTTTAAATTCTTTCCTGTGAATTTGTTTAACTGAGAGGCAAGAAAGAATTTTTGTCCACAAAAATAAAAACCTGAGATAACAGAAGAAAGGCTTGAAGTGGTGAATTCACTTGATTCAGTCATATTTATATTTAAAAAAAGAACGAAAAAAAAGATAATAATGGAATGGAAAGATAAAGTTTACAAAGATATGTCATTTGTTATATAATGTTTCAGATCTCTGACAGTATCAAGTGAAACAATAAAACCATAATTAACTTGAATATCTATTTTAAGTTTTGAAAATATTCTTTTAAAAATATAAACAGACTCAGCTAAATAAGAGATGAATTTAACTTTGATTTCGGCACAATTATTGTTCATGAATATAACAAAGCAGTTGAGCCTAAACTGTTTCTAAAAGTTTAAAAGATTTACAAGTAATTGAAATCTCTGTTATTTGATTGTAAAAAAAAATGAAGTAATAAAAGATTATTATAATTAATAGTTTCAATATTTGTTAAGTCTTTTTAACTGACATGAACAACTATTTGGTTAATAAAGTTAAAAACATTAGTAGAAAAAAAATCATTTTGACCTTACAAACACAGGAGAAAATAAATTCTTGGATTGTATACCACTTTGTAAACATATTGAAAGTCATGTGTTCTTGATATGAAGAGGAAACCATAAAGAGGAATAAACATATTTGAATTCTTTGTTATATAACACAGATTCAAATGTACTTTTAAAATATAAACCATAGACATAGATTCTTTACAGATCTTTACAAAGGGAACAAATTAACTCAATAGACTAAAATGAGAACACACATGTTTAAGAAGTTAAATATTAGCAACCACACACATCTACAAAAGCTCATATGCTGCTAGATTTACTTCAGAGGTACATTTAAAAAAAAAGTGTAAATGTTAAAATATATGCAATAAAACCACAATTACAAATGTAATACCTTTGCCTGTGAAAAAGAAATTTAGAATATATATCTGTTTTAATATTCATATGTAGTGAAATTATACCTCAAATAATTTGTGTGTGCTTTAAAATAAAATAAAAATCATCTGCATTAAAAAAATAAACAACAACAATCTCAGGCTATGAATAAACTTGTGATTCTGCTACCACGTTATTTTTTCTAGCAACTGACGCACTGAAAACATAATCTTTTCGACATGTCTGAGAATAATTTCTCTGTGTGATCATGCACATGATGTTTTTAAAACAACTTAGTTAAGCCGATGTTAAAATGGCTGGCAAAATGCACCACTTGGCATGCACCATAAGCATGGCCACCTCCATAGACTTCCCAAAAGTGAGGGCGAGTAAATGATTCTCTCATAGATTCTGTGATCCAAGCAACCACTTAAAATCTTAATCATGGACATTTTTTTAAGGAGCTGACACAGCCTAGCAAATTCATATACTTCAATCTTGGTAGATGTTATTCCTTATTTTCAATAAGACTCTGTCCAGGCCCAAGAATAGATTAAATGAAGCAAGATAATGTTGTAACCTGCGAGTGATCGTAAGGTGGAAACCGCCTCCTCCCCCCACTCAGGAACTGTACAGAATATTGCTCCCCCAAGTTGAGAAGCCTTACTGACAGATATTTCAACAGATGACCAAGGAGTTTAACTTTGCTACACTAGCATGACAGCCTGGTAAAAGGTTTCTTTAAATTCCATTTTACACCATACTTATATTTAACGTCAAAGATGAAATTTGTAAATTGTACTAAACTTTAAGCATTTGATTCATTTTTGAATATCCCATAGGCAAAATAAAAGAAAGAAATAATAAAAGGTAAGATACACGAATATTTTGTAAGCAAAGACCAAAAAGAGCAACGCTAAAAAAAAGGTTGAGTAGTTTATGTAAAAAAAAAGAAAAGAAATTATGTTTATTATATTCCCGAACTCCATGTGCCAAAAATAAAAAGACGTGTATTTAATGAAGTTTCTCCTCATTGAAGATTGAAACATTTTTTTAAAAGTAATGCACTTTCAAGCTGAATTCAAAATAATCACCATTAACAAAAAGAAAATAACACCACAACATGACCTATACACCTAACTTATAAGCAAATGTTTTTTAATGAATACGATTTAATTTTTATTATTCTACCTAAAATATATCCTTTAAATAAGAAGTTATTCTGAGACATACAATTATCATAATAGTTCATAAAGCAACAACACACACAATGTTTTTAAAGCTTTTAAGAACATTTTTTAAAGCTGAATAGCTTATGTAGGAATAATTCAATTTTTAGCTCATATCCGCAGATTTCAAAATGCCAAGTGTAAATCAAGCTGAGAGTCTTGAATTGAGTAATGTATAAATTAGTGGAGGATGCTGTCAAATTTTCACATTACAAATGACAGAAGGGGAATGCAATGTTATGCAAATATGAAAACTTTTATCTTGGCAAGATAATCATCAAAATCACCAATAGGGTCAATGTTAAATTTCCTATAAACAACATTTATCCATATCTTTGTATTACAGAAAGTTCATAGCACATAGTTTTAATTTGTTTTCCCCAAAAATAAAACACAAAACTAAGAAATACATACAGCCAATTTGTTACTCAGTTATATTTTCTCTTGGGTAGCCAGAATGAAAATATGATGCTACAATACTTACAGGAAGATTTCGTGCCGAGTCCAAAAACACAAGAACTATAGCTACATGTGCATCATCTTTATCTTTGTTTTGCTCAAGCACCTGTTGAATTACCTGGAAAAGATGAACAAAAGTGGTCCTAAGTCATAAGCACTGTATTTTTTATGAGCACTTGGACAAAAAAAATTGTTTAGGAGTTTCTAACAGAAGATTAATTTCAATCAACTTAATACATTTTAAGTCTATTTAAAAATTTTTTTAATTTGACAGTAATCTGAATTTAAAAATCTAGAAGAATGACTATTATGGCTAAAATACTTATTGTCTTTCATAATGTGTAATTTAATAAACACTTTCAATAATATATTTAAATTATCATATACCTGATCAAAACAAATGAGAAAGTCGTGTTAGTCAATAGCTCACAGTATAAACCCTAGCTTGGTTAATTAAACAGCAGCTCACACATTACTTTTGGCCATTAGTTGGGTCTATAGTAGACATTTATTAGTTTTCTCAAATAATAGAGCAATCTGCATCCTAGTAACTGCTTTGGTAACATAAGTTATACAAATTATACAATAAATAAACATTATTTGGATGACCATTGATTGATGCAAGTTTGCCTCATGTGACTGAAAAGAAATAGAACTGAAATTTTCTAGGTGCACCCTGGTGTGAAGAGTAATAATTTCAAAAATTTGAAAGAAAATATAAAAACAGATTCAACTGATTCATTTAAGTTTAAAGAAACAAACCAGTTTTAAAAAAAGAATACAGGTCTTTTGAAGATTATTTACTTTTTCAAAACCATCTAAAAAATAAATTTTAACTAAGCACCTTTTTTTTATATTAAATATAATATCATATAGCTAATTTAACATATTTATGAGATTGCTGGCATGAATAACATTTTAGAATATTTTCATCACAATTTCTGAACCATGTCAGCGTGTGTACTAAATAGAGAGAAATTATAAAGTATTTTATTCCTAAATTTTTCGGCAATTATTCACTTGCATCTCTTAAAACAAGATTTTCCAAAGCCTATAAAAAATGTTTGAATGGCGAAAAGAATGCCAAGAAAACAACATTTACTCATTGAACCAGTGTTTGAAGATCAGGAAAGATAAGTGTGATCTTAAGTATAAAGAAAAATGGTATCATAGGTTCTGAACTGTCAATAGAGTTGTAGAGGAAATATTTGTAAAGCCTAAACCCATAATTCTGCGGAGGGATAGTTGCATCAACTTTTGAAATAATAATGGCAGTGAAAAAACTTTTATAATTAATGCCCACTTTTTAAAAAAATAATTTTTTATATTCTGTAGGAAACGTATTGGTCCCAACTCAAAATCATTCTTATATTCTCAGAAATTACCATTCACATTTGGTACATTATTTATAAAAGCTGGTGGAAAAAGTTCCTAGTAGAAATATTATATAGACAAACAAAAGCAGACTATATCTGATTTATAAAATAAAACTAATGTTTATGAATTTATTTTTGTTGTTGTAAAGGCTTGTAAATCTGTCATTTATACAATGCGAGACATTTTAAAAATCATAATTAGTTTAATTAGCATTCTAATTTTTTTTGTTTTTAAAACCGAGGATTTTTTTTTCTTTTCAAGAATATTAGAAAGCATAAAGAGCATTTGTTAATTTTTATTTAACTAGTGAAATTATTGAATACGGCTAATTGAATTAATGATTAATAAGTTTTATTTTTAATTATATTTTTTCAAGCAGCATAAGAATCTATTCCATAATTTTGTTAATAATGTTTAACAATATATTTTAGTTACTTCCTTTTTGTTTGTTTGTATTAACCAAGTTAAGGCAATATTTTTTTAAAAGTTGAGAAAATAAAAATAATTATCCTCCCTCAAGTGATATAACTTATAAAATTAAAATTAGTTATGTGAATAGAAATTTATAAAGATTAAAACTATTTAAAAGAGGTCAATGTTAATAACACCATGTATGGTTAAGAAAAACAAATAGACATGAATGGAGACTAGCATTTATAAATAATTAAAATTGAAAGACTTTAAAATATACAGTTATGATAGGAAAATAAGTCACCACAACATCAAAATTGTAACTTTAAAAGATAATCATTAGTAAGGAAATGATTAGCAATAAGAAAAAAATACCTGTACCAGCCATTCTCAAACTTAATATCTCAAGTTCCAAGTTTGTTATTATTGGAATTGAAAAAAAAACTGTTAGAGAATCGCTGATAAAACTAAACCAAGCACACAAAATAGAAAATAAGAAGTTCAACATTCTCTATAGGTATAATGAAATGTTAGCTTTCAAACAATGGAAAGAAAACTTCTGAATGGAAAGAAAAATAGAGAAAAAAAAGAGAAGAAAAACAAATTCAATTGACATCCCTGACTTACCATTTTGTTCAGATTTGAAGAAGCGAGTACAAGTGAGAGAAGGAGATTGTCAAGCCATCCCCAACACACAAATAAATTAAAGGAAAAAAAAACATCAATAAAATTATTGGGTGTCAACAATGAAAATTGGCTTACTGCATATGTATGATTTCATTAAGGTAAGTGATGATTTTGAATAAGAATGACTTACATTTAGAGTGCACTTTCATTTATAAGTTTCTTTTTTCTTTCTTTTTTTTAATATTACGTTAAAAAAATTCCGGAATAATAAAAAAAAAGATGAATGAACTGTAAAATACATGTATGTATATTTTAAAAAAAATTGAAAATGACATGTCCATTCCCCAATAAATGTGTATTTTCTTGAAAAAAACATCAAAAGCCAACACACTAAATTCTTGACAATTAAAACCTATTGAAGATTTAAACCATACATCAATGTATCATATGACATAATAAAAACTCAATAAATATGGTGCATAGTTGTCAATTCAATGAGATTTTGATTTTAACATATCTCCCTCCCTCCAAACACACAAATGAGAGCAGTAATGGATTCATCATTAAAAAAGAGAAGAAAAAATAACTTAATAGCATATGTATACTTGGTGGTTGTTGATCAAGGGATTCAACAGTGAACTGATTATTTGCCTAACACTACATTTCTAAGTCCTTCTTTGATAATGAAATAAGATTTTTTTTAAAATTTCCCATGATTTATTATATTCATTATTAATGGCTCTGAAAAAGATGGTTCATTCATTCATTTACCCCCCCCCCTCTTTTAATGTATCTTATCTTCTTATATATTACAGAAACTCTTACACAGAATATTATTGCGCCCTATTCATAGAAGTTTGGAAGAAAAATGTATTAAATTAAGTAGCATTTAAAATCTCTAAAAATATTTTTGGTATCATCATTAAAACGGTTGGGATTGTTATAGGAAAGATAAATGCATAAAAATATATTACTGTACCACTAAAATTGTAACAGATACAAATCATTAATTTATAAAAAAAAATTATTTCATGGCTAGCTGCTTTCATAGTAAGGAGGAAAATGAAGGATAACATAAATACATGGTGATTTCAATGCGTAGCTACAACAATGATAATTACTATTTGTGCACTGGATAAGAAAAACACAGGAAGATTAGTCACTGGCTTACACTTAAACTTAAAGCTACAGATTGCAGTGTACACATTTTAACACATTGCTACTAACACAAGAAATCAGAGAGACTCAAGATAAAAATATCTCTCCTGTAAATAAGCATGTTTAAAGCAAGGCTTCATCCCTCAACATATAGAAATACAAAATGTGGCACAATTATGCTTGTCATATTTATTTCAAAATCATTATTGAAATGTCAAAAGCTACCAAATTAAAGTGCAGATTACACCTTACTAAGCAATTATTAACTTTAACCATTTACTTGGCCTAGCGGCCAAAACCGTCATATCCCTTAAACTGGCAAAACGGCGGTACTACCAATCATTGGTAGTACCATCGGCTGGCCAATATATCGGTAGACCCCTAATGTTTACTTTGCATTTTATTTCATTTTAATATTTGCACTAATACCTAAGATATAGTGTTTTTACTGACGTACCCCTAAATATCTCTAAAATAAAATCTTGCCCATTTAAAGGATGAAAATGAGAAAAATTCTGCCCAGTAAAGGGTTAAGTCAAATCAAGAAAACAACAAAAAATAACAAAATAGGATTTACTTCAGATCCCCCCCCCCTTTTAATATGGATAAATAAATACGTTATAGACCGAAATTACTCAGGGAATTAAATTAAATACATTCTTACTGTAACCATGGCAGGGATAGGTGGGCAAAAACATTTAAATAAACTATGACAAAGATATTCCAGAAACAAGGCAAAAGAAGAATTAAACAGATAAAGCTACAAGTAAATGATTTGATGGCATCGTAAACAAAATAATTTTTAAAAATTTATTGCACTTAAAGTTTGTTTGGTCCCACCCAACTTTTGATGGATGAAGTATGAAATTCTCGAGAGGGAGATAAAATTTCATTCTCAAATGGAGCAACGTTTATTAATATAAAATTAATAGCATTAAATGAAAATCTGATATTTAATTAATGAAGACGATTTATTAGAGACACATGCATAACACAATTTATAATTTTAAAAAATGCTGGAAAAAAAATTATTTTCAATACATACTCTGTCCAGCTCCAAGGGATCATTAGCAAGCCACAGCCATGTTAGTTGAACATGGATCATACCATGTTTAACTTCCTCTAGAGGGAGCCACTGTTGATACAATCAGCATAACTTAATATCTTTTCTCATAAATAAAAATAATTATATTTTTTTAGGGCTGGTACTGATTAAAAATATTTTGTTCGATTAATTACGCAAATTTTAAATTAATTTTAATCCAAATTAATTTAAATCGATTAATTTTTAAAATGATTAATCTATTAATAAATCACTAATTTCCACAGCCCTAATTTTTTTTATTATAAATGCAGTGTTGCAGTGTTTTGCTTTTGAAATGATATTTTATTCACTAATGTAACTTTCTATCATCACCCATTTATTGCATATAAAAAAAGCATTTTGATTTAGGTCATTATCTCCAATATTTACTTTCAAATTAGTTTTTTTTCATTGATTCTGTTAAACTGATCTTATTATAAATACATAGAAAGTGACAGAAAAATAGACAGTCTATGAGATGCAGACCAGCTAACAAGGAGTCTAGCATGGGATAGAGGCCAAAGTTGCAAAGATGTTTCAATCTCAAAATTAGATTTCTTAACCCCTAAAATCATGGGCTCTCACAATTTAACTGTAGAAAAAGTATTTTAATGCAGTTTCATGCAAATCACTATTGTGTAATCCAGAAAAATTAATTAAATTGTTACCTCATCCTCAAAGCCACTGTCACGAAGCTTTGATAAATCCATGTTCACCCTGTAAAAAAGAAGAGTAAGCTATAAGGAAAAAAAAAGGTGTAAATAACACATTTTTACACAGTGCTAAAAAAATGAATCAGATCTACACCACTCCTACTTATAATTTTAATTGTTTGAGACTAAAAATTGTAGCTTTAAATTTTTTTAATTAAAAAATAATAACTTTAAAAAATTCATGAAAGTCTTGAGAGAAGTTATCAGAGGCGTAACTGGGTTTTCCGCGCCCTAGGCTAATTCGTTTTTTGGCGCCTTGAGTAATAGGGAAAATACTAAATTATACAGAATAAATTGATTATTGAAGGATTAGCCCTCGGCGTCCTTGGCAACTGCCCCGATTCCAAGTTGTTACTACGCCTCTGGAAGTTATTAAAGTTTCTATAATCTAAATAAACAAAAAATGTTTCAGTAGAGTTGATTATGTTTCTTTTAATCGCTTTTCACTTTACCAATACTCAGAGTTTCTTAACAGAAAACGTGGGGAAATTATTGTTTTTATCTTTTTATGCACCTAAAACATTAAGCATTTACCTTCCAAGATCATCATCTTTACTACCGGGGTCTTCATCAAAGACGTCTAGGTATAATAGCTGGCCATCAGCTTCATCAACAATCATTTCAAATGACTGGTCCCATACTGGGGTCACTGTATTATTGATAACTTTGGTCCTGGCTTCTTTAGCACCCACTGTGTATAAAAGTATAAAAGAAAATTATAATAAAGTTTGTGAGTTTAATAATCATTCAGGTTGTTATTCCGCTTATATTAAAGGGACAGTTAACCGGGCATTTGGATGAGGTATCTTTCCCCACTGCTAGTCTTGATGTATGAAAATGACTCTACAGGTTGGGAAGCGCTGCTCTAACAATCATTAAAAGATTAACCGACTGTACTAGAAATTTACCTCTAATTACAACATAGGGGTCAGACTTCCCTTTCCCTGTAAGACTTATGTCTGCTTTCTTCAGCTCTTTGGCCTCAAGCACTTTAATTCTTACAACTCCCTGAAAAGTGACAGCACATGAAATATCAAATAGTCATAGAGAATATCAATACCTCAATAATAAATGATCCAGCGTTCACAAGCATGTAAATCTATATATGTACCCCAACACCAAACACCTTTGATCCCATTTTGACACCAGTTTAAAATATTTTAAATGCAAATGAAAACAGAACTAAAGTACAAAAAGTTAGTAAACAGAAGTTAAGAAGTGATGTGTTAAAAGGAGTCTTTTATTAAAGGGACCAGGAGATGGTAATGGACTATAAGTCATTTATCATTCAATAATTAATATTTTTCTAAGGAAGGCATACATAAAGGTAAAGAAAAAGGACATCTGTTTCAAAGGAGAATTTTCTAAGGAAGACATAAATTAAGGTAAAGAACAATAACATCTGTTTCAAAGGAGAATTTTCTAAGGAAGACATAATTTAAGGTAAAGAACAATAACATCTGTATCAAAGGAGAATTTTCTAAGGAAGACATAAATTAAGGTAAAGAACAATAACATCTGTATCAAAGGAGAATTTTCTAAGGAAGACATAAATTAAGGTAAAGAACAATAACATCTGTATCAAAGGAGAATTTTCTAAGGAAGACATAAATTAAGGTAAAGAACAATAACATCTGTATCAAAGGACAATTTTTTAAGGAAGACATAAATTAAGGTAAAGAACAATAACATTTGTATCAAAGGAGAATTTTCTAAGGAAGACATAAATTAAGGTAAAGAACAATAACATCTGTATCAAAGGAGAATTTTCTAAGGAAGACATACGGTAAGGTAAAGAAAAAGAACAACTGTATCAAAATAGAACTGTGACCAGCTCAGGCCAGTTGTAAATAACAACTAATGACATACCTGGGGTTGAGGATAACGTAGTTTGTTGAGATCTAAACCCTCTGCAAGCTGGATTGGATAGCGATTGGGCAGTACCATGAAGTTAGCTATTTGCTCTTGTATAATTGAGTGTAGCATGTCACTAAAGTGATAAAAAAAATGTCTTGGGTCAGGACGTGAATAGAAGCAATTATCTTATTTAAGACGCATCTCATACAAAGTTTGACGAACCCCACACCCAGGGTGAGTCTATATATAGGTGTGTCATATGTAAAATATTTTTTTACACAAATCGTCAAAAATCACTAACCACACAGATCTGGCGTTAACATGTCTTGTACAATACCAATTCCAATCACTGAAGAATTGGCCAAGCAGATAAACAAAGCTATCGTTACATCTGGCATTTATGATTTATAAAATCTAGAAACCAGGTACTCAGCCTATTGAGCATTGGCTCAGTAGCAGATTAGAATTAACAATAATTATTGTGGTTCTGCCGCAGACTATTGTAGATCTAAACTATAATAGTATTGAAGCCCCGTTTACAGCCAAAACATGCTCAGAGTACAGATGTAATTTTTGACAAACACAAATCGTCAAAACCTGCGTCTTATATATGGGTGTGTCTTACAAGTGTGTGCCTCTGAACATGTAATACTATCCACACGTCTTACACAAATTTAAAGATAACGAGAACTCACAAATGAATCAATAAAACAGAAAAGATTAAGTAACTATTCCAAGTTCAACTACAGCCACAGTAAGAGCTGGGGTAACAAACTTCAAATAACTCTTATATAATTAGAATCAATATTGCTCAATATGCTAAAATATTAACATGAATGAAACTTGAAATTAAATCATGAAAGATTCATGTTTTATGATGTCATAGAAATCTGAACATTCTTACTTCACTTCAAAGGTCAACAACATTAGAGAAAACTTACCTAAGACCCGGTATATCTAAAGCATTGGCCAGGCTTGTGAGATTAAAATTAAGTTCCTGAAATTTTATGTTGATAAAATTTGTTAAAGATAGAAAGTTGGCACTTTCCAGTAAATTAACTTAATTATGATATGAAATCCTTATAAGAATGTCTGTAAAAAAATATTTTAGAAAAATATATATAAAAATCAATACACTGTACACTTACTTAAATTATTTATTTGCTTAATTTTTCTCTTTAAATAAGATTTTATTATTTTACAAATTTTGATTTCAACAATAATTGTTTATTCATACAATTTTGAATTAACATAAACAAGCAGATAGCACCAGCCCAGCCCTTTTTCATTGTTGCTTACGACTGCATTTTATTTAACAAGGTCTGCTTTTCCTGTTTAAAGTATACATTAGTGGTAGAGTAACAATAATTTAAGAATTTTTCACATTATGCCACATTTTGTATCATACAAATTTGGATTCCCAAAACAAATGTTACTTTGAAGTTGTAAAGCATGAGTTTTACAAGATTAATGTTTTACATAAATTAAAGAAACATGATATTAATAAAGGCAAAATTTACTTACTGGATTATTCAGGAAGAAGACCAGCAATCCCCCAATAAGAGGCATTTTGTTGATCAATGGCTTGAACACTACTCGTAATGTACCATGAAGCTGCAGACACAATTTTTCAAAACTAAAAAATGTGCAGTTTTATCTATCAAACAAAGAGTACCTATAGTGCATGGAATTATACTTTGCATTATCAATCTCCTTCTAGGAAAAAAGTTGTGATTTCTTAAATTTTCTTAACTCACTTAAAAAATCCAGGCTACTTCAGTTATTTACCATAAGATCTTTAAGTCCTGCATTTATCCCTTTAATGTTAACTGCAATGTTGCAGTCACTGCTGTAGCTGGGGACAGAATGAATATCATAAGCATTTTTTTTTACATAACTCTGGGATGTTAAGTTATAGGGCTTGAAATGTAACACTGGGAGATACTGTTATATGCGCTTACAGTTATCACTGCTAATGGGATGATTTTTAAAACAGGGAACTTCAAACACTTTGGGGCTTAATGGACTGGCTTCCATGAAATATAAAAATAGATTTGGCTTCAAATGAAATTATAAATTTTTTTTTACAAATAAAATAATATTGCTTTATAATTTTTCTCTGCGTGAAGTAGATTGAGTCTATAAATTTTTAAGCAAATAAAATTTTATAATTTAACATGCTAATCTGAGACAATGGCAAGAAAAAGCATAAATGGGTAATTAAGTTTTAATTAAAATGAACAATTTTCACTCATGAGCTTAAGCTTTGACATCAATGAACCAACCATCAGAGCAATACAATGCTCTCACTTATTGGAGAAACATGTGGGGAACCTTTATCATTCAACATACTTCAGTTCCAGGTCCATGTAGATTTCATCTCTCTTTAGTTGTGAGTACACCTTCACACCACCCACCCGAGGTGGCTGAAAGAAAAGTTAAATGTTCATTTAAAAAAAAACAACTAACAATTACAGATAACATTGAATTGATACGTAGTTTTTGAAATATAGTATTTGCATTTAAATGTTTATTTCATATGCTAGTTTCTGTTGTCCTAAAATAAAAATCGATATTTGAATAATTGCTTGATATTCATCAGATAATTTTCTGAGTGAAAATAAAAACATTCACATCAACAAAACGAACAGAAATATGACTTCCTATCACGAAAAAAGAACAAATATAAAATAAATTAATAGGAAAACATACTATATCTCCAAGATCTATTTTGCTGAATTTGAATGACTGAAAGGCTGCTGGTAAACTTGCACGAATAGATGGCTCTACACTTTCCCTGAGAATGATTTCCACATACTCGCCGATGTATGGCCACATTTGGCTTAGCATCTGTGATTCAAAAAGGTAAAACAACTACATGTATTTTCAAAAGAGAAATCTAAGAAAGTGTATAATGAAAGCTATAAGACAGAACAATATTAACATCTTAGAAAGTAACAAAAGTTTATAAGATTAATTAATTTATTTCCAAATTTTTGCAAAAAGATCATAGGGATAAACTTATAATAAAAGATTACAAAGTGGCCGTGCTCCTGACACTTCTCTTTGCAAGTGATAGATTGACCATATATCGATGCCATGTCAAAATGTTAAAACCGTTTTTGATAAGAAAAATTCTCAGCATTAAATGTATCACTGAGAGGTCCTTAAAGGCAATTCTAACCAAGCTCCTTTACTATTTTAATGTTTTTCCAGCTCTCTGGATGTTATATGCTGTGACAATGTCAGGGACAACATATTTTTTCCAAAGAATATTCTATGGTCAGCTCAATTATAACAATATTTTATGGTCAGCTCAATTGAAAGAATATTCTGTGGTCAGCTCAATTGAAAGAATATTCTGTGGTCAGCTCAATTAAAAGAATATTCTATGGTCAGCTCAATTAAAAGAATATTATATGGTCAGCTCAATTAAAAGAATATTATATGGTCAGCTCAATTGAAAGAATATTCTATGGTCAGCTCAATTGAAAGAATATTCTGTGGTCAGCTCAATTAAAAGAATATTCTATGGTCAGCTCAATTAAAAGAATATTGTGTGGTCAGCTCAATTAAAAGAATATTCTATGGTCAGCTCAATTAAAAGAACATTGTGTGGTCAGCTCAATTAAAAGAATATTCTATGGTCAGCTCAATTAAAAGAACATTGTGTGGTCAGCTCAATTAAAAGAATATTCTATGGTCAGCTCAATTGAAAGAATATTCTATGGTCAGCTCAATTGAAAGAATATTCTATGGTCAACTCTATTAAAAGAATATTCTATAGTCAGCTCAATTATAAGAATATTCTATGACCGGCTCAATTAAAAGAACATTGTGTGGTCAGCTCAATTTCTGAATACTTTTTCCTGCCATGTAAAAGAAATGCTTTAAAGACAGCCCAAAAGATTCACTGAAAGAGATCAATGCAATTCTAGACACAGGATAAGAACTTGAAAAAGGTGAGCGCAGTGCTTATCCTCACACAGAAGATCCGTACATAAAGAAGTAAAAAGAATAGCGGAAGCAGAGGATGAAAGACTTAACAGAAACTTTCAGGTTAAATCTGTGCTAAGACATGTCCGATTCATTTCCTGCAATTACTGCACACGAACATTTGGTACAAGAAATTACATCTTTAGCAATCTGTGCATCCATCTTCAAATGCCATACTAGCAGATGATACAAGGATGTAATTGGTTTTGGTTGTTCTCGAATGAAGAACCATTATTATTAAATTATAAAGGGATAGAATGGTATTTAAAAATAATTTATACTTATCATTTTCAATTGATATTTGTTCACACAATATCAAATTGAAAATCCAGTTAATAAAAGCATAACGTTATAGACATAAAACTTGTAAAATTCTCAAGCATTCTATAATTTTAGTTATTTTTGTCTAAATTTTTAATATTACCATGCTACATTAAAATACTTTAAAAGATTACCTTGTTTACCCATTCTGCTCGTTCAACATCTGGAAAATTTACCTATCAGGGATAAATAAAATCATTTATTAAGAAGTGTTTTTTTATAAAAAATGAATGAGGATAATTTAAACAGTCATGTAACTGACAGTATTTCAAAAGTTTATTTATTAATTATAGAGTATCTAATACATAAAGATGAAAGTTTGTTTGTTTGTTTGTTACCCATAGAATTCCACACCTTTGGACCTAGGGTGCTGAAATTTTGCATGGGACCCTCATTTGACCCGGGACAGGTCATAGGTTATGTTTCAACCCCAGGTGACCACCGTTCACGAAGGGATGTGTGACCAAAAGTAAGCCTATAGATAGGCCTATAGTCTATAGGCTGTTAACTGTAAGCCTATGCTACGCTATATTTATATTATACTACATGTAGGCCTATAGATAGGCAGTTATAGGCTACTATAGTTATTGTGGCTTAGGTGGCACAGGCATGCAAAAATGCATGTCAATCATGAATCATGTCAATGAACTGTAGCCCTTTTGGCTTAAATCAAATTAATACGAGATAGGACCCACGGCGTAGCATACGCCGCAGACATGCTCATCATAGATATGCAAAGAATGGGGGAAGGAGGGGGTAGGGGGTGAGAGAAAGGACACAAACAGCAGCATGAAATAATGGAAAATAAGCGGAGACAAACATTTTTAAAAATTAAAAAATAAAATGTTCACGCTGGGGCTTGAAACTCAGGACTTTCAGCGTGCAAGGTGGACGTGATAACCATTATACTACAAATCAAGCATCGTTCCAACCCCCGCCCCCCTCCCTTGTTTTTCTTTCTATTCATCCCACTACCCTTGCAAACTTTGTTTGTCGACCCCATTGAGGGTCATTGGTAATGCTTACTTGCACATACTCGTTTAGGTGAATAGTGAATTATATAATAAATATTAAATATAATAGTTATAGTACTTATAGATTATAATTTACATGTAATTTATGTATAAAATGTATTCATTTATAAGTGGAATACAACACTTAAATATCATTTAAATATTCAGATACTTATTATGCTTAATTGTAAAATTAACATTGCTTTAACTGATTTTACAAAAATGTACTGAACTGAACTGCTTACCCATGATGGTAAATCTTCAACTCTAGCCAAAATGACTGCCTTTTCATCAATAGCCAGCTGCTGATATATTGCAAATTTATGCTGTTTTGATTTCGTATGTCTTTCCTTCCAAATGTATACAACCAGGAGAAGCCATAACCAACTAACAGAAAACTTAAAATAACCAACAAGCCAGACTGCAGATACAACACCAGCAAGCTTAAAATATTTCGTCACTGCCGACATTAACAGAGTATCATCTAAAACGGCCTTGCGAGGGCCCTTCTGACTTGGGCGCTTTCCAGCCATTTTTCCAAGATTTTAATAAATTTCAGGATGTTAAACGAATTACATTTACTTTTTATTGATAATTATATCAATGTTTAAAACAAAACACTCATTCTGACGAACAAAAACAATAAAATGAAAATGAAAAAAAAATCAAAACATTAACAAGAAACACTACATCCGGGTCCCCTTTTTCACCGAGATAAAACTTTAATGCATAACTATACTTCGAGCTACATTTCTATAGATTTTAATTTAATTTTTATATTACCTTAAATTGTTTGATCAAAAGTCATTCATAATAGTGACAATTATTTTTGTATTAAAAGAAATAAATATAATTTATTTTTTTTAGAAAAGAAAGAATTTTTTAAAATTCAAAGCAATGTTTTAAATATTTATATTTTACGGAAAAATAATTTAAATTAAAAAAAATAAATAACTTCAATAATTCATAATTAATACAAATTAATACTATTACAGAGCAAATTGAGATTTAAGTTTAACTTTAAGTTTATATTAATTAATTCCTTTTTATAATAATTTCACTAAAAAATTAATTATAAGCAGCAGCGTACACAAACTTTTTGAGCTACCAACTGGTTAACGATTTTTATTTTAAACTAGATACACACCGCGGTGTAGCATACGCCGCAGACTTGCTCATGGATAAAGCAAAGAAAAGGGGGGGAGGAGTACGACACAAACTAAAGCACGAAGAAATCAAAACAACGCGAGTGAACGTCGGTTGGGGGGGGGGATTCATCACCCTAGCTTGCCAACCATAAACTGTGATTGGCCGACCCTAGCGAGGGTCAGTCGTGTTCGCAAAAAGGGGGAAAAGAACGGGCACAAACACACATTTTTAAAAATTAAAAAATAATTAAGCTTTCGCTGGGGCTTGAACCCAGAACCTTCCGCGTGTATGGTGGGCGTGATAACTACTACACTACGAATCACATGCTATTCTGTGAAGGAACAACGCAAGTGAATGCAAGAACCATGCCAACCATAAACTGATTGGTCGACACCAGTGAGGGTCATTCTTCATGCTTGTTTGCACATACTCGCTTTGGTGAATTATATGTATACTAGCAACAAAGCCCGCCCAAGGGCGGGAATAAGTGTAAGGTGACCTGTGAAGTTCATGGTAGCAAATCACAATATTACCCACCCATGTCTGTCCAGAGACCCTACCTCCCCACACCGTGGTCTGTCCAGAGATCCTACCCCCACACCGCAGTATTTCCAGAGACCCTACCCCCCCCCACACCGCGGTCTGTCCAGTGACCCTACCCAGGGCTGGACTTAGGGCAAGGCGAACGAGGCAACCGCCCTGGGCCCCGCGCTTTGACTAAACATTTTACTAATTTTTACACGTTTACAAACGACATGTTGTGAATGGAGAAGTTGTAAACCGAAAATGGCTTATACATTCGGCATTTAAATACAAAATGTTTTGTTTCTGTTGCAAACTTTTCAGCAACACTGTCTGCTCTGGCATCCGGCGGGATTTGTGACTGGAAAAGTTCTCTCCTTAGCATCGTGGGTAAGGTCTTTGCACGCGTTGTCTTAAAGAAACTGCAAAGACTTGCTGAGAGAGTATATCCTGAATCACAGTGCGGCTTCCGGGCAGAAAGGTCAACAATCGACATGATCTTTTCTCTAAGACAACTTCAAGAAAAGTGCCTAGAGCAACACATGCCCCTCTATCTGGCTTTCATTGACTTAGCAAAGGCTTTTGACCTGGTCAGCAGAGATGGTCTGTTTACAGTCTTGGCAAAAGTTGGCTGCCCACCAAAACTGCTTAACATCATACAGTCATTCCACGATGATATGAAAGGCACGGTGCAGTATGACGGTTCAACTTCCCCTCCATTTGATATCCTCAGCGGAGTCAAACAGGGCTGCGTCCTCGCCCCGACACTCTTTGGCATCTTTTTTGCCGTTCTTTTGAGACATGCATTTGGAACCTCAACCGAGGGGATCTACCTACACACCGGTTCTGATGGCAAACTATTCAATCTGGCAAGGCTGAAATCAAAGAGGAAGATACGTGAAACAGTCATTACGGACATGCTTTTTGCGGATGCTGCTGCCAAAGCTACCCACAATGAAGCAGATTTGTAAAGCCTAATGGACCGCTTTGCCAAGGCCGCCAGCGACTTCGGCCTAACCATCAGCCTCAAAAAGACTAACGTGATGGCCCAGGATGCTGATCCACCCAACATTACCATCAATGGTTGCCAACTTGAGGCCGTGGATCACTTTACATACCTTGGCTCCAACATCACCAACAACCTGTCCCATGATTCCGACCTAGAAATAAGGATCAGCAAGGCCTCCACAACTCTGGCCAGGCTTTCAAAAAGAGTCTGGAACAACAAAAAGCCGACCATCAGAACCAAAATCGCTGTGTACCGAGCATGTGTGCTAAGCACCCTCCTTTATGCCAGTGAAACCTGGACCCTATACTCCAGGCAAGAAAGGAGATTGAGTGTTTTACACATGCGCTGTCTCCGGCGCATCCTGGGAATCGCCTGGCAGTTCATAAGGTACGTTTATCATTTAAAGAAATGTTTTATTAATTTTGAAAGTAAAGTTTGAAGAGATGTGTTTTTAGTGTAGTCTTGAAGTTCTTAGACAGCCTTAGTAGTCAGAATCCTGCGAATGTGTAATGGTAGAGATTATTGGTTTTATCTTGGTTTCTGATTAGTGTTATTGTTACGTATTTTTTGAAACAAATTAGTGACTAACCATTGGTGTATTGAAAAGTAATCTGCCTAGATAAAAGGTTTCCACTTTTTCATACCCCCCCCCCTTTTCCTTGCTGACGAATTCACGTCATATGTATTAAGTTAAGCACTCTTTCAAACTTTACACTTTGATTAAGCAACCTTCACGTTTTCATCAAATGACGACGTTAAAGAATTAAATTATATAAAGTATACCTCTTTAGCACTAGCCCTACAAAATGTAGGCCAATACTGTATGAAACAGGGATAATATATTTTTCAATTGTGATATAATAATTGTGTATATGCATATCTTTTTTTTTAACGCTAGAGAGGGCTCGGGAGGTTGAAAGCATTATACTATGTTTTTTCTTTATCAAAACTTGGCGGATGCCAAATGTTTAGATCTTTTCAATATCTTTTTATCATTCCAGATATAAATCAAATTTTTAAAATTAAATACATTCTTACCTTGGTATGATTTGCAATTATTAATAAAATATGCAGTGGAGAGGAGACTCTATAGCCAAGCAATCAAGCAATTTGTGGAGAATCCAGAGTATACATTTTTTTTTATAGGAAACACTAATATATTTCATTTCATTCAAGACCCATAGCCATGATTTCTTCTTCCCTACATTTTCATTTATATAGTCATAGACAGTTATTTTCAAACTAAATAACACACACAAACAAGAAAATCAAAATAAATAATTCTAAGTTTAAATTTACAATGTAAAAAAAGAAACAATTCAACGCATCTCCAATTTCAAAATTTATTTAAGATTTCAGAAATTAAGATTTGAATTCAAGATCTATAAACAAATTCATTTCAAAAGAATATCTCTTTAAAAAATATGAACTTCTTAAAATCAATTCAGCAGTAGAAAGTTTTAAAAGTTCAAAGGTTGATGGAATGAAAAATTTACAAACAATAACTTAATAGTTCAGGAAAAGCCTTGAAATAAATACATGTAAACAAATTTCAGTTTAAGCCAGCAGACACTGGCTTGTAAAAATTTATACTTGATCAAGTCTTACAGCAGATCAGTTGTTTTGTTTTTACATTAAATTAAAGCAATCAAAATCTTAACTTTAAGTAAGCTAAAGCAAATGTAAAAACGCTAATTGTGTAATCAAAAATTGACATGCACAATTGGATCCTTTTAATTTATTTGGCAGAAATTAAGGCCTATCATATTTATTTATAAATGTGGAAATCACTAAGAAGAGCACAGTCAAATTGGTTCAATAAAAAAAAATAATATTTTTTTTTGCTGTCTGACATAAAAGTTTATGAAAGTTATGATTGTTCAATTTAAATGTCAATGTCATTGCTAACAACATTGAAAAACTTATTTTTCTTAAATTTTAAAACAGATTATTGATTAACATGTAAAAAAAAACAACTGCATATTACTAATTACCATAACTAAAATTATGATCTCCTAAAAGAGTCCAACGATTAGTTACTTTGTTTAAATATCCAAACACCCAATACATCAATCAGCTCTTGTCTAATATCCTGGAGTCAGGTCAAACCTAGGAAAAAGGAAAGATCAAATTGTCATATTAAGTTGTAATGCAAACATTTATTTAGCCACTGCTAAAATTTCCATAGCTGGCTTCTTGCAAAAACTGTGGGAGTTGAAATAAGTATTGCTTAAAAAATTTAACTGACTGATATTAAATTAAATTTAAAACAATACAGATAAGCCCAGGACTTAATTGAAAACACCATTTTGTATTTGAGAAACCAGGTGTAAGTATATGAAAATAATATCACTTATCGCTTTGAAAAATGAATAGAGAAATAAATATTACTTTATGTAAGAACGAATGCATGAAATAAATTTTAGCAAAGTTATGTAACAGAATAAATATTTAATGAACTTTAAAGGTGGCTTTGTGAGAAAGTCCTCCGCTGACCCCTGGAAGGGAATTGGGGCACCCACCAGGTATAAACAAGCCCTGAGTAAGCTCTAATGGAAACATTAGGGATCCCCTACGACCTTAGGTCATGGGACTTACTTTTACTTTACTGTGTTTATTTATTAATGTTGTGTAAATTGTTACATCAGTATTCATTTAGTTTACAAGTGGGCTTTCATCTTTTTGGTATATTTGTATCTAAGTAACAATAAAACAAACCCGTAAAAACAAAGTTTTTGACTATAAATCCCTTATATATGAGACATAACTAAAAGTATTGATTATGTTCAAACGCGACATACATTTACAGACTGAATCTGTCTTAACTTCCCTTTGCTTTATAACCCCTGGGAGGGGGCGGGTGGGAGAGGGGAAAGGTCTGGTCACCGATCGCTGGACCGAGCTCAGCGTGACACGTAAAATGTAAACAAAAGCACGCCGGTACACCTGGTTAAAACACCAGATGTGTTCACCGATGGCTAGCGTGAAGTCAAGTGACCCGTAAAATGTAAACAATAGCGACTTCTACATATAGTTTTATATAGATAAACTAAAAATGCATTAATTTAAATTACGGTACGTTCGATCGATCTGAAATTTTGATACGATGCATTGTTAGGTGACACGGGTCCGTGTGCCAAATTTCAGCTCGATGGCTTCACGGAAAGTGGGTCATTTTTTACTTTTGTTTTTCCGCCCGCCCATGAGACGGCGGTGAAGTTAATATAAGGGATTTAAAAATAAAATTGATGGAAGTGAGGTAACGTGCTTTCCTTGGCTTGAAAGTATAATTTAGAATTTTGCTTTATTTTGGCAAAGGGAGCTAACACTCAAAACTAATCTGTGAGATCTGAGCCTGTAAATATTAGTAATATCAAGTACCAGTAACTGTAGTGTAAGATAAAAACTTATATACAACTCATTTAAATTAGCTTGACTTTTACCATTGAGTAATTGGTTTTCGGAAATCAAATGCTGCAAAGTCAATCACAACTTTTCCAATTAAGTTCTCAGGAGATGAAAAAAAGCCCACTTCATCTTTTACAAGTACCTCCAGTAATCTTTTTGCTATCAGTTTTTGAGAAACTGAATATTCAAATCTGGAAAAGAAATTTATCAGTATACAAGAAGCTAACAAGAATTATATACAAATTTGTTTTTCCATTTTACAAAAGCAAAAAAAACAACAAAAAAAAAGCAAAACACACTCACATATTTAATCTTATAGTTTTTTAGACTTAAGAATGTCTTAGCTTCACGATATTATTTATTAATCAGATTTAACAGATATAAAATTTAAATAAAATGATATAAAATAACTTTAGTAAAACGAGGCAGAGAAAATGTACTCTTAGTTTTTGGTTAAAGAGAAAACACCACATTACTGGTGTGCAAGGTCTTAGATGAATTGCATTCTCAAAGTAAAATACATACGGTTCATTAAAGACAGGGTTAAGATCATCTTTGACAACTTTTGTTTTCCTATTTGAAGTGGTTTCATGGGGTAAAAGTTTCAGCTTCACATACGCATCAACTGCATTTTTGTTGAGAGTTGGGAGTGGTTTGAGGTTGCTGAAGGGGAAGAGAGGGAGAGAAGTGCACGTAACTCAATGACGTTAATGATTTCACAATCTTACATTCTAATCTCTTAGTTGACACGAAGTATTTTGAATTTATCTTATATATTACAGAGGCTCCTTCTATAGCGAAGATTATTGCACCCTACCATAATCAATGGTTTGTGTCTAGTTTTGCATTAAAAAAAAAGATTGTTTTAATTTGCTATGATTTTAATGTGATGATTTTCCTGGTTTGTTCAGGAATTTATGTATTTTAAAGAAAGTATCAATTAAAATACAGTTTAAACTACTTAACATAAATTTAATTTATGTACTTAAAAATTGAAGTCCATATCAGTTAAAAAAGAATCAACACATTTCAATAAATACATTTGTGAACATTGTCATAAAACATAAAAAGGTTTTTCAGAAGCATTCTAAAAGATGCTAAAAACTTACCAGCATCTGTGGACAACAATGATAATTCTATCTTTTCTAAGGGTGTATCTAAATGTCAGCTTTATACGCCCGAGGCCATACACACCTTCATTACCAACGCCGCTGGGGTCATTGAAATGCATAAAGAAATTTTAAAATTTGGTTGATACAAAAAGTTTGAGTTATTAATGTGTCCAAAATGAGATAGATTGTAAAGTTTTTACTTTTGAATTTTATTTAACCAACACTTTTGTTGCAAATGCAATAAAAAATGTGCACAGGGTATTGTAAAATCAAAAGGAAATTGTACAAAATTCCACATTTCAGTCTAGAATCACTTTGACAAAGTTGAAGAAGTTGGAATGGTGAGCGGAAAATGATTCTTGTCCTGGGCTTTGAATTTTAAGCCTAAACGTCCTTCATCCTGGCATTAATTTGTGAAGTGGATGCAGGATTGAATATCTGTATTGTAATCAATATAACAATATTTGTTAAATGTCGACTCAATTTCTTGCTTTAATTAAAAAGGATTTTATTATGTAAATAATCAAAGACCAACGCTTCAATTACGCCATCGCTTCAATTACGCCATCGTTCCATATTTAAATTTTTTCATGAATAGCTAAGGAACATTTCTTTCAGCAAAAACACTTTAAAATTTTTTAAAAATATTTACAAGACCCCACAGGCCAATAATGGAAACAATACTCCCCCCTAGAATAACGATGTTCGAAAGTCGTTTTCGATTTTTTGACAAAAATGAGTTATTGCCCCTGGGATATTGTCCATGTTTCAATCTATCATAGCACAAAATGTGAAAGCTGTGTCGTGAGACAATTTTGTAAGAAGTACAAAATAACAAGGTTCTAACTCTATGTAGGGTAGGCCCTTTAAACATCAAATTTTCAAACGCGAATGTCTCGGTTCTACCAAAATGTCACTTAGAACATTGTTTTTCTAGGTGGGCGAATAAAGTACCCAAAAGCTTTTCCTTCTTTCAATATGGTCTCCAATTTTGTACTGGTTGTCAGAACCGGATCAACTCCAGATTCCATTTGAAGGTTTAAATCAACACTGCTTTCATTGGCACTGGTTAACGTATGTAAGATTGAGACCTAGGTAAAGATTTTAAAAAATTAAATGGATGATGAGAAATCAAATTTTGTACAGCCTTAACATATATCCCATTACAGATTAAAAAAGAAAGAAAGGATTTTAAACCACAGATAAAAGCAATGTTTTAAATGACACGTACGATTGTGAGAATATTGTTAGATTTGTGTATTGGAGGCTGTAAAATAATTTTCATGGGATTCATGCACCATATTTATAGCAAGTTGAGGTTTGAAAAAATAAATAAAAATGTGTTTGGTATGACAAACTGTACTGTACAGGTGGCATTCTTTTCTATTCCCTCTCCATTCCTTTGTGTGTTAAAGCCAATCATCTCTTTTTTTTAAATCCCTTATATTAACTTTGAAATCTTGTCTGTCTCTCTGTCTTGGGCAGGCGGAAAAACAAAAGTAAAAAATGACCCACTTCCCGTGAAGCCATCGAGCTGAAATTTGGCACATGGATCCGTGTCACCTAACAATGCACTGTATCAAAATTTCAGATCGATCGAACGTACCGTAATTAAATTAATGCATTTTTAGTTTATCTATATAAAACTATATGTAGCAGTCGCTATTGTTTACATTTTACAGATCACTTGACTTCATGCCAGCCATCGGTGACCACATCTCGTGTTTTAACCAGGTGGAATTCACTCAGTTTCAGGCTGTAAATGTTTGTCGCGTTGGAACATAATCAATACATTAAGTTCTGTCTCATCTATAAGGGATTTATAGTAAAAAACTTTGTTTTTACGGGGTTGTTTATTTCTTCTGTTTATCCCTGTACATTCTTTGTATATTACCACCCAACATAATTTTTTACCCTTATTTCCAACATAATCAGATCATGAATTTCACTAAACATTAGTCAATTGAGTTTTTAATCAAAGAAAGTAAAAACTATAAAAGTTCTTTTTCATGTTCTACTATTTTATGAAACATATTTAAATTACTGAACAAACCTTTTTTGCTGCCTGATTACTTAATATACTGGCAGCTGATTTTGTTCCTTTGACACCGTCAAGTATAATATCTTTAAAAGGTGTATCAATGAATGTTCCCTTGCGTTTTTTTAATTCCCTTGCATGTTGTTCCATTAACACCTCTTCTGTAGTCAGCCACTCTGGTTTAGAAGTTGGTGTCAAAATCTGTCAATATAACAGAATACTTCAGTGTTTTTTGTGTGGATAATTTGGCAATAATTTTTATTTGTATGTAGGTAAATAAAATTCAAGTATAAAATATCCCTGGGCACAGAGTATAAGCTTATCAATGCACAGCATACTAGTGACATGTTGTTAAGGGCACATTTAGGTGTTTGTGATTTTGGCCTAAACAAAATCACCCAAAAGACTTTCACTACAAATTATATTTAGTGGGACAGTGTATTATTATCCCAACAACTTGGTAATACTACCCTGTTTTAGTATATATTATATACACAGGCTAGACATTTTAAGCATTGCCGGATAACTAGAGCCTTAAATGATGAACAGATTTCACATATAGTCTGTCGTATCTCTATACCTGTATGATTTCAAAAATAATACAGGGTACTTTGTACAATCGACATCGACACAACGATTTCTGTTATTATAACATAGGATTAATATTAGTAGCAAATTTGTTCAATTTTCTTTGTTAGTTGTGTATTTATTTCAACAGTTGTCCTAATATTAACTATGAGAGTCATTTAGTATCTTATAGGCAGCACTATTATCTGCCACTGCCATCTGTAATATTATACGTACTAGTACATATATGTCACAAATTGAAATTTTTATAATCTAAATTGTTTCAGGATTTGAACTGTTTTTGTCTATGCAGAAGATCCTGTGTAGACAGCTTTTTCTGTTATACTTTATCTGTCAATGACCAATATTTACTGTTCAGTTTCTTGAGAGAGGGAAAGAGGGAGAGAGAGAGAGAGAGAGAGAGAGAGAGACGGAGAGAGACAGAGAGAGAGAAAGAAAGAGAGAGCAGTCCTGGATGGGTTTAATGATAATGTGAACCACCCTTTTACTTTATTTTCGTATTTGACAAAGTTATCCAAAATTCATGTCTATATAAATAAACCCAGCTCAATGCATGGGAGAAAACCTGTGATAAGGGTTCGTAGGAAATAAACTGACTCACCCTGAGACTTAGTCGAATTTTTATGTAGCTGTCCGGCTTAGATGTCAGGAAATGGAATTTCTGGTCAACAACCATGTCCTCTGCAGCAAGAAGATCTTTCAAGTGGATTATTTTCATTCCTATTCGCTTGTGAGTTTGTGTGTCTTTTATCTATTTTTGAAAAAAAGTTTTTTAAAACAAAAAATAACAAAAACAAAGAAAAGAAGATTATCTTCAATATATTTAAATACTGATGACGACTTAAGAATCAAATTAGTTTTAAAAAAAGCTTTGATCTTCCATTTTGTGCTTAGAAAAATGATGAATACTTCTCTTTTTGAGAAGTTAGATTTAGAATTTTAAAAAAAGTTAAGGTAATTTATTGACAATAAAATTATTTAACAGTAATACCGTCAATGAATAAACCGTAAGGTTTGGTTTTTTAGTGAAAATTTTAAAGTATATGCTATTAGTAAATGTAAATACATTTAGATTTGAAGGAACTTATTAACCCCCCCCCCAATATTAAGAGTATAAACATAAAATGGCAGTTATAATCACTCATCAAAGTGCATTATTACTATTTTCTTGAAACCATTCATTTGCGCAACAGTGCCATTTAAACTAGATCAACGTCTCAATACAAAAACACATGATGATGACAGTATTTTAAATGAATGAGAATGCATCAAATACCAAACTGAGCTTATGTCAAAAATGAATTTTTCTGATTATAGGGATGAACTTTTGCAATTTATCCACTAATATTGTTATATATCTTTTTGTTTTTTGCGACATCATTTTTTTTATTACCTCTATGTTCATATTTTGATAATATGGGTTGTGCACCATGAATCGAAAATTATTATGCCATTTAGGGTCGTTTGTGTTGTATTTGATGGAACTGTTTTTCTTCTGTTGCTGTACAGACAGAGTTGCCTGAGGACAGAGCTCAATTAAGGATTTCTTTCCTCTCTGAAAGTGAAAAATAACATTTTGAATTCTTCCAAATAATCAAGCGTTATTTAATATTAAATAAAAAACGCCGTAAAAAACTAAGTTTTTTTTTACTATAAATCCTTTATATATGAGACATAACTAAAAGAATGTTCATTATAATACGCATCGCACGACAATCTAAAAATCCAAAATTTTAGTTATGTCTCAAATATATAAAGGATTTATAGTAAAAAAAACTTCTACAGTCTGCCTGCTAAATTTCAGCTCGATTTGATCATGGGAAAAGGGTTATAAAAACATGTTTAACATATTGCGCACTGCAAGACAGATTAGCAATTAATAACATTTACATTTACAGATCGGGAATATATTTTAAAAAAGTATTGTCAATATAATATGCACAGCACAGCGCAACAGACAAGTATTAAAAAGGTCGTTCAATATAATATGCATCGCGACACTCTAGCACAAAAATTAACATGCTAAATAGAGATAATCTAAAATTCATTAATTTAATTACAGCATATTCGATCGATTTGAAATTTTGATAGATCATTTTTATCATTGGCAAGAGTCTGCCTGCAAAATTTCAGCTCACTAGCATACGAGGAATTGGGTTAAAAATTGATCCAAAGTTTTTTCGGCAAACAAGGCATCAAGCAACCAGACGCCACGAGTTAATATAAAGAATTTAAAAAGAAATGTGCATCATATTTTAAAATTTGTTCTTTGTTAATTTTTAACCATGAAATAAAATTGTTCATAAAAATAACACAATTCTAGTAAAGTTATTATTTTTTTTACTTTATGGTACCTGAACTCGCTTAATTCATAATGGCACTAATTCATAACAGTCTTTACAAGCTTATATAAGTAATTTTAAAAAAAGCATTCTAATTTCATATAGAGAAGTTTTTTTTATTTGGCTTTTTAAAAAAAACCTTCTCTTTGGCTTTTTAAAAATATAATTAACGGTCCATATCCTAGTGAAACGTAGACATAAATTACCTTCTTTTTTAAATGACTGGTAATAAACTCACAATTAACAAAAAATATAATAATCAGTTACGAAGTCTAAATTCTTTTTTTATAGCAATTTTATGATAGAAGAGTATCAATATTACTCAATATATTTTGGGTAAAAATAAGTCTTGAAAAATCTTTTGGTCTTTTAAAAATAATGTACTGTTATAGTATTATCATCATGGGTAATTTGTATATTTGTTGAAATAATGTTTTCATCTGATGTTTTAGTGAATCAAAATATTGGTCTATAATTATTAGACCTTTTAATGCTCTGATTGATGAAGTTTATCTAAACTAAATATCTAAACTCTTGTTAATTATTGAATTTTAAAAAAATTGACCTTGTATTATATGTTATAATAAATCTAGAATGCTATATATTATTTAAAAGTATAGAAAGAAACAATTTTCAAAGAACAAAAACATTTTACCAGCACCTGTGTCTGTGGAGAATCAGAAGTTAAGAGTGGATGTTAGTTTTAGGGTTTAAAATATAAATAATGAACATATAAGCATATGTTTTTAAAGCCATGCCTTTATTCTTCAATCACCTATTTTGTATTTAGCTAATGCTGCAAACTCATCTAAAAAATCTTTTTGAATAAAACTTTAAAAATACTTAGGATTGGAATTATATACCAATATATAGCATTGAAATCCTAACACTGAACAATTTAGTCATTTTACTGAACTTAAATTTACAAATTGCTTGGCAAAAAAATCAATACATTTAATTTAATTTATAAATTTTTGGATTAGAACTGCCTCCCTTCAGATAAAAAGGCAAGCACTTAACTCATTTTTCCAGACATGTTTCTTATCATCATTTTAGCTGCTGAAATCTCATTCAGTTTGGGGAGTTGATATTTTTGTGGCAGATCACATAAAGAGGGAGGTAGTGTTAGTAGTGTTTTGATAGAATAGATCTTAAAAATAATATATTTTTTGTCCAGGTATAGTTAGCTTTCTGAATTCAGTTGAAAGATAGGCGGTTCAAGTCCTCAATAAGTCAATGTTAAAAAAAATAAAAAATCATTACAAAATATTTCCAAAAAAAAACAACAAAACATCTATTGTCATTTGTGATGAGCACCAATTATCAGATCTATATCTATTCTGGTAGTGGCTTTAATTTATCTCACAAAACTCATGGAAGACAGACCTGAGAATCTTGAATTAATAAAGGTGTGGAAAAAACAAAGTGTAAAAGTTAAGTTGTCTATCTTTATATTAATGTTGAAGGCTCTTTTGCTTAAACATTATTTTTCTTTTTTGTGTGCGTTCTTTTTCATAGGTATTCTACTTTCCTGGTTATCAGTCTTTTTTCTTAAAACTGGATGCAGTACTCCATTATTTAAAAAAAAATGGTATTGCTGTTTTGATATTTGAATTCCACTAATATTAAAAATAAATTAGTCAAATGGAACTATACAAAACAATAAGAAAATGTCACAATGTGTGACATATTTCAATATTGCTATAATCATGGCTGCTTGAGCTACATGAATCACACACAGAAGCTTTGGAGTTTTCCTCTCATTTTGACCTCTATCCAAAGTTAAGCTTAAATCTGTCTATTTATGTTTCACCAACCTAGACTATTGTGCTTTTATATATATATTAATATATATATATATATATATATATATTAGGGCCGTTAACGATTAATTTCAATTTATAGTCAATAGTTGAAAATCAAAATCTTTGTGTAATCATCTGGAAATTAGTTTATATTTATCGGCTGAAATATTGTATTTTTTGACTTCCAGTACATTGATATGTGGTGGGTCAATTAATTGTTGAACATTTTTTTAATCTTTAAAAAATTTTAACGATTCAAGATATTCAAAACCAAATGTTCAAAGAAATATAGATAATATCTAGATTTAGAGAAATTTAGTTTAAATGTATATCTGGCATTGTCTCACATAAATAATCAGGATAAAATTGTTCATTGTCTAATGAACCAAAAAGTTACTTCAAAAACTTGCATCTGAATCTCAACCATTTCTTTTCAGTGGCAAGTTAAATCATGAATATTACAGAAGCAAATGTAACGAAGTGCTTTATTGTAAAAGCAAGTAGTGTTTATTATTATCTAAGCTAAAAATTTTTGTTATATGTTTATTACACCTTTGAGCAAATGATTAATATACATAATTAAATTGCAGGAAATAATTTCAAATATTTTTAAAGGCAAGCAAAAACACGCCATCTTTATTTTATTATGAAAATTTGTCTGATTGCATGAAAATTAAAAAAATCATATAATTTTACATCCAGCAGTTAAAAATTATAACATAAACAGCTTTTGAATATGACTTCACAATCCTGCCTTCATTGTCTTGGCTATTAAATCAACCTAGTAAGAAAATAATAATAATCCCCAGCATAGGATACTTACTGGTAGATTACCAGCACTGTCAAGGAAAACCATGAGTATTGCATTGTGAACTCCATCCAAGCCACTGTTTAGTTTAATCACCTATTAAAATATCTGCAGGGAGGGAGGAATGATGACAAATAAATAGTTTGAATTATCGTGAAAATAAGTAGTATTTAGTTATTATAACTTGTTTGCCCTTCTCAAGTTTTTTGAAGACTTTTGAGCTTCGTTGAGAACATGACTGTACACAAATGGAGTTGCATTTGACAATAGATACCATCTATGAAATTTAAAAAATCATAAAGCTGAGTTAGAAATAATAATTTATTGTTTTTAAAATGTATGCATTTGTGTAACAATAACATACTTTAGATTTTTAATTTCTAAATAAAAATAGTAAAATCCTGACAATTTTAATATTAGAAGGGCAATAGAAAAATAGTTTGCTTTTTCTTAATTAGTTCATTAGCGGAATTTTTGGCTCATTTAATAAAAAATACATGACAGTAAAATGTTCAAATACAAAAACTCAATTAAGATTAAATAAAATTGAAATAAAATAACTACAAAGTTTATTGTCAAATGCCCATATGTGGACAAGTATTCATTCTTTAATTCATTAATTAAATTTTTTTGGGTAAAATAGTAACAAAACCAACTCTAACAGCCCTGACTTACCATTTTTGTCAATGTTTGATGAAGTAGAAATGGCAAATCAGCCAAATCACAAAAAAGAGAATAGATTTATTATAGTTAAGAAAATATAATATTTATTTATATTAGAGAATTTTGTTCATTAATTATTTGTGAAATATTGATCTCCAGAAAAAATTGCCAGCCCTTTTCTTTAACAACAAAAGAAAAGTAATCTAATTCCATTTGTGAAAGGGAAGGGTCTTAACCCTGGAGAATTCTCTCACTTTGTCTAATTTAGCTAATAATAATTTTTTGGAAGATATTGTCATATGTATAATAAAATATAATTATTTGAATTCTCTAATTACAATATGGTTACTCACAATGAGACCAGAGAAAATTAAAAACATTTAAACCAGTTTGTGAAGTTTAAAGAATATCTGGTTTATTAAAAAATTATTTTAAAAACAATTATAATCTGAAGATTTGCTTATCTGGAAAGCCAGTTATCCACATATTTTATTTTGCCAAGGTAGGAATAAGCACATAATTGTGAAGAAACATTCATGGCATGATGAATGAGATATTATGAGATAAATGGTATGACAACAATAATGACCTACTCTATCAAGCTCTGAAGGATCATTGGCCAACCACAGCCAAGTCAGCTGGACATGAAGCATTCCATGTTTAACTTCTTCCAAAGGAAGCCACTGGAAAAATAAATGGAGGATTTCTCAAATGTTGCAAACAGGAAATATTATTTACTCAATACAGTTCAACTCCTGGGATACGGCGTCCACAGCTTATGTTTTTTTCAGGATACGATGTGGAATACGATGTTTTCTTGGCCCCTCGTTACATTATCCCCCCATTACAGCAACAACTTCCAAAAATCAAATTAGGCGGTCGGCGCGCGTAGGACTGTGTGAGTTCACTCGCCAAGCATCACACCCATACATCACTATATGCGTCACAGCATACGTCACTACGATGCTGGTCTGCTATTGGCTGCTGCCTCTCTCTCTTTGTTAATCTCGCGCTCAGTTCAGAATCTCACGTGTGTTTCGTAAAGACTTGATCTCGTGTGAGTGCTTACGATATTGCATTTTTGTGTGAATTTCTTGCTTAATTCGGACTTTAATTCATTAGCCATGGGTCCCAAGATTGCTGGTGATGCTAAAAGGAAAAGTAAGAAGATGATTACTATGCAAACAAAGCTAGAGATAATAAAGAAATACGAAGAAGGCATGCGCATCGTAACCCTCAATAGTGTATATGGCCGTAACAAGTCAATGATAGGAACGATTATTAAGAACAAGGAAGCCATTAAAGTGAGTAAGTCTTCTAAGGGTATGACTCTCATTGCCAGTGGAAGGACCTCAATCAACCACGAGATGGAGAGGCTCCTTCTACTATAGATTTAAAAAAAAAGAAATCGCTGGTGATACTCTCACACAATCGGTAATTTTGCACAAGGCCAGCACCATCTTTACCGATCTCGTAGAAGCCGAGAGAGAGGACGGAGATGAAGGAACATTGCAACAAGCCCCCCCCCAGAGTTCAAGGTTTCGCATGGCTGGTTTGATCAGTTCAAGAAGAGGACTGGTATTCACTCAGTCGTTAGGCATGGAGAGGCGGCAAGTTCGGACAAGAAAGCGGCAGACAAATTCCTCAAGAAGTTTATTTCCATAGAAGACTACATTTCTCAGCAAGTATTTAACTGTGGTGAAACGTGCCTTTTCTGGAAGAAAAGAAACTTCCTGGCCATAAACCGATGAAGGACAGACTCACCATCGCATTTCGTGCAAATTAGATAGTTCTATTCCCCACCATACGACGATTTTCACCATACGATATCAACTCCAGAACGGATTAATATCGTATGGCGGTGTACTACTGTATTTGATTGTATGCATAAAATATGTTAAAGAGATTTAAAACCATTAACTACTGTTTTTAATTAAATGATTGTTAAGGTGGAACAATAGTTATTTTTCTGTCCCACTCAGAAAGACTCAGAATGGTTCAATTTTCTCATGTTCATTTCTGTTGTGAATAAATTACAGTAAGGAAATTAATTATTACCTGTTTATGGTAGAAGGATTAAAATCATCAGAAAAAAAAATCAACCAATAAATTCAGAGGAAAGTTGCAACTTAATATATGATATGTAATGAGTGTCGTCTTATGAAATTCTTGATTTCTTTCATGGACACGTGGTGATTGGGGAAGGGTGGAGTTTAACAGGGATGACTTTCATGGACGGGTGGTTATTTGGGAGGGGTGGAGTTTAACAGTGTCACATCTGATTAACATAATTTTGTGACGTAAGGTCACATGTATGGTGGACGCGGGAAGAAAGGAGCATTTCTATTGGTTGAAAGTGTTGGGCGAACAGTTGTGTGTAGACTTCCGACGAGGGAAGGTTGTATCGTGTATACTTAAGATTTCCACGTCATATTACCTCAAATGATTCTTATGTGTACAATATATATATATATTAAAGTTGTTTTGGATATAAAAAGTTCTTCAGCTGATCATTGTGCCCTAAGAAGTAATATTGTAACAGTTAGTATAAAAAGTTATATCGTTACATTGGTGTCGAAGTAAAAGTTCCATGTGAACACTGTACAAGAGATTTCAAGAAAGACTTGAAAGAGGTTTCGTGGAAATAAGTATTGGATATTTCCAAAAAAGGAAAGTATTCTTTAAAATAAGAAATAATACCAGCTATAGTATTTTTGAATATTCAAGTTCGTAAGAAGCTGTGAATAAACTTTTGTGGTTCAATGAAAATACAAGAAGATTTCAAAATGGCGGCATAAACGGCAGATATCCGCAGTGTATAAAACTGGATCAGACTAGTTGGTTCTACGTCACATTCGACGACAGTACAAGCATACTACACAGTACTGGAATCTGGGTCGTGTAGGCTTACTGAATGGTGACACACGGTGAACATATATAGGTCGTGACGTCAACAGGCTTAATGCTAGTTGATTCCAGGAAATATTAGTAATAGTAAACATAACATCGAACCGAGAAGCTATGGACCATGGACTATTCAATGTGTTGGTGTGAATTATAAATAAAGAAACGGAATTCTTATCCATTCATTGTGTGAAGAGTTTGATTATCGCAATTTTGGATTAATGGAGTGAACTAAATTGTTTAAAAACTACTCAAAAATTGAAATTTTAACCAAGTGACTTTTATTCAAAACGATCGGACCATTTAATATATTTTGTCAATCTGAGGGAGCGTATATATAAAGTATACTAAAGATCCCGTGTGAGGATTCTTTTGTTGTCTCATCTTGTCGAAACTAGATTTCATGGTTTAGACGTGTCACTTATTTGAACTTAACATTTTGAATTCAAGATTTTTCATTTGGACGATTTATAACTTTATCAATATATATACATACATTCCTTACCGAATTGCTAGATTCATATTATTCAATCAAACAAAACATGGATCACTACAAGGAATTCACTGCCATAGCTAAAGAGATCGGACTAAAAGGAAAAGAAATGAGAGATTTCATTGAAGAAAAAGTTGCTGAAGAAAAAGAAAATCAAAGAATAGCTGAAGAAAAAGAGCAGCGAAGAAAAGCTGAAGAAGAAGAAAAAGCAAGAATAGCTGAAGAAAAAGAACAGCGAAGAAAAGCTGAAGAAGAAGAAAAAGCAAGAATAGCTGAAGAAAAAGAACAGCGAAGAAAAGCTGAAGAAAAAGAAAATCAAAGAGAAGCTGAAGAAAAAGCAAGAATTGCTAATGAAGAAGAGATGCAAAGACTCATAGTAAAAAGAGAAATTGAACAACTTGCAATCGATAAGTTAAAATTACAAAAGGAGCGAGACAGTAGTGGCCACAATCCTGGTGATGAAACAAATAGAAGGTCAGCACCAAGGGATACTATCAAAGTAAGAAAATATGATAGCCAAAAAGAAAAAATGGATGTTTATCTGGATTATTTCGAATCCATAATGGCTATGAAAGGCTATAATGAAGAAGATTGGCCAGCACAACTGATGACTCAATTAACTGGAGAAGCATTTGAAGCTTATAACAGTATAGCCAAAGAAGACAAAAGCATATATAAGAATGTCAAAAAGGCACTTCTGTGTCATTTTGGAAAGTCAGAAAATGATTATAGAAGAGAATTTCATGAAATGAGAATCAAGATGGACAAAGATCCACAGATCATAGTACATGAAGCACAAGTCAAACTAACAAAATGGCTGGAACTGACAGCAATAGATACGAGCAATCCAAAGGCCATAATAGACATGGTGTTAATTGACAAGTTTTTAGAAAATGCAACACCAACCCTATTCACATATTTGACTGACAAGAAAGTTCGTACTCAAGCAGAGCTAACAAATGCATTACGAACATTCAAAGACTCTCATCCGAATGTGGAAATGGATAAGAGACAAGACATATTTGCAGCAATACAAATTAAAAGTCAAGAAAAAAGGCAAGGTATGAGAAACCAGAGTCTGCCAAACCAAGGCAACAGACAAACTATTTGTTGGTACTGTAACAAGCCAGGACATATGGCAAGCAGTGTTACCACAATAAAGGAAAACCAAATAGGGTGTCACCTAATGACAGCTCTATAAGAAAGAAAACAGAAGAAAGATCAAGGCAAGATCATTTTGAAAACAAAGGTAGACAAGCCTGGAAAGAAAAATATCATAATTCCAAACATAGAGATTATGATCAAGATAGACAATTATGGAGAGAAAAATATAATCATAATTCCAGACACAGAGATTATGATCAAGAAAGACAATCATGGAGAGAAAGAAATAATCATAATTCCATAAATAGAGATTATAATGAAAGCAGAAGATCATGGAGAGGCAAATACAATTTTGACTCCAGAAAAAGAAATTATGATCAATCAATTCAATCATGGAGAAAGAATGAAAACCAAGACATGAATGATAGAAAAATAATAAAGTTAAATCGAGCACAGACAGAAACTAGTGACATTTTAGCCACTATTAAAAATCAAGTATATGATAAAAGGGATGAAGACCATAGTAGCAGAGAAAGAGATGGTACTAGTGAATCTGAAACCATTTGTGTGAAATCATCTGAATTAGGAAGAACAATTGGTTGTGTATTAAGCCAAATCAAAAACTTTACAGATAGAGACAATATTTTTCAGATAAAAGTTTCTGACAGTGACTCATCTGTTCCAAATTCTATTGAATTATCTGGAAGCAAAAATGACATCTCAAAAGCTAAGCAATTTATTCAAGATGCTGGAGTTGAAATTATGAATGAACATAATCGAAGTCATGGTTGGTGAACTATTGAACATTTAACAGTCTGAAGAAACATTCAAAGCCCATCGATTTGAATTCATACTCGTCAATTGAAGAATGACTATCTTTGAACTAGGCTATGCTATTAGCCGACTACAAATTTGACATTAAACCTGTGAAGGGAAAGGACAATGTGGTTGCAGACATATTAAGTAGAATGACAATAAATAAAGACACTCTGTGAACTCCTAACTGATAAAACCAGAGACTATTCAAAAGACATTCTGTGAATTACTAAATGATAACATAAGAGACTGTTTTAACATTAGTCTGTGAATTCCTAAAGGATACAAACAGAAACTGTAGTTATATTAATATTTTTATTTGTTGAACAATGGACAAGGAACAGTGTTTGAATTCCATTGGATTATTAGTTAATTTTAATAATATTGAGTGTTTAAATGTTTTAATTACACAAAATTACAGATGTGTTTAAAAGTCCATTTTCATTTTTTTCAGCACAGGTAGACTGATGCAGTCCTACAGATTTTTTCTTATTGATTCTATATCTAGAAGTTGTATGTAAGAAAATGAATGTTCATTGATGATAAATATTTGAATATAGATATAGATTGATTTGATTTTATGAAGACCAAAAATGTTGTATTTCATAAACATTTTTTTTTGAAGGATGGGGGTGAATGTCACATCTGATTAACATAATTTTGTGACGTAAGGTCACATGTATGGTGGACGCGGGAAGAAAGGAGCATTTCTATTGGTTGAAAGTGTTGGGCGAAAAGTTGTGTGTAGACTTCCGACGAGGGAAGGTTGTATCGTGTATACTTAAGATTTCCACGTCATATTACCTCAAATGATTCTTATGTGTACAATATATATATATATTAAAGTTGTTTTGGATAAATGAATTCGTCAGTGAATTATTGTGCACAAGATTAATTACTGTGAGAACGCCTACATAAAAAGAGTTACAAAGTAACATCGTTACAAACAGGGATGACCTTCATGGACGGGTGGTGATTGGGGAGGGGTGGAGTTTAACGGATGACCTTCATGGAAGGGTGGTGTTTAGTGAGGGGTGGAGTTTAACAGGGATGACCTTCATGGACTGGTGGTGATTGGGAGGTGTGGAGTTTAACAGGGATGACCTTCATGGACGGGTGGTGATTGGGGAGGGGTGGAGTTTAACGGATGACCTTCATGGAAGGGTGGTGTTTAGTGAGGGGTGGAGTTTAACAGGGATGACCTTCATGGACTGGTGGTGATTGGGGAGGTGTGGAGTTTAACAGGGATGACTTTCATGGACGGGTGGTGATTGGGGAGGGGTGGAGTTTAACAGGGATGACCTTCATGTACGGGTGGTGATTGGGGAGGGGTGGAGTTTAACGGATGACCTTCATGGAAGGGTGATGTTTACTGAGGGGTGGAGTTTAACAGGGATGACCTTCATGGACTGGTGGTGATTGGGGAGGTGTGGAGTTTAACAGGGATGACCTTCATGGACGGGTGGTGATTGGGGAGGGCTGGAGTTTAACAGGGACGACTTTCCACATGTAAATAAAATAAAATAAATTTATTATTGAAGATATGTCGTTCTGGTTCTATCTGAGCACATTTGATAAGTTTCCTCATCCAAACATTATTCTTTTAATTTCTTAAAATGATATGTCATAAATTTTTTAAAAAAAATTTGGCATCTACACTTTGGTCCAATAGCATGACTGAACCTCTCGGACTATGTAATGTTTCATAAAATGACTTACCACATCATCAAAGCCGCTAAAACAAATCTGTGACAACTCTATGCTCACACTGTGGAGTACAAACATTGAAGCTCAGTTTGAAGAAATGAGTTGTTTTATCAATTTTTGACTTTATAATCCATCAAACAATTTTTGGGGGTTAAAATTGTTAAGATTTGATTGCATTACACATACTTCAACGCCAATCACAAAACATCATTTTCAGGCTAAGGACGGGTCACAACAAACTTAGGCAACACATGTTCTGCAAAGTTCAAATTGGAGAAAGCGAAATGTGCCCCTGCGGGACGGCTGCGGAAAATGTTCTCCAAAACTGCCCTCTGTGCCACCATACCCGGACAGACATATGGCCCCAGGAAGCTACCCTCGATGACAAACTCAAACGAAGATTAAGCTTGCATTACAAGTGTGAATCTAAGAGAAAAAAATATACTTACAATTGAAAACTTGCGATATATCGATTATTAATTGAAAGAGATATCTAACTTATTAAAACCATTGTGATTTAGAGCTATTTTAATACCTTTAGAAAACAAAATTTGCTCTGATTTCAACAAAATCTTGTTACACCGTTGCTCATGAAATGAGTTTTTGAAATTTAAAGAAATTTATTTGAAAAAGTGTGAGAAAACCTTAATAATAGAAACAATAAAAGAAACAAAAGCGAAACAATGAAGCATTTGTTCTTTTTAGCATGGAATTACATTTGCACATGTAACTTCTTATATTTGCAAATAGTATTCAAATTTTGAGTAATAAATAAAAAAATAAATAATATAACCCCCTTTCCAGTCAATGACGGACTATGGGGCAAGTGAAGTAGGGTTCACAAGTTTTATTTAGCCACCACTAACGAGCAAGGGATTGTGTGGCTAGCACAATGCCCCAGGAGCCTTGCTAGCACCGAGAATAGAAACCGTGACACTCTTCTGTCTCGGTTTGGCAGTCCAGCACGCTACCGCTAGACCACCGTGGCCCACTTAAAATAAAATAAATAAATAAATACAAAATAAAAGATGAGAGAATGGGCTGACTGATAAAATACCATGTAAGGTCATGCCATCCTGAAAACAAAATGACCAATCAAGGGAACAAAGTTGATGCTCACTTTCCCAAAGGGTCATCTCTACTGCCAATATCCTTGTCCATCACTTCAAGGTACAACAGCTGGCCATCAGCCTCATCCACCATCAACTCAAAAGTTTGGTTCCACTTTGGGTCCTCCGTATTATTGATTACTTTTGTCCTCACTTTTTGTGAACCGACTTTTTAAAAAAATTAAGAAAGGCACATGAAATTTTTTAAAAGATAGTTAAAATGCATGTCTTGGCCACAGCAAAATGCTCCATAAAATTCAGGGTAAAAGTTAGAGCCAGCCATTAGGAATGTCATCATAATAATAATGTCCATGATGTCAGTTGTCTAATAATATCCTCTAAACAAATTCAGTTTGAATATCTTCATCTCAATTAGACAAGACTATTAAAAATACTAAGGCTAATAAAGACCTTTCCAAGTGGGTACTCATAATCAACTTCAAAATTTTGGTAAGCAAACAAAATAATTTAAATAAGATCATATAAACTTTAAAAATACATTTCATTGGAAATATTTTAAAGAATTTGTTTAAACTTTACTATAAATTAGTAGCAGTTATTTTTACTTAATGAATCTCACTTTTTGGTGATTCATGACAAATATTGGTCTCAAATTTTTTTGTATAACTAAGGGACCAACCTTATAAATTTAAAAGAAGTTCTCAGAAGAACATGAAGCTGAAAGCTTCAGTAAAATATATTGAAATATTTGTAAGTACTAAATATTTTGACCAACTGTAAATCTTAGTTAAACATTGTAAATAACTATTACAAAAATTTGTTTGTTAAAATTTTGTTACCCATTTTACCTCTGATGATGACATAAGGATCCGAATGTCCACTTCCCATTATACTAATATCAGCTTGAATCAGATTTTTGGCCTCCAAAATTTTAATTCGGAGAATTCCCTGGAGTGGACAGAGAAAAAAATGCATTAACTAGCATTGTACGTAGTATAGCGCTTAACATAGTAGTTTAGCACAGTGCTTCTCAAACTTTTTAGTATGGCGGAACGGCAGGAATTTTTTCCATTGCACCAGGGACCGGTGTACTATTTTCCCTGCACTGACAAATTTTTTCTGTCCATCTTTTGAGAACATATTCGGACCGGCAGTGGATGGCCCACGGACCGGCACCGGTCCACGGACCACCACTTTGAGAAGCACTGGTTTAGCATTCTAGTAGCATAGTAAAGTGATGCTTTTTAAAGCTAGAATATAGTAGAATCTGCTGGATACAATGGCAATGTGTACATATAGAAATTTAGGATGGAAAATGATGTACATTTAGTTTTTACTCTAAAAAATAATAGCAGGCAACACCAAAAATTATATATATAAGAAATTTTGAAGAAAGTTTGATTTGCTATATTTTCCTAGTTTCATCTTCCACATTTGAATGGTGATTAAAAATATTTTGTGCTACCTACTTATTTTGCACCATAATTGTTATTACGGTGCATGTTTAATAAAATATTGTAATTACTGTATTATATGATAAGTAATATCAATTTAAAAAAAAACAGTATGACCAACTCAAAGGGTGAGCAATATTGTTTATTTAAATACCTGAGGTTGAGGGTGACAGAATTTATTGAAATCTAATCCTTCTGCAAGCTTAATTGGAAATCTGTTAGGCAGCACCATGAAGATGCCTATTTGCTCAAGAAGGACAGAGTGCAACTTGTGTCTAAAAGAGAAATAAGAGTAGATAGATTTGACACTATCACATCTTACGCATACTTTTTTTTATAAGTTCTTACTTTTAGAAAAATGAAGACAGTTTGAAAAAATTTAAAGTCTAATGAAGCTTAAATGTTACATAACTCATTCTCTATAATGATGTCTCACAATTCCTCTGAAAAGAAACAAACTTTTCTTTTGTTGTATTACCTAATGTTATACTGCACCAGCTGGTGGTTGTATTACCTAATGTTATACTGCACCAGCTGGTGGTTTTATTACCTAATGTTATACTGCACCAGCTGATGGTTGTATTACCTAATGTTATACTGCACCAGCTGGTGGTTGTATTACCTAATGTTATACTGCACCAGCTGGTGGTTGTATTACCTAATGTTATACTGCACCAGCTGGTGGTTGTATTACCTAATGTTATACTGCACCAGCTGGTGGTTTTATTACCTAATGTTATACTGCACCAGCTGATGGTTGTATTACCTAATGTTATACTGCACCAGCTGGTGGTTTTATTACCTAATGTTATACTGCACCAGCTGGTGGTTTTATTACCTAATGTTATACTGAACCAGCTGGTGGTTTTATTACCTAAGTTAATCACATTCCAGCTGATTGTACCATAATCTTGTATACATTTAACACCAAATTGTTACATATAGCATAACACTGAATCAATAAAGCTAACATTTTGAACTTTATGATATTCAATAAAGAAAATTATTAAGCAAACCTCAAACCAGGTAGTTCAAAGGCATTGGCAAAACCTGTCAAGTCAAAGTTCAGTTCCTGTATTGAAATTAAAGGCTAACCATAAATTAAAATTACAGCCATCTATTAAAGATATCACACACAAAAAAAAAGCTACTCTAGCAATCACAATTTCCCAAATTACAGGTGTGGCAGGCGCATAGAAGCATTCACCCATTACATAATATTGTTTAGCACTTTTTATCTTTGTTCATCCTAAAAATATAGTGAAGATAAAAAATGCACCTTTGGGAATCACAACTATAATACTTTGCTGTTGGACAGGCTTAAATCCCCTATATGGCCCTCACAAAGTTCAGTTGATTTGATATAATGATAGTTATACTCATTTGGAATATTATATTTATTTTTGCAACAAATGCTTAGTAAGTAATAGGTCCTAGAAACTTTTGTTAAAGTGAAAAAAACTAATTTATGGGCAACAAATGTAACCAGTAATAAAAAAAAACAGACAGCAAGTGTAAAATGAGATCATTTAAAGACATACAGCCTAATTAACAGTCTATTAACAGTTGTATTCCTTTCCCTGAAATTGTAAATTGATACATACTGGATTATTGAAGAAGAAGACCAAGACTCCCCCAAAGAATGGCTTGTGGTTGATTAGCGGTTTCAACACAACTCGTAATGTTCCAGAGAGCTGGTTAAATCATTTAAAAAAAAAGGTTATCACTAAATTGTCCAATGTAGGTGTGAAGGCTTTTCATAAAGTATTGTTTAAATAAGTGTCAGTGCAATACATCAGATGTAACTTTATTCATTTCTTTTAAAAATACAAACTACAAAATAAATACAAATTATTTTGAATAATAGTGCATGACTTAAATTAACATACCTTGAATTTTAAATACATGTACATGTACTACAAACTGAAAATGGTTAAAACTGTATCATAATTTACCACAAGGTCTTTAAGTCCTGCCTTCATTTTCTTGGCTATTACTCCAATTTTACAGTCGCTGTTGAAGCTATTGAGTGGAAAATTATCCTTAAACTAACGACACAAGAAAAGCTAACAATCTTACTCCAAAATACAAAGAGAATGTTCTACTTTGGAAATAGTCTGCCCTTGTAATGGAAAAAAAATTACTTCTTATAAAGTAAATATGTAATTTTAAATTACACATATTTTATATTATTATTCCATACACAAGAGTAAATATATGAATAAATGAGTTTTTAAAACTAAAGAAAAAAAAACACAAAAAAACAACACAAAGCTTATAATGCACACAGAAAATTTGGCAAAAATATATTTTAAAGTGTACCAAACAGCAAATATTAATACATATTTTAAGATGTTGAAAATCTTAGTGTAATTAAATAATAAATTTTAAATAACATCATGGCCACCGCTAATGTAATAAAATATTTTAAAACCCTTTTGAAAAACAAAAATTGGCAGAGCCACACCCTTTTTTAATTTGAAATTGAAAACTTTTCTTGCAAAGTCATCTTGATTTAAAATGTTTTTCCTTAACAGAAAAAATAAAAATACAAATAAACCAAATTTTCTGAGTCATCATGCACACCACAAGGTACAAGTGCTCTTTCAGCCATACTTAAGTTCAAGGTCCATATAGATTTCATCCTTTCTTTGCTGTGAGTAGACCTTAATACCGCCAAAGTGAGGAGGCTAAAAGAATATTTATAACTTTAGAAATTAACCTGTGTAAGGAACAATATTTTACATATTTATTTGGGTTTCATCACATAATACAATGTTCTCATAATATCTTTAAATCGTCAAACAAAATGGATCATTTTCGGTGAATTTTTATTATTTGAAAGATAAACTAGCATAATTTTTTTTTAAAAAGGGGTTTTCTTATGGAAAAATACCCTACCATTTCTTATTTATATTCTTATTATAATAAATTTATAATATGGGGCTATTGTTTAATGGATACTATTTTGGAATGGACAATTTGAAATTATTCAACATATTAGCTTAATAATTTTAAATTGAGCAATATCTAAATGAAAATAAAGAACTTAAAACAAAGTTAAATTTCTTTAAGAGCCAACAATTAATGTTAAGAATGAAAGCATTATACTGTGTCTCCAAGGTCAATTATAGTGAATCTAAATGACTGCAACTCTGGAGAGCTGTTTTGAATTGAGTGCTCTACTTGGTCTCTGAGTATACCCTCTGCATATTCAGCAATGTATGGCCACATATGGTAAATGATCTGTTAAAATAAATTGGTAAAGAAGGAATCAGAAATGAAAAATAATTAACAAACAGAAAATTGGTTAGCAATACTAGCACATTAAATGGCCATAAATCAAAATAGTTTTATGTTTTGAAGATATTTAAGCTAGTTATGTCATTAATCCCATAAAATTTATATACAAGATAAAAATGGATTCCTCATTGTTCATTAAAAAAAATTGTATAGGTTTTAAGCTTAGATTTTTGTTGTGGCAAATTTTCTGAATTGAGTAACACGACATACAAAGGTTAGCTTAAATCTGTCTATTAGTGTTAAAAAGTAACAGTTTTATTACCTTATTTAACCACTCTACCCGTTCTACAGCTGGAAAATTAACCTGTAGCAAGAAAGAGGGTTTAAAGTTTATTGGAATTTGAAAAAATACATTTAGGCTTTCAATTTCATACCACTGAAGATATTGGAAATTAAAATTGTTTAGATGGCCCTGTGCTTATTCTAAAGGCTTAAGTGCATTTATTTTATTTAAAAAAAAACAATATAAAAAAAACCAAACTATTATCTAAAACATTCCATTTACGACTACAACTACATTGTATTTTTAATATTAGATTTATTTTATCAGTTTATACTTTTCTAAGAAGAAATAACATCACAGGTTCAAAAGATTTTGAAACATTTTTGCACAACTTGGCCAAATTGATTTTGAAAAAATGAAATGGTAACACTAATTGTTCAATGACTGCAACTATTTGATTTTTTGGGGGGAGTGAAAAGAAACAGGTACTGCAGTTCAAGCTAACAAACAACAATTGACACATCTTATTTAAAAAAAATGCTTTATTTGTTCAAACAAGGTTCACATCCTTGTTGACAATTGTATTCCTGAACTTATCCCTTATCAGCGTCATATTATAGCAACTTACAAATGAATAAAATTTAACTTATTCTTAGTTTGAAAACTAAATTAATTACTGGCCATAAAATTGTTTTACTTGAATTATATTGTCAATTTTTCTAAATAAATAAAAGCTTGATTTAACAACACACTAAATTATAAGGAAATAGAAAAGCTGTTATTTAAATATTACAGCACATTAACCGAGACAGCACTTTGCATTGTAAAAAGGGTTCGATTGAAACCGATTTAGTAATCAGTAATATTATTATTATGTGTCCTTAGGTACTGTATTTCAGCAGAGCGCTCAAAAATTGCATATGGAAGTGAAATACTATTTTAATGAAATAGAAAATACTTTACAGACCAATGTGATGGGTAAAAGATAAATTCTTTTAAAATATAAAATCTTTCATTTTATATCAAGCTACTGTCACTTACCCATGATGGTAATTCTTCAATCTTAGACAAAATGACAGCTTCCTCATCTGTGGCAAGCTTTCGATACATTGTAAATTTGTTGAATTTTGTTTTAAATCGCACTTCCCTCCAAATGTATACAACCAATAGAACCCACAACCAACTAATTGATAACTTAAGATAACCAACTAGCCATACTGCAGAAAAAATACTGGCAAGTTTAAAATATTCAGATATTGATGTGATTAGAAGATTTTCCTCTTCAATGGTTATGTCGGAGACAGGGTCCTTTTCATTTGAACCCTTTCCTGACATTTTACCCAAAACTTTGGTTGCTATTTTGCTAGTCACAAATTTGCTGCAATTCTTTGTAATTTTGTTTGTTTTACAAGAATAAAGTTATTAGCAGATGTAAAAAGAGATTTTCTGTAGGCTGTGTACTGGCTTCTTGGAGACAGAATAGGACATATTAGTTATGAATTATGATTTAACATACAAAAAAAATCAATAATGAAAATATCATACTTCAATAATGTCAATATTCAAGAACATTAACTCTTTTATTAGTTATAGTTGGTGGTTGGCTAATTACTACAATTTGAAAATGAGGTAAAAATGAAAAAAATATTGTGTCATAAGAGTGTAAGGAAGGCTTCATTATCATTAAGATGAAGTATCATGTTAGGCTAGGCATTAATTAAAATATAATTTAATAGTAATGGACATAGTAAATATTATTATACTATACTAATTATGAATACTTATTTCTAAAAATTTCAAATTTGAAGGGGGTGATTTTATGCAAAGAAGGCTTTTTTTTTACTGAATAGGCTCATTAATAATTTGCATTATTATAATAAATAAAATAATAACACACTCATTAATTAGTAATTGATGGCGGCTTTTAAACTAATGTGTAGAATTAGGATGTTGCTAGTGTGTTATAAAGAAAACGACGCCGACGCCCCCAGTCATATTTGGCGCTCTTCTATAATGATTCGTCGAAAGCTGTAAAATACTAATTAACAAGTTCACATCTTGAGATGTACAGCAACAAATGAGTGAACTATTCACCTGCTGTGAATAAATGTAATTTTTACCGAGATGCTACCAGCGTTAGGCTTAGGTAAATATTTTAGGTTTATATATATTTCAGGTTTAAATAAAATCTTTAAAAAATAACCCATAAATATCCAATCAAGAATAGTTAATTCTAAAAACAAAAACGGCATACTAACTTATCAGACTTATCGCTTGTGTAATGTACTTTTAGATTTTATACTTCATTTAATATTTTGAATCTGAAGCATTCGTCTTATTTGTGGACTCTCCCCATTACCTCTCCGAAACAAATTATCTTCCGGAATCTTCCGTCTACCATAATTTTATAAAATGAACACTTCACGAGACAGACAATCATATGAACGACATTCTCACATTAAATATTTTTTTAACGAACAAGATATAAATTATTTAAAATATTTTTTAAAAATTTTAACTGAATTTCTTCTTTCGAAGCTGATATTACGTCACAAAATGACTTTCGAAAGCGTGTCGTCCACATTAAACAATCACAGAGACCGCATAATTATGTTATACAATACTTGCAATTAAAATAAAGAGCTTTGAGAAAAATTAAAGCAATGTTTAGCAAAAAGATTCACAGGACCTACATAAAATAATTTCAAAAATGTAATTAAGCGCGATTAATCTGGCCTGCTACACCAGTACGGAAATACAGAATACTCATGTTATCCCTCCTCCGTGGATATCTTCTTGGTAATATAGTGTACATAAAGATAAGATACAAACGAAAAGAAATCAATTGATGGTCCGATAACTAAAGCATTGGCGTAGACGGAGCTATGTCGAGCAGGGATAAAACTTTAGATGACGCCTATGGCGGATTAAGGGGGGGGGGCTGAACAAGCTAAAGCCAGGGGCCCCCGATGATTAGGGGCCCCCAAATTTAGTATATTTTATCAGAAAGAATGACAAATATTTGCATGAATTCCTGAAAATATAAATTAAACAAATTAATTTTAAAAAAAACTGATTTTATAGGCTCACTAAGAGAAAATATTAAAGATTATTGTTTATATTTTTAAACTTCACTTTTTTTCATCAGGCTCGTGTGGTCTGAGGTAGAAAGTCACCCTGCTGTGCAAGCGGTCACGCGATCGATTCCCGGCGTGGGCACGATTATTTTTTAAAAAAAATGTATTTTTACACTCAATTATAGGATACCGGCAAAGGGGCCGTCCATAAATGACGTCACGCACCTAAAAAAAAAGAGGGGGTCACACTTTTGTGATGATGCGTGACGAGGGGGAGGGAGGGGGGTTGAAGAAATGTGACAGTCGACGTCACATGAAAAGGGTAACAGTAAATAAAACTTCGACTGTAATATTTGGTGGCTTACAATTTATTTAATGACTTTAAAAAAAATAAAATAATAATTATTTTTTTTTAAAAACCATCAGTGCTTCTCAAAGTGCCAAAGAAATGCAATATCTGTAGGCCATCAAACGCCGGTTGACGTAAGTTATCAAGAAATGAAAATTAAAGCTAATTATAATCCCTAAGTTTGAGAACTCATAAGAGAACGTATAAAAGCGTCGTTTGATGTTGACAGCAAAGCATTTGTGATGTAGCCGCAGCTCCGTTTGGTTTTCTTACGGTAGGAATCTCCGAACCTTTTTGCCCGTTACCCCAAAATACAAGTTTATGTGTGCGTCAGGTCAGACTCAAGGTCCTGCCCACATGACTCTGGCGGGGATTTGGGGGAGCGTCGTTAGCCCCGGTGAGTTTTACAAGCATGATAAGTGTCTAAAAAATGATATGAATAGGATTATGTGTCGATATTTTAAGTCAAAACGACACGGAATATCAATTTTTTTGGGGGGGGGGTATCTATATGAAACCATTATAATAGTTTTAAGCTTGATATAATTGTTCGATTGGTTTTGGGTCTAACGCCCCTGGCCATTCTAGATATAATAGTATTCATTAACTTTATTGAATGCATCAAATTCTTGATATCACAATTCGAGAGTGACCAGATTTTCCGGGGGGCAAAGCGGGACGGGGCCCCTCGGACGTTCCCAGGTTTCTGTAGCAAAAAATCGGGACGTCTGGTCACTTGAGCGGAACATGAAGTCTGAAATCGGGACGTCTGGTCACCTTACGTGTCGGGATCACCGACAAGTCACGGGAAGGCCGTATCAAGGAGTAAAATGTAAATAACCACAGAAATCGACACACCAACTAGCTTAGCTAATAATAAAGCAATTAAAATTTATAAAAAAATTCACCGTTTTGAAAATTTAATTAAATTTAAGAAAATATTAAGTCATTCGTATACAAATCAAAATAAAACTAATTGTATTTAAAGTATTGAAAAAAAGCGGGACAAACGGGCGTCCCGCCGGGACAAGCGAGGGTCAGCGGGATATGAGGTCTGAAATCGGGGCTGTCCCGCCTAAATCAGGACGTCTGGTCACCTTACAAAACAACTTTACTTCTTAGCTCAGTTTTGAAGGCATTAATTTTAAATATCCCAGAAAGGATACTTGATTCAGTGAAGTCATGTGGATTAAGATTATTGTCACTCGTGTCAATATAAATGAAAGTAGGGTGGATTTAGGTGTCTTCATATAGTACGTAGGTAAGAAATCTACATAGTAGTCAAATTTAAAAGATGCATTTTCTGGAAGGAACCGGTTCAATAGTGGGCACATGTTCGAAGCGTACAAGTACAAATTACGGTACACATGACGTATTTTAATATATCTAGTGGATAGAAAATAAGGTGGGTTTTTGTTGTTGTTGTTTTTTGTTGTTTTTGTTTTTGTTTTTAATTTTGTCTTTTTTTTTGTCAAAGCTTTGTGACGTATTTTTGGAAAAAGGGGGGGGGGTCTAACTTTTTGTGACGACGCGTGGCGAGGGGGGGGAGGGGGGGAAATTGGCCAAAATAGCGTGACGTCATTTATGGACGGCCTCAAACAGTTATTTCTTCATATTCCATTTTTTCATGAAAAATCTTTGGCTGGGAAGGCGGACCTCTTAGTACAGACAAAGTATGTTAAAGGAACCGATGAACTATTTAGTTACAAGTTACAGTCTTATATTAGCTGCTAGCAATCATTTTATTTAAAGGGACGCTGGCTGGATAGGGCCCCAGTTTGAATTGCAGCCAGGGGCCCCGTGCAGTCTTAATCCGCCCCTGGATGACGCGATATTTGCCAACATTATAATAAACAAGAACATCTAAATGATTTAAAATGGCTAGTATTAAATTTGTAGAAGCCTAGTAATATTGCATCGATTGGATTATTATCCTCTAAACCTTTTGACAAATAGTCTATTACATTAATAAATTAGGTTTCACATGAACCATTTTGATTTGGATACATGACATTATGTTTGTAAAGGTGATTAGCTATACTACTCTATAATTTGTGTTCTAGTAATTTACAAGTAAGGCTAGTAAGGGACAATTATAGACAAATACCAGGTTCTGTTTTATCCCATTTCTTGTAAAAACAATGGGCTGGCAACATATGCTAGTTTCCCATCATTATTGTAGAGCTGCTTGAAAAAGATCTTCAAGAATTGGGGGCAGTTCATTGTTTATTTCTATGAGTAATCTAGCTGATAATTCATCCTGATCAGATGCTTTGTTTGTTTTAAGTTTGTTAGGAGTTTATCTATGCATCTTTTGTATGCAGTGGTCCTTAACCTGGGTTCGATGGAACCCCAGGGGTTCGGTGAGTCAGTCTCAAGGGTTCGGTGAAGGTCAAGAAACAGCCGACTCATATGATTCGTGATGAGCTCCGATTGACCATTGTTAAGAAAGGTTCTGTGAACGCACATATGAAACTGGTGGGGTTCAGTACCCCCTACAAGGTTCATAACCACTGTTCTACAATAATATTACACATTTCTTTTATTTCATTTAAGTTTATTGAGACGTCCTTGTCTTCTGAGGCTAAACATGTTGATGCGGATATGTTGAGGATGTTAGCTCGGTCTCGTAATCATTATAGGCTCTATTGCTTGGGCTTTTAGTAAGGCTACTCCCACTCATTATCATTATAGGCTCTATTGTTTTGGCCTTTTAGTGATGCTACTCCTGCTCTTAATGATTATAGGCTCGATTTTTTTGGCCTGGCTACTCCTGTGGGTTCCATTTTTAAAGAATTAATAATAGATATCATATTTTTATTGTTGTCTTTATAAATAACTCTGTTTACATATTAGTTTTGGAGACTTCTGCTAAGTTTTTGAATTAAGCGTAACACGGACAATGTCACCCCTGTGTTAATTCTGGAGTGTTTTTAAAAATAAATTTTTATATCCCACATAGTAAACTTTTTATTAGTCAAACAGTATTTAAAATATGTTATATCCAATATTTTTCCATGTCCTTAAGCTGGACTCCTTAGTTATCCAACACTCGCCCCATTTGTGCACCCCCTTAACCTCTTTGCAAAGCAATCGAAAATATTTCCAACAAGAACGACCCGCGGCGTAGCATTCGCCGCACTTTGCTTATCATAGATAGTGCAAAGAACGGGGGAGGGGGGTGTTAGAGAACGGACATAAACAGCAGCGCAAAGTAATGAAAATAATAGCGAGTCAACGTGGAGACATGCGCATTGAGGTTGTTGTTACCCGCCCCCCCCCCTTTATTACTTCCACCCCTTAAACACAAACTGTGATTGGCCGACCCTAGCGAGGGTTAGTCATGTTTAGGGTTGTTAATTGCGTGTTGTTTTTTTATTTGGCTAACCGATTATCGATTATGTAACTCCGATTTTAAACCGATTATCGTTTTATAGCTGACTTCAAAGAAATTAGGGGTATACCGGATTTTGCCTGCGGCTCCGGCAAATCGGGAATCCGGCCATATTTACAAACCCGGCTCCGGCAGAAATATGCTTCATAAATCCGGCCAAATCCGACTTGCCGGGTTTGCGATATAATATATATTAATTATAGCTCCGGAAAATCTGAAATCCGGCATTTTTTACAAATCCGGCTTCGGCTCCAGTCGGATTTCACTTCATAAATCCGGCCGAATCAAATTCGATTATTTGTTTGTGAAATTTAAAAGCGATTGTCGCTTTCAAATCCGATTATCGTTTAACAGTCTTAGTCATGTTGGAAATAGGGGGAAAAGAACGGGCAGAAATAAATTTTTTTAAAAATTTGGTTTTGATCCCAGGACTATCCGCGTGCAAGGCAGACGTGATAACCACTACACTACGAATCACATGTTATTCTGTGAAGGAAAAACGCGACTGAACGCCAAGTGAACGCAAGAAGCTCTGTTGCCACCCACCCACGACACCCTCATTTTTTCCTATCCCAACACACTTGCCAACAGTGATTTTTCGACCCAAACGAGGGTCATTCGTCAAGCTAATTTGCACATGGTCGTTTAGGAGAAATATATATATATATATATATATATATATATATATATATATATATATATATATATTATATATATATATATATAATATATATATATATATATATATATATAATATATATATATATATATATATATATAGTTTGTCCCGGAAAAACGAATGACTATTTTATCGGCAGCAAGCAATAGAATAAAACAACCCCGTAAAAACAAAGTTTTTGACTATAAATTCCTTATATATGAGACATAACTAAAAGTATTGATTATGTTCAAACGCGACAAACATTTACAGACTGAAACCGAAATTATCTCCCCTGGCTTTAAAACTGGGGGGAGGGGGTGTGGACATGGACGGGTGGCGTCAACGCGTTCACTCAACTCCAGGTGGTTTACCTTGTTAAAACACGACATGTGTTCACTGGTGGCTGGCGTGAAGTCAAGTGACCCGTAAAATGTAAACAATAGCGACTTCTACATATAGTTTTATATAGAATATAGATAAACTAAAAATGCATTAATTTAATTACGGTACGTTCGATCAATCTGAAATTTTGATACGATGCATTGTTAGGTGACACGGGTCCGTTTGCCAAATTTCAGCTCGATAGCATGACGGGAAGTGGGTCCTTTTTGACTTCTGTTTTTCCGCGGTGCCCGCCCAAGAGACGGCGGTGAAGTTAATATAAGGGATTTAAAAAAAACAAACCCGTAAAAATAAAGTTTTTGACTATAAATCCCTTATATATGAGACAGAACTAAAAGTATTGATTATGTTCCAACGCTAAAAACATTTACAGACTGACACCGAGTGATGTCCCTTGTCTTTAATAATTGGGGTAGGACGTGAGGGGGTGTCGGCACGACGGTCGGCGTCAACTCAAACTCTCATGTGGAAGTGGAAGAAAAAAACAATAACAAACCGTGAATTTGAATTACATACCTCATATAAGGATAAACTAAAAATGCATTAATTTAATTACGGTACGTTCGATCGATCTGAAATTTTGATACGATGCATTGTTAGGTTAGACGGGTCCGTGTGCCAAATTTTAGCTCGATCGGATCACGGGAAGTGGGTCATTTTTTGACTTTTGTTTTTCCGCCCGCCCAAGACAGAGAGAGACGGCCGCGAAGTTAATATAAGGGATTTAAAAAACAAACCCGTAAAACAAAGTTTTTGACTATAAATCCATTATATATGAGACATAACTAACAGAATTGATTATTTTCAAACGCTACAAACATTTACTCACTGAATCTGTCTTAACTCAACATTGCTTCATAACCCTGGGTGGGGGTGGGGTGGGGGGGAGAGGGGAAAAGTCTGGTCTTCGATCGCTTGACCGAGCTCAGCGTGACACGTAAAATGTAAACAAAAGCACGCCGGTGCTTCGATGGGTCGCCTCAACGCGTCAACTCAAACTTTCACGTGAAAAAAAACAACAACAAACAGTGAGTTTGAATTACATAGGTTATATAAGGATAAACTAAAAATGCATTAATTTAATTACGGTACGTTCGATCGATTTGAAATTTTGATACGATGCATTGTTAGGTGACACGGGTCCGTGTGCCACAATTTCAGCCCGATCGCATCTCGGGAAGTGGGTCATTTTTGATTTTTGTTTTTCCGCCCGCCCAGACAGACAGACAGAGATGACCGGCGGTGAAGTTAATATAAGGGATTTAAAAATTACCTCTTGCTATTTATATTTAGGTCAAGGCAACTTTTAGTAGAAACAATTTATACTAACAAGTCAAAATGTTTTATGGCAATAACTTCCATGTAAACCCCCCCCCCACCATTAAAATTACGTTGACCTCCAAAAGTAATTTAACACACGAGAAGCTGATAAAACATAATTGCAAAAATTATACAGAAGATTATTTCGTCCTACGCTTATCTATGGTTTGTGTCTAGTCTAGGGTTGTTAAACGATAATCGGAAATCTGATTATCGGTCTTAAGAGCGATAATCGGTTTTAAAATTTACAAAACGATAATCAAATTTAATTTTAAAAAAAAATCATTTCAGTACTGAAAATTTCAAAAATTTCATTTTCATCAAATATGGCCGCCAAGGCCAGGGTGTGTTTATTTATATCATAAGTTTTGAGCGCTACGTGCAGTATGTTGGTAAATTATTACATTTATTGTTTGGCGAAAAGTGTGACGTCATTAAGTTCATTGATGTCCGATATCGACAAAAATAGAAGTAATAAATGCAGTCTATATTGTCGAAATTATGATGTAGGCTACACATCAAATGCAATTCCCCACATTGCGTATTGCGTGACATCATTTCATTAATTCCACATTTTCCACATCTTCGCCAGGCGTAGAAACAGCTCTGCGTGGGACGGGATTTATTAATTCAACGAAAACTGTGACGTCTTTCCCTTATTCCAAGTCATATTCGCCTTATAAGAATGTATTTCTATGAAATCAGCGGTAAAACGATAACCGGTTTAAAATCGGATTTACAAAAGCAATAATCGGTTTGCCAAAAAAAATAAAATAAAAAAATAAATAAATAAATTAACAACCCTAGTCTAGTCCTGCATTCTTTTTAGAGTTTTAAATGTTGATAAAGTGTTGGTTTTACTGGTTTCTTCAGGTACCCCATTCCATGCCCGAATTCCGAACGGGAAGAACAAGAATTTGTATATGTTTATTCTTGCATATGGAATAAGAAAGGTGTTTTTACCCTTATGTCTATCTGAGGGTTATATTAAGTTATCTTTGTGTTGTATTTCTAAATTAGAATTAATTGCTTTATGAATAATCACTAGTTTACTCTTGGTTCTTCTATCCTCTAGTGCAGGGGTCGGGAAACGTTTTGTGTGAGAGAGCCATAAACACCACATATTTTGAAAAGTAATTCTATGAGAGCCATACATTATGTTTAAAACTTAAAATTCAAGTAAATGTGTGCATTTTGTGTAATTTCAACACTTAAAGTACAATAATTATGTCTCTGAATTCTTTTTAATAGCATTGTTATGCTGTTTTTTTAAAATCTGCAATTAATATGTAGATCAAATGAGTCTGAATAAACTTTTTTTTTAATAATCGAAAATTTTTCTGAGAGCCATATGCAGCCATCAATAGAGCCACATCTGGCTCGCGAGCCATGGTTTCCCGACCCCTGTTCTAGTGTTTCAAGGTTTAATGATTTAACTAATGGTGTTATTCTTGTCAGTTTTGAATATTCTCCAGTAATGAAACTGGCAGCTCTCTTTTGAATTTGTTCTAGTTTATCAATGTTTTCTTTAGTGGATGGGTCCCATACAGAAGATGCATATTCTCTTACAGGTCTCACCAAATATTATATTTCACAACAGTTTTTATTTCTTACCTCCTAAAGTGAAGGCGTATAGGCTCTTAACGGATTTAACAAATATTGATGAGCGAAAATGCTCTGCCTCTATATCTCGATTCACAACTCGCGGTGCCATGTAATTTCAATACATCGAAAAGTTCCGCGATTTCAAGTTCTTTCCTTAATTTTAGTTATCTGGGATGAAATGAATTAGGTTATTGATGACTTAAAAGAATTAGAAACAAAGGCAACATTTAACTCAAGTTAATAGAAAAATTGTTATAAAAAAACAGGCCACACACAACCTGAGCACACATTTTCGAAGACTTGCATCAGTGGGTCATTGTTTAAATCTACCGTAATACTTTCGTTTCTCCTTGCAGAAAACAAAGACGGTTAGGAAGGATTATGTGTTCTTGCAATTTATAGATAGCTTACACAGTGGCGTAGCTATAACTTTTGCCTCCCAGGGGCGGTCTCCTATTTGCCGCCCTTTTTAGGGGCCGTCCATAAATGACGTCACGCACCTGGGGGGAGGGGAGTCACACAATTGTGACGATGTGTGACGAGGGGGGGATTTATATATATATATATAAACAGAAATTTTTTAATCTGCACTTTATGGAATTCTTGAAATTTATAAAGAGATTTAAAAGGTTACATATTTAAATTCACATATACACATTGTATGGCGTCGTAAAAATTTTGGTTTAACCCTATAATTTGGATTCTGACAAGTCAAGTATAAATTAAGGAATTTACTTAAATTCATGTTTTGTCATTTAACTTAACTCTAGTTTGATTTTTTGTATTAAGTTGGGGGTGAGTGGAGGGGTTTATTTCATGCCACCTCTGCTAGACGCCTGTGCCGGATTTCTGCCTTGGCCTACAAGGCCCCGGCCTTGGGGCCCAGCCAGCCTAGGGGCCCCGGTGGCTAAATCTTTACATAAGCTCAAAAGCCTGGCTTGCATTATCAAAAAGCTTTATCTAAAGTAATAATATAGTAAACATTTTTACCACAGATTGACAGAACAGAGCGCTCATAATATAACTTACAGCCCAGCGCGCAACAAAGCTAGAATTATTAGGGCTCTTCGTTTGCCCACTCTCTCGCCTGCAGTATCCACGCACAGAAGAAAGTTCGTCGTATGATTCTATACATTTTATAGAGTAACGTAACTATAGTAACATAAACTGTATTATTCTGATGTTTATTAAAGTCATTTAAGTCGATTAAAAAATTATATGTTCTGTACTAGTGCATTTTCTTTGCTAAATTTACAAAAATGCTGATGAAGGTTGGGGGCCCAAATGTCAAGTACCTGGGGGCTCTCGGGCCTGCTTGACGCTGTGTTATCTCTAAAGATAATTTCAAATCTTTAAAGCTACTTCAAAAAAAAATTTGAAGGAAAGTTGACTATTACGAAACGCTTATCTTGGGATTTTCACCCACATACGAAAGTGTTCTTCTAGCCCGTAATATTTTAATATCGTCCTCGGCATTCCATTTAACTCCAAGAACAAAATGTGCACGGGGGAATTTTAAAACTGAAAACTTGTCACAAATATCCCGTTTAAAGTTCCTGGTCTTTTGTTCAAGCTCACCATCTTTTTTATTTTTTATTTTTATTTTTTAATTTTTTTAAAATTATTTTTTTAATTATTAGAATCCAGGGTCTTTTGTTCAATGTCATTGTCCTTTATTCAAATACGTGGGCTTTTGTTATAGCTCAATGTCTTTTATTTAGGCTACATGTCTCGCACAGGAAAACAATAACATGATAATTAGAGCGCCAAGTCCGTAGGAGTGTTTTTGTTGTTAAAGGCATCCATACATTTGCTCGTTGATAATGCAGTGTATCGCTGCCTGTCACGTTTATTGAGGAAACAAAGACAAACTTTCAAAGTGAAGTATTAAGTTCAGCTTGATAAATAATATATCTGCCGAAAGGAAATGTAACTGTTTTCAATATGAATTTTTAAATTTAGGAAATTTTCTGTTTAAATTTTTTTTTACATCGTCGGAACGAGAGGAATTAGGTGAGTGCATACACTATACACTATGATGGCTTTACGTATAGAACGATACTTAATCCAGAATCTAAAATTTCATTTTTTATGCATGTGATAATTTTGCTTCCGTCTATACAAAAGCACGTTTCTTCGGACCCCAGCAACCTTAAGACATCTAAAACTATCCACGTGTTATACGTAAGTGTAGAACAATGCAAGTGCATGTAAGTCGATCACACTGACTCATATTTTTTCCCATCACGATAAGTGATAGCAATCAGAAAATGAAATAAATAAAAGGTAATTAACAAAACATTAAAAGCTATGAAAATAGCTCATGAGCTAGAAATTATATAGCTTTAAAAACTTTCTTTAGAAGGTTATTGTTCGAATATAATATTTCATTCGTCGATTACAGAATGGAAAGACGCTTTGGAAGGGGATACGTCTACGCCATGATTAAAGGCATTGCAATAAATTGAAAGCGTACAAGCGATTGGCTCACTAACCACTTGGTCACGGGACATCACATCACGGCAACAATACGAGGGTGTCGGAGAGTTCAACTCAACCAACGCACAAACCATGTTTATGTCGGTATCTCTTCACTTGCTCCTATATTCGCTCAACGTTCAGATAGCAAATTGCGGTTATTTGTATTTTAAGGACAGGATGATTTCAAATCAAGACAACTATTCCAGCAGTTTTGTTTCAAAAGGGGGATACCATTCACCATCAGAAATCAATCCAAGTTTAAACGAGACACACGTAGATCAGCTTATGAACCACAGCGATGTGGATGGTTTAGATCAGATCGAACAGTTTCTGGCGAAATCTACGCCAGCTGATTTCTTAAACAACTGCACACAGTTTCCAGTGTTTGAATCTCTACTCCAAGTCCTAACAAACGTAAATAGCTTTGAAATATGTCAAGAGAATGCTTCGATGACAAAACGTCTGGAATTTTTTTTAAACGGACACAAACTTAATGAATTACAAAAGGACATTTCTAAGGACAACGATACGGACTCTACGTGGAATGGAGAAACAGAAACCATGCCGGGGAATGCAGCGACGTCACAAGATAGTTTAATGAATGATGACCAAACCAAGCTGCAATCAAACGAACATAAAGCTGCCTACTTCAGCCCTGAAGCCACCCTAAACAGGATGAATTATTATCTGGACGTATATATTCAACCTGGTTTGGGTCTTTGCGGTGTGCCCGGAAATATCTACATCAGCATTCGCATCGCCCGCAACGGGCTCTCAAAGCGTACCAACATTTTGTTTCTGGCTTTGGCCGTTTCAAGCGTTTTAAACTTGTTCACCTGCATCAATATCGCGTCAATCATTCGATGGTTCCCGAAGAAGATCCGCCCAGATATTTACATGTGGGAGTACACGGAAGGTCAATACGGCGCCACAAGACTCTGTTTTGAGATAACCCGAGTGTGCCTTTGTATGAGCTGGCTAGGCGGTGAGCTCTTCTCCACCATCTGTGTATGCTGCACGATAGAACGTTTGGTCACTCTGTACTTCCCAAAAGAAGCCGCGACATTGCTGGCGCCGGTGGTGGTAAAACTTGCAGTTGTGGTCACGCTCATTTTTTGGCTTCCTCAAGCTGTTATGTTCGGGCTGTCGATGGTGACTTTTACCGAGTTTCTCCCAGAGCTTAAAGTTTATACTTTAGGTTTTAAAATTATTCATAATCCCACCGAAGTGATTTTAGAAAAAATATTCGATTTCCTAAGCGGGTTATTACCCTTGGTAATTATTGTCTTGGGAATGGTTCTCATAATTTTCAAATTACGGAAACGGGCCGTGGGAAAAAAAACACGCGAACGTGATTGTGTCACTACGTGTGTGGAGGAGGGTGCTGCTTTGAACATAACTTTATCTGTCGGGGTAACGTTTTGCATCACACGCGGTTTTACCATCCTCCCCCTTATGTACACGTTTGACAAATTGGCTGAAGGGATAATATTCTGGCGTATGGTGAAGTTAATGGAGCACATGAGCAGCGTCACGTATTACATAATTTGTTTAGCCTGTTATAAATAAAAAAAACCGAACAAAAAATTGGTTAGCCCCGATTAAGATCTAGCCTACATCATTAAAAAATATATATTTCATTATTGAGAGCAGAAGTTAAAATATATTTCAGAATGTGATTCATGCTAATACATTAACTTTTTCAAAAGACAGCCCACACCTATTATACGACTCTTTAATCCACACACGGTTCACTAACACCGCGTTGAATAGTGCGAGGTCTAAAATGGTGGATATGGGTTTACTTAGATTCGCGGGGTTTACATTACGTCTGAGTAGATTTAGATCGAGAACGACGAAGTTACACTCTGTGTTGACCAAAACAGAATAGTTCTGATTACCGAACCGAAAACAAAAGCGAAACAATATTTCTGATAACGAAACAAAACGACATATCTGTAGCTGTTAATAACAGAAAAAAATTGATGAAAATGACAAGTCAATACTTATGTAAGAAACTTTTATTAATTCAGTGGCGTGTGCCACCATAACAGATGCCTGAGGTAATGTCTCAAACACTCGACTGACAAAAAATATCCACCTCCTCAATGAAAAAGAAAACTCTGGTTAAAAATCATTTATTTTTTAAAAAAAGTGTTATGCTTTATTTTATAGCATTTGAAAGGTGCGACGAGTTTATTTTAATTACATAACCTCAGAACGCAACACCCTCCTCGGTGTTTATAAATGTGTAGACCTTTACTAGAATTTGCTAAACTTTTTTTTTGCACTTATTCCCTAAAGTTCCAAATAGTTCAAGAAGATTACGATCTTGTGCATTCTATGGCTACCAACATAGATATGAAAACGCACTGTTGTTGAAAGCTCTTGTATTATCGTGAATGGGGTGTGATGAGACTGACGTATTCCCTGCTGCATCGCGAAACTCTTTAAGAATTGTAAAATAAAACGGCATCTAAATCTTAAGTCTTTCTCAAATTCAAAAATTAAATTACTTTCAAACTTCAGCCCGTGGCTTGATCGAGTCGAGTTTATTCAAGTGAGCTGTCCTTACCCGTAGAATTACGTGTGTGTGTTTATATGCATTACATTGATGTTCTTGACAGATGGCCATTGACCATTTATTTAAACAATCATTGACATTACAATGTCTCTTATAAATGGCAATTAATTACATATCTATGTTTGTCACACAATGATGGTCGTTATTGCTGTCTTTTCGTGGTAAATAATTGAATAATAAAGGAAAATTGATGACCTTAATATATATATATATATATTTTATATATATATATATATATATATATATATATATATATATATATATATATATATATATATATATATATATATATATATATATATATATATATATATATATATATACATGTGTGTGTAATTTCCTTTTGTTATATATAAGTGTGTGTGTGCGCGTGTATGTGTGTGTTTGTGTGATAGCCCAATGGTTCACGATTATCCTTCGAGTATTTTTCTGGATTTTATAAACCATAGAGTGTGTCATACTATAAAGTTGTTTGCATGATTTTTACTACTGCCAAAACTCTGATGCAAACCAGTAATGTGTTACTGATTTTGGTTTCGACTGATCTGTCAGCCGTGTTTTAAAAGCAAAGGGCGTCGCATTTAAAATGTATGCGTATACGAGTAGCTGTGGCGCTTCTGCATAACGGAACGTGAATGCGTGTGCAGTGAGCCATGACTGGCCGCATTGAAAGGGTTCCTAGTCAACTCGCAACTACCAAGGACATGTACTGTCTCGTTCACTTTATTCTTGGAATGGGTGGTCGATATCCAAAGGATCGAAAGTAAAATATTGATTATCACTGAATGAGAATTAGTAAAAAGTGGAAAAAAGTAAGTAAGGGATTGCGTTTAGGTCAAATTGTAGAAAACTCAGTGGTCTGTTACATGATTACCTTCAAACCATTTTGCTCAAATTGTGGTGCGGCTTTTAACATGACCCAAGTGACTATGTAAGCATGGCGAATTTAAATACTTATATTGAAGTGGAAAGAATCAGAACATAACCTCAATGCAGCATCTAGTTTCTTTATGATTTATTCTGATTTCTAACTGTGTAGATAAAAATGAGACTGTGTCAAACCAGTGTCCAGGTGAGTTTACAGATATTGCAAATAATATTTGGCCTTCCGATCATTAGACATTATTTCACAGTGCAATTTTGCTGACTTGCGTTTTGTGTGTTTGAGCGTGAGTGCGAGTGTTTTTTTGGCACAAGCCTGTGTGTGTGAACGCATGCAAACTCTGTTTTAAATAATGAGTCACGTAAAAGGTGACATTTTTATCTTCATAAAAATTTTCTACATCTCTGAATAAACTGTAATGTGCATTAAACTTTGTTAACATTGTGTAATAGAGTAGAGAAAAATAAATGAATTCATTATGATCTGGAGCAAAGAGTGCAATATAATCTGATGGTTTATGGTCTGCCCTTCTGTTCAACATTCGGTTGTTTAGTAATTGAAAAGAAGTTGGAATTTGAAACTTAAAAGGGCTTGAATAAAAATTAAAAATAATTTTTAAATTCTCTTTTTGTTTTTCAGATTCTAATTGAAAATATTAAACAAAAAAACAAAAAAACAATCTAACACATTTTACTAAGTAATGAATTATGCGTATTTTATAGCATGGATATTCCTGTGAGTGTGACGCTCAGTCAGGCTCGACAGCTCCGTAAGTTAAAACAATCTACATTACCTCCCCTCCTTTGAATATACTACTAATAATAGTAAATAGTAATATTAATAATAATAACAATAGTAATGCTAAATTTATTAACTATTCATGTTGCATATCATGTTTGTATTTTTATAAAATTTATATACAGTAACATTAAGTTACAGTATCATTAAATACACATTTTTCGCTTATATATTATAATGCAAGCATGAAAACCATCTTTGAATTTTTTAAATTTTTAACTGAACATCTCATAACGTTACTTACAATCCCATATTACGCACATTTTCCACAAATGGTCTATTGACGATTGTTATATAAATTTATGACCCTTTTATACATTAACTATTACTTTGGAAACATGACTAAACGTTATTATGTAATAAAGTTAGCCTGTCGACTTAAATATATATATATATATATATATATATATATATACAGATATATATATATATTAAATAATTATTGCGACACATAACATTACAACTGACATAATATATTAATATATATATATATATATATATATATATATATATATTATGTCAGTTGTAATGTTATGTGTCGCAATAATTATTTAAAATCGCAAGTTAATCTACACTCTTCTGTAAACAAAAATACACTACCAAATCAAGCATTCAATGAAAGTAAGCCAAGGATGCAATAACATCCCTTATAGAAAGAGTGTCCGTTTTTATATAGAATAGGATGAGGTACTCTGTCTCGAGAATTTTTTTACTCTAAGGTATTTACAGGAAAAAAAAACGTAAATCACTATTAACAATTTTTAGGATCGTCAATGCTGGTAACGTGGATGTCAATGGAAACCATCGAGAGGATATTTCTAGGCTGCAATACTCCCACGGTGCCAAGGTACAGCGTTGGTCTCAGCATTTTTTCCCCCTTAAACTTAAAAAAACTAAACAATTTATTTGCATGTCGGTTAGTTTTTCTTTATTTTTTATTTTTAGATTTACTCCCAGCATCAGCGCCATAATATATATTAACATATATCATATATAGTTATTTTGTTTTGTAGGTGGCGGGGTAGGGACTTAGAGTGAGGGATGCAGAGGAGAGTTGAAACTTGTTAAAGGACCGTCCATAAATGACGTCATGCGATTTTGGCCGATTTTTACCCCCTTCGACCCTGGTCAAACGTCGTCACAAAAAGTTAGACCCCCCCCTCAAATATGACGTCACAAAGCTTTGCCCCCACTCCCCTAAAAACCGTATTTCCTATACATTCCAAAAAAAAGAGTCCAAGTTTCATAGAAAATGATAAATAAATTACCAGTAATAATTAAATAGCTTACAAAAGAAGAAACGATATTAAGGGCCCCGGCCCCAAAATGAGTGATAATTTAGTTTTTTTACTGGAAATCCACTCAAGCTATAGAAAAGAAATTAGTTGCCTTCGAAAACAAATGCCTCCGAAAGATTTTGAATATAAAATGGAGAGATTTTAAATCAAATGAAACAATAAGAGAAGAAACCAACCAAGAATATGTGTCAACTTTTATTAGGAGAATACGTTGGAATTATATCGGTCATGTTCTTCGAATGGATGAGAGAAGACTCCCAAGTCAGGCCTTTATATGGACACTTTATATGAAAACAAGGAAGACCAAAGGAAACCCTACGTAGAACAATCAAAAGAGAAAGCTCAACCATGGGTCTAAGAAATAATCAAGACTTAATACAATTGGCGACGGATCGTCGTAAATGGAAATCCATGACTTCTGCCCTATATGCCGTCTTCGGCCCGAGAGGAAATAACTAACTAACTCAAGCCATATTTCTGAATATCGTGTAAAATTGAATAAGTAATACAATTATTAGCGCTCAGTAAAAAAAGACGTTTGGGGCCCCCCAGCACCGAGGGAATGGACATTAGGAGTTCAGTGCCCCATAGTAATTATATATAGGCTCTTAAGTTTTTATATACTAAGTTCGGTCAAAATACAGTTATATTCTCATTATCTAACGCTTAGACTACTTTTTATATAGCTCACATAAGCAAAAAAGGACATAATGGGCCCCCGGCGCCCCATGAGGGTTAAATTGAGAAAAAAGTTGCCAGTTACCATCCCGGCAGCATGCGCAAGTCTCAAACATTTCATGACGATTGGATGAATTGTTTAGTCAGCTATAAAGGACGAGGACACAGACACAAAGACTTACTTTCATTTTTATATATATAGATATATACGTTGTATGTTAAATATTTACTAAAAAGCAGTTGATGCTGAATTCTTGTCAGCACTAAGCTAAACAATCAATTATTACAAAAATGATATTAATTATTAAAGTTAAACCAAACTAGTGACGCACCACAAGAAAATTGGCATTAAAATTATTATTTTTGGGAAAAAAATAAAATAAATAAATAGTCATACGCTTTCAGACACTTGAAATATCTTAGAAATTTGCTTGTTATTTGTTGTCTCGTCCAGTATCTGTTTCTTTACCGAACCAAATGTGAGCCGCTTGATGTAACAAGTGCAATGGGACTCAATCTACCCGGCCTTGTAGTGACTATTGAGGGCCAAACAGGAGTTGACCTAGATCCCGAAGTTAGGCAAGCAGTGAAACGAGGTCTTGATTCCTTAACCAGCAATTCAGGTAAATGTTTGAATGGCAACACAGAAAATAGACAATATTGCAATGTTATTGATTGATCAAATGACAATGTTGCAATGTTATTGATTGATCAAATGACAATGTTGCAATGTTATTGATTGATCACATGACAATGTTGCAATGTTATTGATTGATCAAATGACAATATTGCAATGTTATTGATTGATCACATGACAATGTTGCAATGTTATTGATTGATCAAATGACAATGTTGCAATGTTATTGATTGATCACATGACAATGTTGCAATGTTATTGATTGATCACATGACAATATTGCAATGTTATTGATTGATCACATGACAATGTTGCAATGCTATTGATTGATAAAATGAAAACAGAAGCTTAGAAATTATTTCCTGTCCTTAAAAGATTGAAAAGTTCAAACTTTGTATCGATAGTTTATCAGTCTGTAATAGCCAGTTATTAAAGAAATATTTTACGCAGTGTTCACAAACTTACGCCCACTTTTTTTTACCCGTGCAGAATTTGAAAATATCATTTTTTTTAAAAACTTAAAAAACTAATCCTACAAAATGTTATTTTTATTATGTAATACCTGAAAAAAATAAAGACAAATAATTTATGGTTTCAACAAAAAACTAGTTAAAACTTAAAAAAAAATCTTCTAAAAATTGTAGCTGCCGGAGAAACCTGTTAGAAAAAGCGACGTCAATCAATCACTTTGCGTACGATAGATGTTGGTATAGTTGGTACCATTTATTCCGCGAATTTCTGGTGTCACCTTCCACGTTCTTCTTAGTCGGAATCCGTCCCTTCCCCTCCCCGACTTGTGTTAATTCTTATTTATAAGAGAGTGTCAAAAAAAAATCCAAGTAAATTCTAACTGCCACGGCACATAGTTAACCACAAGCAACTTCTGCATTTATTTTTTATTTTTACACACAGAGTGTAAAGAAAAAACTGAGTGAATTATTGTCTAAACTGTTAAAACTTAGCTGTCTCTGTCCCCAACGCAGCATCAAATTACCGTTGTTACCATTTTGGATTTCTACTGACGCAATATAAACCCCAGAAAGACTGTTTCATTTTAAACGAAGAATAGCTTGTAAATACTGGCTATTTATTTTAAAAATAAAGTAAGTGGGATATATTCCAGGAAGTAACGTTCAGTTCTTGTGTGGGTGTAAACTTTTAACATTGAAGAATTCTCCCCACCCCTCCACCACCTCCCCCCACACACAAAAGAAAAAAAAGATTTAAAAAATACTTATTGGTTTTTGTTTTTCAAGAGACTTCATATTTGTTGGGTAAAAAATTATAACTAATGAATATATAAAAAGGTGAAAATTATTGCCATAAATGAAAAAAGGACGTTTGTAATTACGTGAAGCAATATGATACAAATATAAATGTAATTAGTATAAGGATGTGGTTTTCAAGATTTAAAATGTTTACTCAGTATAAGGCATTTTAAATTCTGGATTTTTCGGCGTCCCGTACTTTGGCCCCGAGACCGAAGTTAATAAGAAAAAAAAACGAACTAGACTTTCCGGTGCACGACTCGCTCTTGTTACAACCTGATCTTGCTACAACCTGATCTTGCTACAACCTGATCTTGCTACAACCTGATCTAGCTACAACCTGATCTTGTTACAACCCGATCTTGTTACAACCTGATTTTGTTACAACCTGATCTTGTTACAACCTGATCTTGTTACAACCTGATCTTTTTACAACTTGATCTTTTTACAATCTGATCTTGTTACAACCTGATCTTGTTACAACCTGATGTTGTTACAACCTGATCTTGTTACAACCTGATCTTGTTACAACCTGATCTTGTTACAAACTGATCTTGTTACAAAAGGATCTTGTTACAACCTGATCTTGTTACAACCTGATCTTTTTACAACCTGATCTTGTTACAACCTGATCTTGTTACAACCTGATCTTGTTACAACCTGATCTTGTTACAAAAGGATCTTGTTACAACCTGATCTTGTTACAACCTGATCTTTTTACAACCTGATCTTGTTACAACCTGATCTTATTATCAATTGATCTTATTACCAACTGATCTTTCTACAACATGATCTTTTTACAACTAACAACATGATATTGTTACAATCTGATCAATGTGTTATTGTTGAAACATGATACAGTTTTACCCCAATCTTCTTAAAAATGATATTGTTTCAAAATGATCTTGTTTCAAAATGATCTTGTTTCAAAATGATCTTGTTTCAAAATGATCTCGTTTCAAAATGTTTTTGTTTCAAAATGATATTGTTAACTCTGTTTTTGCAACACCCTATTCTTGAGACATCCCGTTGTTTGAGCACTCGGTTCTGGTGGCACCTTCCACTTGTGTTTAACTCAGATAAGCTGTTTGTACACTCGGTTCTGGTGGCACCTTCCACTTGTTTTTAACTCAGATAAGCTGTTTGTACACTCGGTTCTGGTGGCACCTTCCACTTGTGTTTAACTCAGATAAGCTGTTTGTACACTCGGTTCTGGTGGCACCTTCCACTTGTGTTTAACTCAGATAAGCTGTTTGTACACTCGGTTCTGGTGGCACCTTCCACTTGTGTTTAACTCAGATAAGCTGTTTGTACACTCGGGTCTGATGGCACCTTCCACTTGTGTTTAACTCAGATAAGCTGTTTGTACACTCGGGTCTGGTGGCACCTTCCACTTGTGTTTAACTCAGATAAGCTGTTTGTACACTCGGTTCTGGTGGCACCTTCCACTTGTGTTTAACTCAGATAAGCTGTTTGAATAATTTGAATTTCGGCTCCGGTCATTGACTTTTGCCATGAGCAAAAGTAGTTAATTTATAAATTGCTCGGCGCATTAACTTTCACAAACAACAAGACACATTAAAAGTTTCCTTTGTTTTAAAACAAAAACAAACTTATGCACAACATAAAAAGAATATATTTGTGAATGTCATGATCATGTAAAATTACCTTGAGGTATAGTCATTGCAACATGATTACTTGATATTTGACGTTATTGTGTCGTTAAAATAGAAAGAAATATGGATGTTTGATTTTTTAAATAGCTCCTTTTTCAAAACCAAAACTGAAAACTGTGTCCATTAAAAATAATCCTACCCCCACGTCTGTTAAAAAATATATTTAATAATTTGGCAAACCTGTCACCACCCTGTTGTTTTACTCAGCGCAGCATCCACCCCACCCAGTGGCGTCACTAGGGGAGTACAGGGGTGCGGACCGCACCGGGTGACACCATCACATGGGGTGACACGAAAGTGTAAAATTATGTATGTTCGAATTATTTCACACTGGCAGACTCGGAGGAGGTCTTTGGGGGTACGTTGTGAGCGGGTGACACCATGACCTACCTCACTGGGTGACATCGATCCTAATCACGCCTCTGCACCCGCTCACCCCTTATTGACGCCACTGATGCCAAACAGAAATTTGAAACGAGTTCGACAGACGCACTGTATTCATGTTGTATAATAAATCATCCGTCATCCGTCAATGAATTATTTTGATTGTCATGAAACTTTAAATGTAGCCCTAACTTTGTCCACGGCAGAGCAGCCCATCGAGACCTGGGTCCTCACTGATGGCAGGAAGGCGGGCATCAATCAAGTTGTTGGCCACGCCGCTAGAGACAGTTACGGAAAACTTGTTGTGATTGGCGTACACCAACATTCGTTCAGTGACGACAAGGTTAATAAAATAATTAAAAAAAACTAATTGATTAAAAATTTTCAACCATCATATCTCAAATTCTGACTTTATTTTTTAAATAAAATTATTTATGATACTGATCACTTTAAAAACAAAAAACAACAGATGCTCTGGTAACAGTGAAACACAAAGGTGTTTGAGATAAGGATGCATATAATGTTCACGACTTCACATTCAACTCAGTTAAATAAAATAGCAAATGAACAGCAATCACATCAATTTTGTAATACATATCTATATTATTGGACTGTGATTAGTTTATTCAGAGGTGATCCCTTCTTTTATCCAGCGCTTCTTACTTCATTGGCCTAATGTAGGGTGTTAGCGAGCCACCACCCCAACATATTACATTCATATATATATATTTCGAAAATCGAAATAACACTGGAATGTCTTTTTTATATGACATCTTTTAACCAACAGCTCAAACAGACAAGTGTATTGACATTATTTGGTTCAAGTGATGAGCGGGTCTTATTGACATTATAACCGACCCAGCTGAACAATCGTTCAAATAGCTTTAGATTGTCTCATTTGAAGTTTCTGATACTGTAGTGGATGTTTGGTTTGCAGGTGATATTTAATTGAAATGTTAGAACTATGGTAGAAATGTTCCCTTTAAGCAGCGTGGCTGCGCAGATATTTTACCGAGTTTAGAATTACCGCGCAGAAAATTCTGTAAAATTTTGCACAAAAAATGGATGTTGATCAACTTTGCAAATGAGTTTTTTAAAAACTTTGCACACGAAACAACGAGCTTAGACTTAGAGGGAACATTGCATAGTAGGCAAACGATTTCTCTCAATTGAAACAATCTTTATCTACATTTTGAACAATCACCTAAGTGAATAGTTTAAAACCAAAATGTTCGTGTAATCGTCCGGAAATTAGTTCATATTTAGCGGGCAAAATATTTTACTTTTTGACTTCCAGTACATTTATAAGTGGTGGGTGTATTAATCGTTAAATTTTTTTAATAGTTAAAATTTTTTAACGATTAATCGAGAAATTAATTGTTAATTTCCGCAGCCCTAATATATATATATATATATTAAAATTAATATATATATATATCTATAAACACATACATACATAAAACCATTTTATGACATAACTTTCAGAATTCATCACCACAGAACGCTACTGATACTCATACAGTATTGCCGACCTTGAGAGGCGTGGCGCCAGGCTTGGATCCCAACCACTCCCATCACGTCGTGTGGGACTCGAAAAATGACAATAAAAAAAAGATTAACGTCAGAACACAGATTGAAAAAGGTTTATTGGAAATTAAAGAAAAAACAAGCAAGTATAAATGGTTGTGTCTTAAACAGTACTGAACCACCTAAACATACACCAAGATCGTTGGTATATCATGAATACCTAAACATACACCAAGATCGTTGGTATATCATGAATACCTAAACATACACCAAGATCGTTGGTATATCATGAATACCTAAACATACACCAAGATCGTTGGTATATCATGAATACCTAAACATACACCAAGATCGATGGTATATCATGAATTCGATAGTGTCTCCGTGGGACCATACTTTTAGGGCGTCAATTAAATATACTTTTCCCCGTAAGGTATGAGTTTATTTATAACAAGTTTTTGAGTGAGGATTTATGCTTAAAACATAAATCTGTTTAGAAGGGTTCACAGCGAGAAGGGAGAAAACTCGAAATTTCTCCTGATTTTTAAATCCTTTATATTAACTAGTGGTGTCTGCTTGCTTGCTTGGGGCAGGCGGGCGGTGTCGAAAAAAACTTTTGATCGATTTTTTAACCCACTTCCTAACGAGCTGACATTTTGCAGACAGACTTGTGCCGATGATAAAAACGATGTATCAAAATTTCAGAACGATTGCACGTACTGTAATTAAATTATTGAATTGTTAGATTATGTTAGTAATCTCTATACATCATTTTAATTTTTAAGCTAGAGTGTCGCGGTGCGTATAATATTGAACGACCTTTTTAATAATTTCCTGTTACACGATTCTGTGCATATTTTATTGACAAACATTTTATAAACATATTCCTGATAATGCGCATTATATTAAACATGTTTTAAGACACATGACTACAATTTTGTATTTTGGGATTCTCTTGCGCTTCTCGTGTGTGAGAGATATCATATACTTCCTGTGTGTGAGATATCATATACTTCCCGTGTGTGAGATATCATATACTTCTTGTGTGTGAGATATCATATACTTCCTGTGTGTGAGATATCATAGACTTCCTGTGTTTGAGATATCATGTATTTCCTGTGTGTGAGATATCATGTACTTCCTGTGTGTGAGATATCATATACTTCCTGTGTGTGAGATATCATATACTTCCTGTGTGTGAGATATCATAGACTTCCTGTGTGTGAGATATCATGTATTTCCTGTGTTTGAGATATCATGTTTTTCTGTGTTTGAGATATCATGTATTTCCTGTGTTTGAGATATCATATACTTCCTGTGTTTGAGATATCATGTATTTCCTATGTTTGAGATATCATATACTTCCTGTGTGAGAGACTACAGTTCAGTTTAAGTAGCAATTTTGGAGGTCAGTTAATTTTTTCATTTTGTGGAATCCAATCAAGTATATTCTTGTTATTACGTGCAGACGTTCCACCAAAGCGCGGACCTGCCATGTGTTTGCTTTTTTTGGGGGATGACGTTCGCAGCATTAAAAGATTATGTAAAAGGCTTGAACGTGGTGTACCTGCTGTCATTATGAAGGTAGATTTTTATTTCATTTCTTTACCTTTTTTACTATCATTTTGTTAAAAGAATTCATTTTCTTTAAAAATAGATCATTTACGTTAGATACCGACATTTTTTGGTAAAAATTATTTAGCCACACATAAATTAATTGAGCCAGCTGGATAGCGAAGTCCATAGTGTGCCTATCGCACAAGCTTCACAAAGCTTGAGGTAGTGGGATCTAGCCCATGTTAAGCCACAATAAAAATATTGATGAATAACTATCGGTAAAAATTCGAACGCTGACTTGGAGATGAGATGGGTGCCGCCAGGTCCTCCAAGCTCTCGAGAAAGCTCTATTGGAAACATTGGAAACCCCTACGGCCACGCGGGTAAAAAAATTATGAAATACAATGATCTTTCACAAAATTATTTTAGAACTAGAGATAACCCGCCAAAAATGACGGACTCTTTTTTAGTTTGAGCTCAATATAAAATTACTGCTGTAAAAATTAATATATGTTTAAAAGATAATTTAAAAAAGCAATAGATTCAAAAAAGGAATAATTATTTATTTAGTTCAAAATTTCTTTAATAACAATAATGGAAAAGAGATAGCTATAAAACAAAATCGATCGCAGCGCCACCTAACAGCACTATAAATAAAATAAAATTGATCGCAGCGCCACATAGCAGCATTACATCCATACAGACAACAGGAATTATGTATATTGATAATGAAAATATATTTAAAAAAATAATCCGGCTGGCTTTTTGAATTGAGCGCGCTAGCAGCCACTAGAACTACAAATATTTTAAGGAGATACAAAATCAGGCTCTGGGATGAAAGGAAGTTCGTCAAAAGATAAGACAACCGGTCGACGTTTAGTTTCAACTAAAATAAAACTTTGAAAAACTAACGGACTATTTTTAACAGGATGCCAATCAGATTAAAATGAGAAACAGCAAGTTTTCAAAATATGTATTAATTGTAAATAAAATTACAAAACAATTATTTAATATGCCCCCCAATAAAGTAACATTTTCTGTTTAATTCTCATTTCATTATCATTGGGGCCGTCCATAAAGTATGTCACGCTATTTTTGACCCCCTCCCCCCTGTCACAAATCTCGGGACCCCCCCGGGACCCCCCTGAAGTACGTCACACTTTCGACAAACATTTTTAATTAACATCTAATTAAAATATTTAATTTATTACTTAAATTACACTTCACTATTAAACTGTATTATAATATAAAATTTCCACTTAAAAGTGAGGATGTACCAGATTCAAAATTTTGAAATCCGGCCGGAGCTTAATTTGGCCAGATTTATGAAGTGAAATCCGGCTGGAGCCGGAATCAGATTTGTTAAAATAGCCGGATTCAGGATTTGCCAGGGCCATTATGAATATATATATAAATTAGGGATCTACCGGCCAGCCGGATTTATGACGTGAAACCTTCCGAAGCCGAAGCCGCAGCACAATTTTTAAAAATAGCCGGATTCCGGATTTTCCGGAGCTGGAGCCGAAATTTCGTACACCCTCACTTAAAAGAACTATCATATTATTAAAAATGACTTTAATAGTAGAATAGTTAATTGTCAACAGCTGTCACAGTTATTTACTGAAACAGTAACTCAATCTAGATCGAATTTGAAAACAAAAATGGTAAAAATTAGACTTGCCAATTATATAATACACATCATTTATCTGCTACCTTTTCATTTACAATGGGTGGGGTCAAGTTTTAGATAATCTTCCGATTATGCATTCTATTGACACAGGATAAGAAGTAGATTAGCGAAACTTGACCTAAACCAGTGATTAAATATTAAAAAGGAAGCAAAACAATTTGACTAAAAAAAGACTAGATTGACAAATTATGTCACCAACTCTTGTGCTATAGTGAATCTGTTTATTATGTTCCTATGAATTATGTTTCACTCAAAAATATTCACTGGGCATCATCTTACAACGGTGAAGTGAAGTGTTACGACTAACATAAATCTTTCACCATCATCGTTTCCTGGAAGGATAATTGTAGACAGATCAACTCGTCCTCATCTAGCCACTCAACAGCCTCTGTATGTGCATTTTCTATTCTGGCAATAACGGCCATAGGTTTCTTTGCGCGATTCTCAAAGGACGGATGCGTTTTATCTGAGTTGATTCTTGAACAGTTTGGGTGGGCACATTCTCCTGAGCCCGAGCTCTGTGTTGTCCTGTATGTTTCTTCAACATTGTTTGTGAGGCAAAATATAAGTGACATACTACGCAAAGTCGATAAAAGAAGCTGGTAATCATATGGCTATTCTTTGAAAACTCCTGTTGATCTTGGCATAATGTCATCAAATTTGAGAGTTTGTGTTACAAACAAGGAAGGAAATTTATGAGAATCTGCATCTTCTCTTTCTGAAGCTTTGAGTCCATCAACTGTTTGGTTGATTGAGATTGGAGGAGGGGAAGAATCTTGAAGGTAAAACGTTGAAATATGAGCTTCGTGCTTTGTCGCAACATTTCATGTCCTGATATTTAACAATTTGAGTGAAATATTGGCTGGTGCGAACATTATTGTCAAATCATTCCTGATCCTTCGATATTAGTCCTGCTACATCCAATGCAGATTTATGAACACATTCAGGAGATACGCATTTCATGCTATTTTGACATAAAACTATTTCTAATGTTTCACAACATTTTTGAAAATTATTCGCATAGCTAATTAAATTCTACTAAAAAAATATAAATAAATTAGAAAAAAATTATTTTAAAAAAGTGACATCACACATGGCCTGACCCCCCTCCCCCTGTCACAAAGTGTCACACTTTCTTACACCCTCCCCCCCCCCGTAGCATGATGTACTTTATGGACGGCCCCATTCCCATTTCTTAACCCTACGTGAATGTCAATTATGATCTTTAAAAAAAAACAAGTATATTTTTCTCAGAACAACCATTCCATGTTTTAAAACAATTCTACAAAGCTACAAACCCACATCAATGCTAATTCCCGTGAGTCTTTTCCTCAAAATCTAAGAGTAGCTGTAGACGTTTCCATTTCCTCACCAGGGTTCCGGTAAAGCTGCGAATCTTATTGCTGACGTGTACCAAAACCATGACAAGGAAACATTACAAAGGTAAATGTGCCCCTATTTAAGGCTTGATATTAGTTGAAACTTACACGGAAAAAGTGGGTAAACTTTCTATTTAAAGGGATTTTTAGTTTTAACTTAAAAACGGATATTTTCTTTCCATTTACTGATCCATATTTTACAAAATGTAACTATTTTGGATGGTTTTAGTAACGAGGGAAGGGGCTGTTGATATATATCTTGTAGACATGAGGTAGAATAAATATAGGGTGATGGACAAAAATTCTTCTCTTAAAGTATTTTATTTATCTCTTTCCTCGTTACCGTCAGAGAAATCTCTTCATATCATCAATTATTTAGAATTATTAATTTTTGTAAATAATTTATGATCATAAATCATAAATTAATATATCATATGTATCACCCACACCATAACCAATTCATCAATAAATATATAATAATTTAAAGAAATTGATTAAGTATTAAGATTGTATTTTTAAATCTTAAAGACAAAGGCGAGAAATCATAGATCAATATTTTGATCCATGCGAGGACCCAGAGAAATTGGAACGCCATCTCAAAATCTTATGCAGGAGAAAGTACAAAAGCCTGATTACTGTCTTTGATGCCAAGGATTCATCTTCAACGCTAGAACTGGATGAAGCACTTTTAAAAACATCTTTAAATGGTGCGTAAAATACAAAATACATATAACATATAAATGGTGCGTAGCGTGGTGCTACTTTACGGATTTTATTGTACGTTGGGTTCTCTGTGAGACGCCTAATGAAGCTTTGTCAGACCAATCAGATGTCTAAATTTCTGTTTCCGTTTAGCTGATTTGAATAATAAGTGCGTGAAAATAGATTCAGCTACCCTTTGATACCGCAATGCTTGAAAGAGATGCTCTGAAATAAAACAAGTGTGATGTAGGAATGATTTTTAATTCGTCAAATACTTGATCTTTGGGAACGTGGCCTAGTAATAAAAAAACCCTTTAAAAAACCAAGTTTTTGACTATAAATCCTTTATGTACGAGACATAACTAAAAGAATGTTCATTATAACACGCAGCTCAAGACCATCCAAATATACAAAATTGCAGTTGTGTCGTAAAACATGTTTTATATAATGCGCACCGATCAGGAATATGTTTATAAAAAGTGTTGTCAATAAAATTCGCACCTTATTGCGCGACAGAAAGGTTGTTCAATATAATACGCACCGCGACACTCTATCTCAAAAAATAACGTGATACATAGGAATAAATAAAATAATCTAAAAAATCAATAATTTAATAACGGTACATGTGATCGATCTGAAATTTTGATACATTGTTTTTATCGTCGGTACAAAACTGCCTGCAAAATTTCAGTTCGCTAACTTACGAGGAAGTGGGTTAAAATTGATCCAAATTTTTGGCGACAAGTAAGGGCGCAAGCAAGCAAGCAGACACCACGAGTTAATATAAAGGATTTAATTTAAAAAAACGTAAAAAACTAAGTTTTTGACGGAATCCTTTATGTACGAGACTTAACTAAACGAATGTTCATTATAATACGCAGCGCAAGACCATCCAAAAAATACAAAAATGTAGTTGTGTCGTAAAACAGGTTTAATATACTGCGCACCGATCAGGAATATGTTTATGAAAAGTGTTGTCAATAAAATACGCACCTTATTGCGCGACAGAAAGGTTGTTCAATATAATACGCACCGCGACGCTCTATCTAAAAAAAATAACATGATACATAGGAATAAATAAAATAATCTAAAAAATCAATAATTTAATTACGGTACATGTGATCGATGTGAAATTTTGATACATTGTTTTTATCATCGGTGTGAAACTGCCTTCAAAATTTCAGCTCGTTAGCTTACGAGGAAGTGGGTTAAAATTGATCAAAAGTTTTGGGCGACAAGCAAGGGTGCAATGGTTTGTCACGTGTGATTAACATGATTTGTGACGTAAGGTCACGTGAATGGTGGATGCGGGAAGAAAGGAGCCTGCCTATTGGTTGAAAGTGTTGGGCGAGCAGTTGTTAGAGGACTTCCGTCAAGGAAGGAGGTGATGTGTGTATGCCTCAAGATTTCCACGTTGTATAACCTCAAATGATATTTCTGTGTACAAAGTATATATATTAAAGTTGTTTTGTTGAAACAAGTTCTTCAGTGGATTATTGTGCACAAGATTCTGTACTGTGAGAACGCCTACTAAAGAAGTATACATATGAAATAAAGATAAGAGTTACATTGGTATTGAAGTAAAGTATTTGGCCATTAGGCATAAGTTCTAAGTGAACACAGTACAAGAGATTTTAGAAAGGAGGTTTCGTGGAAATAACAAGTATTGGATATTTCAAAAAGGAAAGTATTCATTAAAAGAAGAAATATTAGCAGCTATCGTATTTTTTGAATATTCAAGTTCGTAAGAAGCTGTGAATAAACTTTTGTGGTTCAATGAAAATACAAGAATATTTCAAGATGGTGGCATACAAGCACATGGTCACGGCGTGCGGTGTATACAACTAGGTCGCCTTGTTTGTTCTACGTCACAGTCGACGACAGTACAAGTATACTACACAGTACTGGAATCTGCGTCGTGTAGGCTTACTGAATGGTGACACACGGTGAACATATATGGGTCGTGACGTCAACAAGCTCAATGCTAGTTGATTCCAGGAAATATTTGTAAACATAACCTGGAACTTGGAAGGCTATGGGCTATTAATTATGAAGTGTGAATTATAAATAAAGGAACGGAATTTTTATCCATTCATTGTGTGAAGAGTTTGATAATTGCAATTTTGGATTAATTAAGTGAACTAAATTGTTAAAAACACTACTCGAAAATTGAAATTTTAACCAAGTGACTTTTATTCAAAACGATTGGACCATTTAATATGTTTTGTCAATCTGAGGAAGCGTATATATAAAGTATACTAAAGATCCCGTGTGAGGATTCTTTTGTTGTCTCATCTTGTCAAGGCTAGATTTCATGGTTTAGATCTTGTCACTTATTTGAACTTAACATTTTGAATGCAAGATTTTTCATTTGGAGAATTTATAACGTTATCAATATATACATACATTCCTTACCGAATTGCTAGACTTATATTATTCAATCAAACAAAACATGGATTACTACAAGGAATTCACTGCCATAGCTAAAGAGATGCAAATAAATGCCAAATTAAAAGAGCAGCTAAGAAAAGCTGTAGAACAAGAAAATCAAAGAATAGCTGAAGAAAAAAAACAGCTAAGAAAAGCTGAAAAAAAGAAAATCAAAGAATAGCTGAAGAAAAAGAACAGCTAAGAAAAGCTGTAGAACAAGAAAATCAAAGAATAGCTGAAGAAAAAGAACAGCTAAGAAAATCTGAAGAAAAAGAAGATCAAAGAATAGCTGAAGAAAAAGAACAGCTAAGAAAAGCTGAAGAAAAAGAAAATCAAAGAATTGCTGAAGAAAAAGCAAGAACTGCTGAAGAAAATAAAAGCTGAAGAAAAAGAAAACCAAAGAATAGCTGAAGAAAAAGAAAAGCTAAGAAAAGCTGAAGAAAAAGAAAATCAAAAAGAGGCTGAAGAAAAAGAGAGGCGAAAACTCATAATTAAAAGAGAATTTGAAAAAATTAAAAATGACAACTTAAAATTACGAATTGAGCTAGAGAGTAGAGACCAAAATCCTGGTGATGAAACAAATAGAAGGTCAGCACCAAGGGATACTATCAAAGTAAGAAAATATTATAGCCAGAAAGAAAAAATGGATGTCTATCTGGATTATTTCGAATCCATAATGGCTATGAAAGGCTACAATGAAGAAGATTGGCCAGCGCAATTGATGACTCAACTAACTGGAGAAGCATTTGAAGCTTACAACAGTATAGCCAAAGAAGACAAAAGCATATATAAAAATGTCAAGAAGGCACTTCTATGTCATTTTGGAAAGTCAGAAAATGATTATAGAAAAGAATTTCATGAAATGAGAATCAAGATGGACAAAGATCCACAGATCATAGTGCATGAAGCACAAGTCAAACTAACAAAATGGCTGGAACTGACAGCAATAGATACGAGCAATCCAAAGGCCATACTAGACATGGTGTTAATTGACAAGTTTTTAGAAAATGCAACACCAACTCTATTCACATATTTAACTGATAAGAAAGTTCGTACTCAAGCAGAGCTAAAAAATGCATTACGAACATTGAAAGACTCTCATCCGAATGTGGAAATGGATAAGAGACAAGACATATTTGCAGCAATACAAATTAAAAGTCAAGAAAAAAGGCAAGGTATGAGAAACCAGAGTCTGCCAAACCAAGGCAACAGACAGTCTATTTGCTGATACTGTAACAAGCCAGGACATATGGCGAAGCAGTGTTACCACAATAAAGGACAACCAAACAGGGTGTCACCTATTGGCAGCCCTATAAGAAAGAAAACAGAAGAAAGATTAAGTCAAGTTCACTTTGAAAACAAAATTAGACAAACATGGACAGAAAAATATAATCATAATTCCAGAAATAGAGATTATGATCAAGATAGACAATTATGGAGAGAAAAATATAATCATAATTCCAGACATAGAGATTATGATCAAGAAAGACAATCATGGAGAGAAAGAAATAATCATAATTCCAGACATAGAGATTATGATCAAGATAGACAATCATGGAGAGAAAGAAATAATCATAATTCCATAAATAGAGATTATAATCAAAGCAGAAGATCTTGGAGAGGCAAATACAATTTTGATTCCAGAAAAAGAAATTATGATCAACCATGGAGAAAGAATGAAAACCAAGACATGAATGATAGAAAAATAATAAAGTTAAATCGAGCACAAAGAGAAACTTGTGACACTTTAGCCACTATTAAAAATCAAGTATATGGTAAAAGGGATGAAAACCATAGTACCAGAGATAAAGATGGTACTAGTGAATCTGAAACCATTTGTGTGAAATTATCTGAATTAGGAAGAACAATTGGTTGCGTATTAAGCAAAATCAAAGACTTTACAGATACAGACAATATTTTTCAGATAAAAGTTTCTGACAGTGACTCATCTGGTCCAAATGCTATTGAATTATCTGGAAACAAAAATGACATTTCAAAAGCTAAGCAACTTATTAAAAATGCTGGAATTGAAATTATGAATGAACATAATCGAAGTCATGGTTGGTGAATTATTGAACATTTAAACATTCTGAAGAAACATTCAAAGCCCATCGATTTGAATTCATACTCGTCAACTGAAGAATGACTATATTGAACTAGGCTATGCTATTAGCCGACTAGAAATTTGACATTAAACCTGTGAAGGGAAAGGACAATGTGGTTGCAGACATATTAAGTAGAATGACAATAAATAAAGACATTATGTGAATTCCTAAATGATACAATCAGAGACTGTAATTAGATTAATATTTTTATTGGTTGAACAATGGACAAGGAACAGTGTTTGAATTCCACTGGATTATTAGTTAATTTTAATAATATTGATTGTTAAAAATATTTTAATTACACAAAATTACAGATGTGTTAAAAAATTTCAGTGTCAATTTTTTCACCACAGGTAGACTGTTGCAGTCCTACAGATTTTTTCTTATTGATTTTATGTCCAGATGTTGTATGTAAGGCAATGAATGTTCATTGATGATAAATATTTGAAATTTGAATATAGATATAGATTAATTTGATTTTATGAAGACCAAAAATGTTGTATTTCATAAACATTTTTTTTTAAGGATGGGGGTGAATGTCACGTGTGATTAACATGATTTGTGATGTAAGGTCACGTGAATGGTGGACGCGGGAAGAAAAGAGCCTGCCTATTGGTTGAAAGTTTTGGGCGAGTAGTTGTTAGAGGACTTCCGTCAAGGAAGGAGGTGATGTGTGTATGCCTCAAGATTTCCACGTAGTATAACCTCAAATGATATTTCTGTGTACAAAGTATACATATTAAAGTTGTTTTGTTGAAACAAGTTCTTAATGGATTATTGTGCACAAGATTCTGTACTGTGAGAACGCCTACAAAAGAGTTACATATAAAAAGTTAAGAGTTACAGGGTTCAAGGGTGCAAGCAAGCAGACACCACGAGTTAATATAAAGGATTTAAAAAAAGACTTAAGCTTTCATGCTAAATTTGAAATTGAAACAATGTCTGGTAAACCTAGAGAAAATGACGCCCCGAGGCGCGCTATGAATATTATCAACCACCCCCAAATTTTTTTCAAAACAGTCATTCATTTATTTGATGAAGGCTTCTTCGCTTACAAACGATTGCAATATTTATGAATGAATTTTTTCCCCCGTTTCTGATTGCAAGCCTCACATTAAATCAAGTTTTACGCTTTAGTGATTTGAATTTTGAGATTTTCTTACGAGGAAATACAATTGGGATACACTCGCCATTTTGCATGGGTCATTTGACATAATATGATTTTAAAATTGTTTCATTTTGAACTTCAGTCAGCTGACCATCCAAACCGCCGCCTGTACAACACACTGCCCCATCACGTACCACGCATCTCCTGATCTAAAAAAAAATTTTTGAATAAAAAATAAAGAAATGAAATACACAATCAATGAGTATGTAAAAATAATAAATAATAATTTTAAAAAAAAACGGATATTGTAGGAATATTTTTTTTTACCTTGTACGGGTGCAGAGGCGTAACTAGGTTTTTGACACCCTTGGCTAATTTATTTTTGGCGCCCTTCATTTAAATAAAAATTTAAAAAATGATAGATTTAGCTGCGCCCTTTCGATATGGCGCAGGCCGGCGCCCTTGGCAACTGCCCTAATGCCAAGCCGTTGTTACGCCACTGTATGGGTGAGTAGTTATTAGTGCGGATTTTTTTAAACATTGAAACCTTAGATTAAATTGTCATAGAATGCGTAAAGAAAAATTATATTGATTTTTTAAAAACATTACAGGAGAAAACTTTTCATTGGAGTTGAAACTTTATCGCCTGGTTGAATTGGGTCGTTCAGATTTGTTCCAATCATTCATACATCAAGGAAAACTTGAGGTTTGTACGCCAAACTTCTGGTGAGTGAGGTTGTAAATACTTCTTTGTATAGTGAAACCCATTGCACAGGTTGCATCTATGCGAATTATTTAAACTAATTGATGTAGTTGATTTGCTTTTATTTGACTATAAATAGAATAAATATTTCTACTTGTCAATTTACAGGCCTGCAAATTGAAGAAAATAGAAATGTAAATGAAATTCTGTCATTATAAAACTTTGATTGTTTTATGTGGGTGGTGGGCACGTTTGGAGGAAGGATATTCATAGACTCTTGATTTAGCTACTTTTAAAGTTTATGAGGACACAGATGTTTATAATAAAGGCCACTTGCATTGAACTCGTCACCAAGGGTTGCCTTTCTTACGTATTTAGCTAATGACTTATACTAAAACATTTTCAATTGTTCATTTTTCTCCCTAAGCCGAAGGAAATGAAAAAGCTTTTATGGCTCGCTATCGCCGAGAACAATGTGAAGTTTGTTGAGCTATTCTTAGATCACGGCGGTGTCTTAAGCCGGTACCAAGTCTCGCGTGACGAGGCTGACTTTCCAGAAGAATCTGACGTCATAGATCTCTACAAGAAAGTAAGTCTTTGGGTGCACTGGAGTTGCTCTTGCGCAGACATAAAACAAGCATTTTCACCTTTTCCATCCCTTTGTAAACAATGAGTGCGTCATTTGTTTCCTTTTTGAAAAATATAAAATTCTATTTGAACTCCACTGTTCAAAAATTTCTTTTCCAAAACAGGCCCCTGAAGATTCACTTTTGGGAAAGATGCTGTTTAATGAAAAGGTAAATCGAGACTCATGCTTATAAACAAGTTGGAAAAAAAATGCAGTCATGATTTTTCAATTACTTATCCGATAAGGCATTTGTTATTTAATTTTAAAAAGATATAATGTAACGACATTGATAGCAGTGATGATATAGGCGGCAAATAACAGACTTTCACATATGATTTTAAATGATACGTACATAAGTCTTCATGAACCTGCCTTTCAAGGGCTCTAAATTAGAAATAATATTGTACAAGGAGCAATATAATTTGTAACAGACATTGTCTCAACGTAATTTCACAGAGAGGTCAACTCCATTGGTCTGACATTCGGTCTCTGATCATTCGGCTCATTGGGGACTTCTACGAATATCCCGATCGGGAGGCTGCTTCCGGTGAGAAAGAGTGAGAGAGGCATGCAGGGTGAGGAATGTGAGATACGAGAGGAAAAAGAGGAAACTGGATATATATATATATATATATATATATATATATATATATATATATATATATATATATATATATATATATATATTATATATATAGATAGAGAGAGAGAGAGAGAGAGATACAGAGAGAGATACAGAGAGAGATAGATAGATATATAGATAGATAGATGGATGGATGGATGGATGGATGGATGGATGGATGGATGGAAGGATGGATGGATGGATGGATGGATGGATGGATGGATGGATTGATGGATGGATGGATGGATGGATGGATGGATGGATGGATGGATGGATGGATGGATGGATGGATGGAGGGAGGGAGGGAGGGAGGGAGGGATGGATGGATAGAGAGAGAGAGAGAGAGAGACAGAGACAGAGACAAAGAGAGAAATAAACGAACATTGGAGATCAAAAGATAAAAATATCATTTTTTCAACTGTATCTTTATCCAGCATATAAATGTATTAAATATCATTATCTTTATAAACTAAAATGCAGATCTCAACTCCCAAGAGACCACAAAGATGATGAATCCTCTTATAGACCTGTTTACTTGGGCCCTACTCATGAACCGCTTTGAACTGTCTTTGATTTTCTGGAGAATGCAAAAGGCAGGGTGTAGAGATTTTAACTTAAAAATTCTTAATCTCCAAGTATCATTTTTTAGTTTAATTTTGAAACATCTACAAGACATCGTGTCTAATATATCGTTTTTACTTATATTTAAAAAAAAATCTTTAATCATTTTCAAACAGTACTTTGAGCAAAGTAATTACTTAGATACCACTAGATGTTTAAAACAAAATCCCAATATGTTTTAGTTTTTGTAAATAAAAAGATATTATTCATTGATCGTGATGTCTCCAATCGAATTTAATTACGAAATACATTATTGAATTTAGGAAAATTGGTTTAATTGAAATAATTCTATAGTTTGATACTCAATGCGTGGAATACAAATATGTTTCTGATTCAGGCACAAGGAAAAAAAAGAAACATTTTAAAGCACACGATTTTGTTCGCATGAGACAAAAAAAATGTTTTCTCGGAACAATTAATGTTTTAAAGACTTTACTTTTTGGTTTTTTTCGACTTCAGGCCATGATACTTGTTACCTCAAATTAAAATTGATCGGACAAGCACTAATCTCTTTGAAAGCTAAAATGGATAACTACACGTCGTTGTCTTTTAGCCCATCCAGAGTTAGCCTCCATTCTACTTTAGTACACAAAATCGCATGACCAACAGAAAAAAATATTTTTAAACTGTTTTAAAGTGTAATTTATCCTACAGGAATCCCTCATAGCATCAAGTGTATTTGCCTTCGCCCTTCTTTGTGGTCAGAAAAAAATTATGGGATGTCCTGGGAAGAGAAAGCTCAAAGAAAATGCAAAGTAAGCAAATAAAACCTTTAAGACACACGTGAGTGGACGTCTAAGTGTAGGACGCATTAATCTTCTGCATAGAAGGAGCGTCTGTAATAGATAAGATAAGATAGTGAATTGAACATGTCTAATTAAGTTAATAAAACCACGTCAAAGGAATCAATATACATAATTTGCAATGTATGTCACGTCTGTCTGTCCCGTCTGTCTGTCCGTGACGCTACTAATTTTAGAAAGCAGCGCACCAAATTACTGCACCAAAAAATAACTCTTTTCAAACGTTCGCATAAAATTGTTCAATAGGGAAATAAATGAATAAAAAAAATAAAAACAATAAATGAACGTTCTGTATTACGTTATTTTTTAATCTGTGTGTTTATTTTGAAAACTTCAGGTCATTTTTGACGGGTGATACACTAGTATAAACATATTTTGATGTTTCACATTCATTTTGCAGTAAATACCAGATGCTGGCTATCCAAATGGTGGAAGAGTGCTGGGGCTCAGACCGCGGCAAAACTGTTCAACTGTTGAAAACGTCATATCCGCTGTGGGGGAATGTGCCGTGCTGGTACCTGGCCCTGCGATCTAAGAACAAGTATTTCCTGGCCCAGAAGGCGTGTATGGAGATCAGGAAAGAGTTTTGGAAACCCGTGCAGCTCCATCTACGTGAAAAGGTTTGAGTTCATCTTCTGCTTTAAATATAATTTCTCATCACGGCATAAATATATGTTGTTAAAACGGTGTGTGTACAGGCCTGACAAGACGTAGTAGAACAACGAAACGTTCGGCAAAAAGCCGAAAAGTTCGTTGTTCTGTGACGTTTTTGTCAGGCCTATACACCGTTTTAACAACATATATTTAATTTTCTAAAAGTCTGATAACAGTCTCACCCATATTTTTTTCGTATTATCAAGGCGCATCAAATTGATGTTATGTGCACAGGAGGCGTTGTTGTAAAAATCTTATATGACCAATGTGTCAGATCAATTCTCGTTTATACACATTTTTAAAAAACAAAAATTAAGTGCGCTCAAATGTTTAAGTATTTTTTGAAAAGTGATATTCGAAATCCTTCATTAGAAAAACTTGTATTTCTATAAATTGCATGATATATTCGAAAACCTAACAAAATGTGAAGCATAAAACTATGTGATACTTTCCTAATGCCAGAGCTTAAGTTATTTATTTTCCTCCAACTCATTCATAGTTATAAATAGTTTATATCTTTAGATTGATCAACATCAACTCACACTAATTCAAGCTCACGAATAATACAAGCGCTCACGAAACTGACATTTAAGCAGAAACACGCAATTATTCATCCTCTTTTCATTTGATCTTTACATTAAATTTTTGAAGCGTCTGCTTCCCATCCTGTATCTGTCCAGATAGATCGTGATTGGTGGGGATTTGGCGCCAAGATTTTTGATATGCTAAATGTCATTATTTTTTAGATAAGAACATTATAGATGGTTTATTTAGAGAACGCTGCATTTAAATTGAATAAAAAATTGAATAGCAACATTTAACTTCCTGAGATTTTTTTGCTGACATTTTCCGTTGTAGCTGCTCATGAAGAGGGGGGGGGTGCATTGTTTATCCTCCCCCCCACAGATATTTTGAATTCTGGACAATTTGCTGATAAAATCATTTTAGGAACAATGTTCCCTCTAAGGTTTGTTGGTCCATGTTCAAAGTAATAAAAAAAATGTGCAAAGTTTCACAGCATCCATTTTCTGTGCAATATTTTACAAAATTTGCTGCTCGGTAATTCTGAAGTGCTGCGCGGCGTTGGTCAGAAATCTGCGCGGCCTTGCATCCACGCAGCTTAAAGAGAACATTGATAATTATGATTGCTTCGCTGGCTTTCCAATTTTACTTTTTTTGTTTTCGTGTATTTGATACTCTTGAGATTCTCAAACGTACGAAAGTAATTACAAAAATTGTTGCCAATCTGATGTAATGTTTTGCAGGCAAAGAATGTCCTGTTTAAGCGGCTTAGAACCATTGAAAACAGAGAGACGTCAACATTGTGAGTAACCGATTTGTATCAAGAACCGGGTGAATGATGAGGTAAAAGGGTCGGCGCATGAGAAGATTTTATTTAACGGTGTTAGCATATTAATTTCTGAATGCTACCGATTAATTTCAGCATAAAAAGCACTAAAGTGATTTCTCTTTCTCTGTTTCTTGCCCTAATCCCCCCTCTCTTTCTCTCAGCAACGTAATCACAAGCTTTCTCTTAGTCTATTTTAGACACTATCCATAGTAATCCATACTCTTATCACTCCCACCTCTCTCCGTCTGCCCATGCCAACGCCTCTTTCCACGTCCAACTCTCCATGCACGTTTATCCACTTCCAACACTCCAGGTCTATCCACGCCCAACACTCCAGGTCTATCCACTTCCAACACTCCAGGTCTATCCACTTCCAACATTCCAGGACTATCCACTTCCAACACTCCAGGTCTATCCACGTCCAACACTGCAGGTCTATCCACTTCCAACACTTCAGGTCTATCCACTTCCAGCACTTCAGGTCTATCCACTTCCAACACTCCAGGTCTATCCACTTCCAACACTCCAGGTCTATCCACTTCCAACACTCCAGGTCTATCCACTTCCAACACTCCAGGTCTATCCACTTCCAACACTCTATGTCTATCCACTTCCAACACTCCAGGTATCTAACTTACCCAAAACTCTTAAATTGTACAAACTCTATATTCATCTTAAATCGTTCACTCCTGAGTGTCACATATAAGCCATGGTGCTACATCCCCCACCTCGAGTAAATCATCTTGTATTGTTATATATCAGGGGTGGCCAGACCTGTAGTAACTGAGAGCCATTTTAAAAACAAAAAAATTGCCGAGAACCGCATTTCAGCACTACGGGTCATTAAACCTGGCTTGGAAATCTTCCAGTAATCCTTGTAACATAACTTTCATAAATTGTACGCGAGCCGCAATGTGAACACAGAAGAGCCGCATGCGGCTCGCGAGCCGTAGTTTGGCCAACGTTGTTATATATGTTTAATTAGCCTGAAATGCGTTTTATTTACCGGTAACATCTCTTTTCTCCATCTAGTTTTGACGACTTTAAAACATTTGTACAGTCGCCATCATTCAAGTTCTACCTAAACATAGTGAGTACATCATCAACCGGCCTCACCCCATTCGACCCCTCAAACAAATACATAAAATCATACAGCTTAATACAGAATTGTTTATTTCATTTTAAGGAGTTACCCTTGCCTTAGTGTTGTATAGGGAAAAAAAATGTTAATGATTCATCACGCAAGAGAGAAATTTTGTGACTACCCTGACAAAATAGTGCGTGAGATTAACTCTTCTTGACACCCTTCTTGTGCTGAAACTCACCCCAACCCCACCCGTGGTAACTTCTTCTCGAGAACTCCCTAGTTTTGTAAGCCCCCCTCTCCATCTTGTAATACGCCCTGCTCGTCACATTACCTTCTTGAGCGCCCTCTATTCTATAGATCCCACCAACTACAGCTGATAACATTTGATCTTAAAACATTTTGCAACAGCGAATCCTTTAAGCCACAATGAATCAACTAAACATAACTTTGATCAGTGTCGACCCAGCTGAACATCTCCTATCAAAATAGCTGAAATGCCCCGTAGGCTAACATCTAGAATCTAGATAATCACGTATTCTGAGACGTAAAAAATTGAAACATGAATAATTTACATTTAAACTTGTTAAAAGAAGAAACAAAATCACTACATTCTTTCTTTCCAGGTGGCATTCTTGTGTTTCCTAGTGTTCTACAGTTATTATCTGTTGGTGGAGCTTGACGGGCACTTGTCCCACTGGGACTTTTTGGTGACCGCTTGGTGGATGGCTTTGGTGGGTGAAGAAATACGTCAGGTAACCACGCCTATCTTACCGTGGGGGACGAAATACATCAACTAACTACGCTTATCTTACTGGGGGGGGGGAAAGAAATACGTCAGGGAACCACGCCTATCTTACCGTGGGGGAAGAAATACATCAGCTAACTACGCTTATCTTACCGAAGAAATACGTCAGGGAACCACGCCTATCTTACGGTGGGGGAAGAAATACGTCAGTTAACCACGCCTACCTTACCGTGGGGGAAGAAATGCGTCAGGTAACCACGCCTACCTTACAGTGGGGGAAGAAATTCGTCAGGTAACCACGCCTACCTTACAGTGGGGGAAGAAATGCGTCAGGTAACCACGCCTACCTTACCGTGGGGGAAGAAATTCGTTAGGTAACCACGCCTATCTTACCGATGGGGAAGAAATACGTCAAGTTACCACGCCTATCTTACCGTGGGGGAAGAAATACGTCAGGTAACCACGCCTACCTTACCGTGGGGGAAGAAATACGTCAAGTAACCACGCCTACCTTACCGTGGGGGGAAGAACTACGTCAGGTAACCACGCCTACCTTACCGTGGGGGGAAGAACTACGTCAGGTAACCACGCCTACCTTACCGTGGGGAGAAGAACTACGTCAGGTAACCACGCCTACCTTACCGTGGGGGGAAGAACTACGTCAGGTAACTACGCTTATCTTACCCCGCTTAAGTTAGGGCCTTGGTTTCTTTTAGGTTGTACTAATAACCAATAAGTGATGTAAATTACCAATGAAAGAAGACCTATACATTGTTAAATCTGGACTTCAAAACGCAAGGAGTTTTCTAAAAGGCTTATGGGTGAGAAATGCGACTTTAGAAAGAAAATATATTTAATAATAGTGTATTACCCGTCAAAAATTACGGACGTTTTCAAAATAATAATATTTGAGCTGAAATCAATTAATAAAATAATTAAAGAATCAGAAAATGTAGAGACAAAGAAGGAAAAATTAAATCTCATTTCCATATACAACAATTTTATGCGGACGTTCGAAAAGAGTTATTTTTGGTGCAATAATTTTTTGTTCCAGGTGCACTGCTTTCTAAAATTAGTAACGTTACGAACAGACATACATAACAAATTATGTATATTGATAATTCGCTTCATCGGTGGGAGTACAAGTCCTAGATTTGTACAAAAGAAGCACTTTATTGGCTTAAAGTTAATGTACAGAGTTTCAAGTCACTTTATAATTGAAGACTAGACATGAGATGACCGACCAGGGATGGTAGATAAAAATACCCATCCCCCCCAAACATAATGGCTGTTGTGCGTGAGTCAGTTTATGAAGTTAGCGAGCTAAAATTATCATTTTAAAAACACGATTTTTATCTTTTAAAAACTCTCAATCACCCCTGAACAGTTTTTTTTTCTCGCTCGTGTACTATTTTAATACTTGTGCACATCACTTTTACATCGCACATTTATTTCTTCAACATTTATATTTGTTTAAAATTTTATAATTTTTTTTTACTTACCTCATGTGTGTTAATGTCAAAAATCTCATTTCTGCAGTTATCGGTCATTTTATGGATTTTCTTTTATAGTTTGTGTTGGTCTGGCAGGAAAGGGTATTGCTGAGAGTGTTACGTATTGTATAACTTATATAAAAAACACAACCAATACTCCGTGCTGTAAAACTAAAAACAGTGATTAAACCAAAGTGGTACTCAACAATGTCGCATTTAACAAATTGTACTCAAATTTACATTATATATTTTTATGTTTATCACTTACAAAAATAAATGACAAATATCAAAATAAATTTCAACAAAATAAAATTTTTCCAAACCTGTATCATTAATTAATTAATGGTATATTGTTTATAAATCATGCTATTGTGGATCCGATCTTTCTTTGATTATAATCTAATCGCTCTTAAAGTTGGAATATTTCACTTGATTGTAATATCATATAGAATGGGACTGCGATAAAGCTTTTAAATATAAAATTCACAAACAAATTGTGCAATGAAAACAATAAATTTGAGCTTCATTTTAAACTAAAACTACAATAGACGTGTAAAATAAAGCTCAAATTTATTGTTCTCATTGCAGAATTTGTTTGTGTATTTTGTATTTCACTTGATTTTAACAATACGGTTTGTATCATACACAATGTATGGGCTGCAGAAACAATTTGTTGACAAATGTTGTTGTTGTTGTTGTTTGTCCGTCGTCATCGACGAGGACCGTTCTCTCCACATTAGCAAATGGATGACGAGAAAGACTTAAGCTGTGAATTTGTTTTAAGTGAGGAAGATTTTTGTTGGCATCTAGAACATTTATGCACTACAAATTAAAAATTTTGTAAGTTTATTTTTAAAAATCCCAAATTTTCTAACCAGATCATTCGGACGGATGCCAAGAATCCTCAGACCAAAGTCGGCCACTATTTGTCGGACTACTGGAATCGTCTGGACGCCTTCAGCCTGTTGTCCTTCCCTGTGGGGATGCTGACCAAACTAAGTCCCTGCGCCAACTGCCTCGGTGCTGCCAGAGTTCTGCTGGGCCTCACCATCATCACTTTTTACATGCGGCTCTTGCAGTTCTTCTACGTCTTCAAAGCCACTGGCCCCATGATGGTCATGATATATGAGATGGTGTGTTGTTTCTTTTTTTGGCGTTTGGAACTGTCGAGGACAACATGAGAGGTTAATGGGGATTTCCCCATCAGTTAAATGGGGATTTCCAACATCAGTAATGTTTATTATGCTCATTCGACGCACGGTAGTTAGTATAATTGAACGCGCTTTTATTATGACGCTGCGTTAGGGGATGTGACGTAGTGATGTTTAGGCAGTCTAGAGTAAGAGTTGCACCAAAAATGTTGTGGTGAGAAGACGTATACCGTAGAAAGATAGATATTAAACTTACATATATTCCTGATAGTTGTTGAGTTATAGCCTGTCTGGTGTGGTCATACCAATATTAAAAACAAGACCGTAACATCGACATTAATTAGTCTTTGATCCTGGGATAATTTTCATTAGCCTTTATCTTTCGTATCCCCGGTGTAAAATAATTGTTTGGGGTAATCACTGCCAAGAAAAGTACCGTCACTGCCAAAAGCATATTTCTTGGATACCACTACGCTAACTAAGGCCAGGTGGAGCCCGGGTCTTGTTTGTGGATCTTACATTTCACTTCTAGTTGTTCAACCGACATTAGTAGATACAACGTACTCATTTACAAGATACACGATGTTTTTATGGCCACTTTGCTGTCAGAGGTGGTATTATTTTTAAATTTTTGTTTAATTTAATATATATATATTGGCGCGGCGGCCAGTGTGCAGGCTCCAGTTTGCATATATCTAAGATTGCCCTTGTAATAGGTTGAAGATCATGGTAATAATTTGACCAACCGAATGTTTCTTATAAGTGTGGGGAGGGGGGGGGGTTCCATAAATGACGTCACACACCTAGAGGGAAGGTGGGGCACACATTTGTGCTGACGTGTGAGGAGGGGAGGGGATGGGGTTGTTAAGAAATGTGACGTCACATCAAAAACGCGCAACTTTAAATAAAATTTCCACTTAAATATCTGATTTCTTACAATTTATTTATTGACGTTTTACGTGGCTTCACGCGTGTCACGATATTAGAGTGCAGACTTAGACTAAATACATACTTAAATGACATAAAGTCATTTGAAACATGCTCATTTTCAAAAAGGAAATACGGCTTTTATAAGGGGTGGGGGGAAGCTTTGTGACGTCATATTGGAGGAGGGAGGGTCTAAGTTTTTGTGACGACGTATGACGAGGGAGAAAAGGGGGGGGGGTGAAAAATCGGCCAAAATTGCGTGACGTCATTTATGGACTGACCCTAACTATAATGATTTAACTGAATTATGCATTACGTGTATTGAATTCATGTCCCATGCAGCGTGTTTTTTTTTAAATTTTAAAAAAGGAGATTTCCAACAATGTTCCTTTTAAGCTGCGCGGCCGCTCGGATGTCTGACCGACGCCGTGCACGCAATATAGAATTACGGCTCAGGACATTTTGATAAGGATAATATGATATCTGTGTTTGTGGGGTGTAAAGTTTTGGTTAAAAAGTGATGCTGTGCAAACATTGTACACCAGCTTTTTTTTTATTTTACGCACGTAACAACGAACTTTAGAGTTAACATTGCTTGCAAATGGTAATTTTATCAATAAAAAGTATAAACATATTTTTTTAAACTTTCCAAAATGCTTATATTATTTAACACTTTTAAAAAATGCAATTCGCAAAGAAAGACTGCAGCAATAATTTCAATCAAATCGAAATCTTAAATTTAAGACCTGTTAATGTTTTTTTTTGTAATGAAGATACTCTCCGTCTGGTATTTTAAATTAAAAATAAATTTAATAAAATAATACGTCTAAAAAAAAACCATCGGAAGTGCCGGCACAGATTTTTACACCGCTCAAGGTTTTGCCTTACGAGCCCATCGCTAAATGATAACAAGTAAACTTGCTGGAACTCGTCTTCTGCTGTTCACAGATGATCAAAGTGGGGTCCTGGCTGGCCATCACCATGGTGTTTATCTGTTCCTACGCTATAGCCTCGGAGTCGGTGCTTCACCCCAACTCACAGATCAACTGGAAACTTCTCTACCATTTCCCGCGGAAGGCGTACTGGCAACTGCACGGAGAGCTATTGTTGGATGAGATAGAGGGTAAGAGACTGATTCTAGGCTACTATCTAATAGAGAATAAGAGACCTGTGCCCGATTAGTTACTCTTAGCTTAAAAAATACATACACGAATAATTTACAACAACTTAACGCACAGTTTTGAGCTTTTCCTACTTTTCAAAATTAGTAGAGTTGGTTGTACATTTCTTAGAGTGGCATAAAATTGGCTGTAGATTACATAAAATTGGCTGTAGATTACATAAAACTTGCTGTAGATTACATAAAATTGGCTGTAGATTACATAAAATTTGCTGTAGATTACATAAAATTGGCTGTAGATTACATAAAATTGGCTGTAGATTACATAAAATTTGCTGTAGATTACATAAAATTGGCTGTAGATTACATAAAATTGGCTGTAGATTACATAAAATTGGCTGTAGATTACATAAAATTGGCTGTAGATTACATAAAATTGGCTGTAGATTACATAAAATTGGCTGTAGATTACATAAAATTGGCTGTAGATTACATAAAATTGGCTGTAGATTACATAAAATTGGCTGTAGATTACATAAAACTTGCTGTAGATTACAGTTTAAAACAAAAATCAGCATTCTGTAGCATGTTTACTAGATATTTCGCCTTCATGAACAATTATAATTGTAATCCAACACTCCAAGAGATCAGCTGCAGAGTGATCAAGAGCATCTCCTGTAAATGATGTAAAATGCATGCGTATTTGTAGTTATTTGAGCGTAAAGTATCAAAACTATTGCAGCGGATATGTTGTATATTCGCTACCAAACGGGCTGAAATTGATATGTTATATATTCTCAATTAAATGGGTGGTAAGAGATATGTTATACACTTTCTATCATGGGGGCTTGAAGAGATTGTATGTTATCTATTCTATCAACTAGAGTATCACCCGTCAAAAAATGACGGAAGTTTTCAAAATAAATACACATCAGATTAAAAAAATAACGTAATACAGAACTTTCATTTATTTTATTTATTTTTATTTTATTCATTTATTTCCCTATTGAACAAATTTTATGCGGCCGTTCCAAAAGAGTTCTTTTTTGGTGCAGTAATTTGGGGCGCTGCTTTCTAAAATTAGTAGCGTCACGGACAGACATGACAGACAGACGTGACAGAGATTTCAAATTATGGATATTGATGGGACTAGACAGGTTACATTATTTCATCTATTCTCTATCATATTTTATAAACAGCACTGCGACTCCCAGCTGTATTAAAAATGACTTGAGGCTCGTATTGATGAAAGGTTGAATTTTCTCTCCAGGCGGTCAGGAATGCACCAATGACCCAGCTCTCTACAACAACTACACGCAGCCCCGGTGTCCCTCAGACCTCGGCGAGTATTTCGTGCCCGTCCTTCTTGGGATCTACATGCTGGCCACGAACGTGCTGCTTGTCAACCTTCTCATCGCCATCTTCAGGTCAGTTTGTCCACGAACGTGCTGCTTGTCAACCTTCTCAACGCCATCTTCAGGTCAGTTTGTCCACGAACGTGCTGCTTGTCAACCTTCTCATCGACATCTTCAGGTCAGTTTGTCCACGAACGTGCTGCTTGTCAACCTTCTCATCGCCATCTTCAGGTCAGTTTGTCCACGAACGTGCTGCTTGTAAACCTTCTCATCGCCATCTTCAGGTCAGTTTGTCCACGAACGTGCTGCTTGTCAACCTTCTCATCGCCATCTTCAGGTCAGTTTGTCCACGAACGTGCTGCTTGTCAACCTTCTCATCGCCATCTTCAGGTCAGTTTGTCCATGAACGTGCTGCTTGTCAACCGTCTCATCACAATCTTCAGGTCAGTTTGTCCACGAACGTGCTGCTTGTCACCCTTCTCATCGCCATCTTCAGGTCAGTTTGTCCATGAACGTGCTGCTTGTCAACTTTCTCATCGCCATCTTCAGGTCAATTTGTCCACGAACGTGCTGCTTGTCAACCTTCTCAACGCCATCTTCAGGTCAGTTTGTCCACGAACGTGCTGCTTGTCAACCTTCTCATTGCCATCTTCAGGTCAGTTTGTCCACGAACGTGCTGCTTGTCAACCTTCTCATCGCCATCTTCAGGTCAGTTTGTCCACGAACGTGCTGCTTGTCAACCTTCTCAACGCCATCTTCAGGTCAGTTTGTCCACGAACGTGCTGCTTGTCAACCTTCTCATCGCCATCTTCAGGTCAGTTTGTCCACGAATGTGCTGCTTGTCAACCTTATCATCGCCATCTTCAGGTCAGTTTGTCCACGAACGTGCTGCTTGTCAACCTTCTCATCGCCATCTTCAGGTCAGTTTGTCCACGAACGTGCTGCTTGTCAACCTTCTCATCGCCATCTTCAGGTCAGTTTGTCCACGAACGTGCTGCTTTTCAACCTTCTCATCACCATCTTCAGGTCAGTTTGTCCACGAACGTGCTGCTTGTCAACCTTCTCATCGCCATCTTCAGGTCAGTTTGTCCACGAACGTGCTGCTTGTCAACCTTCTCATCGCCATCTTCAGGTCAGTTTGTCCACATTCACGCAGGGTTCTTCCATGATGAGGTGGTCTGTTTCTGTATACATGTGGCAACATTCACAAATCTCCATTGATCTGTCAGTCAAAATAAGGTCAACTTTCACACTCTTAATTGGTCATTCAGTCAAAATAAGGGCAACTTTCACACTCGTAATTGATCATTCGGGCTTACAGTTGAACTTTATCCAAAATTCGAAATTAGGCGAATAAGTAAATGATGGTTATGGAGTACGTGATACAATTATCAATTGAATGATAATAAATGTAAAAATATTGATCCGATAAGCGATGTTTTTTCTTCTTCTTAAGGGATTCAGGTAGGTACAAGTGGTCCTTGTTATTTAACCACATAAGAGCAACACTCTCCCATATTCACAAACGGCAGAGTTGTTCTACATGCTATGATTATTTGCCTTTCCGATCTCACGCTGGTAATGACGTCATAACTTTGTATTTGTATAGCAACACGGTCAACAGAATCGACTCCAACAACATGAAGCACATCATGCACAGACGGTTTAAACTTCTCTGGGAATTCGATCGCAGTCCTGTCTTACCTCCGCCCCTGAATGTCATCTCTGCGTTAATATTCATTGCCCAGTGCTGCACCTGTAGGAAAACTGAGAAGGTAAAAAAAAACAACAATTTTTGTGTCTTTGTGTTTGTTATATTCTCGTTTAAATATTTGAGATTTTTTTGAGTCCTCAGATTTCGCTTTCATATTCCTATAGGCGATTCTTTTTAAAGAAATGCCTACACAAAAACAAAACAAAACAAAACAAGTTTAAGTACACATATTTTATCTCCTATCCCGAGAAGTGTAAAATCAGCGAATCTGTCTCATGCGACCAGTAGCGTAGAGCAGTGCTTCTCAAACTTTTTAATGAGGCGGACCGGCAGGAACTTTCCCATCGCTCCAGGGACAGCTGCACTATTTTACCTGAACTGATTTGTTAGCGAAATGTAATTTATTTTATTTTATTTGTTTCATTTTATGTGCTATTGCCGTAAAATTGATCAACTCTATAGGGTTAGTTTTAATTGTTGCAAATGGATTATAATCATATTTTTTCCCTTTCTTGGTAAATTCTGCGGACCGGCGGTGGATGGTCCACGGACCGGCACCGGTCCGCGGACCACAACTTTGAGAAGCACTGGCGTAGAGTTTGCTTCCCCCATCCACGAAAATTGCTCTGCAGTGGATCTAAAACAGAGCCAACAAAATATAATGAAACTGGTGCCCCTATTGGCATTTTCACGCCAATCTTCTTTCTACGCCACTGTAAACACGTTTTGTTACAAGGATTGTAAAGATCTTAACCAAAAATGATTTTAAAATTGAATTTGAGTGATTAAAAGAAAAGACAACATATGCCAGTGGCGTAGCTAGGGATTTGTGGTAATTTTGAAGCCCGGGGCCTTGGCCTCTTTGGGGGGCCCTGCATACATGGCGGTGGTGTAATTATTTAATCTAACAAAAAATTCGGACACTCCTTTGGGGGCCCGGGGGGAATTTTGAATTTGGACCCTTTACCCCTCCACTACGCCACTGACATATGCATGAGGGTGATATGATTAAGATCCTATTACTTAAAGTAGCCTATCCATCACTCTATTTCTGTACTTAGTTTAATATGGTCTCATGTTAACTTAATATGTTTTTATTTAACTTTTTATTTTTCAGGACACTGGTAAGTTTCATCTTGTCTTGTTATGAGGAGTATTTAGAAAACAAAAGTATGGCGCTACAGCAGGGGCGTCCCAAGTCTTCGCAAAGAGAGACGTATTCCGTGAAGTAAAAATATGCACCGCCCGGATTAAGACAAAAAACAAAAATGACCTACGTAGACACTGGTTGTTTTGAATTTTTTGTAATTTGTAAGGGATTTTTTTTAATGGAAAAAAGTGTGTGGGGGTGGAGGGGGGTGGCGAGGAATACTAAACCATACGATTGTGATCTTCGAGACTTTAATAATAACTCATTCCATCATTAGAAATTTACAAAAAAATTAGATAAATAATGGACAAGTTATTGAATAATCATTTTCATATATACAGAGTACTGAACTAAGTACCTTAAAATAAATAAATTTCTTAAAATATAACTTAAGTAAAAATTTGTGGGTGAAAAATTATGTTGAAAAAAAAGCGTTTTAAAATTTAAATTACAATGACGCCGCGTTCATTTCCTTTTCCGAGGTTATCAAAAATATATTTTAAAAAATATGTCACCGATTTTTGCCATCAGATGTCATCTAATTTCTAACAGCACTTTTTCGGCTTTACGAAATGAATACTCATGTTGGTAAACAATAACTCGTAATCGTTTTTTGTAATCGTATGATGATTTATACACATTCTGTAATCGTTACAGAAATTCCTCGATTCCGTTATTTATTTAAGACTTGGCCGCGGGCCAGTTAAAATGTAAGCGAGGGTCGTATTTGGCCCCGCGGGACGGACTTTGGACACAGCTGCCCTACAGTTAAAACTTTTTTCAAATAAACTCTTAATTTGTAAGACACATCTGAAAGGATATTATATAATATTCATCAACTTCTTAAATTGCAATTATGAAAATAAAATAAATATGAACTTAGACTTAGAGAAAATGTTGTCAACATGTGCAATTCTGGTTAACTGTTAAAGCAAAAAGAAAAAAATCATTAATTTATTATGTTATGTGTATACAACAAAATATCAGTGAAGTCTAGCATTGATATTCATATGTACAATATATTAGACCCCAGTAAAATTCAGGCTGTGCAATGTAGTGACACTCAAATGAATCTCCACGTGTGGGAGAGGCAACATGTTCCATCAGCTTTGAAAAAGTATGAGACCACGCCCCCTGACGACATGAGTGACAGGTAACATTTTGAAAACTATGAAAACCCAATCAAAAGTACCCTTAATCAAAGCATATAAACTCATGCATTATTGACTTGTGAAATAGAATAACACTTCATTATTCACTGTATACATTTTAGAAGATGGAACGTATAAAGAGTTTTTTTAATAAAAAAAGTGATACCCATTAATATTTTATGATATTTAAATGAGTCTTAAATTAAAGTTATGTTTGTAAGTAAAAAAACAAAAACAAATGGAAGAATTACACGTAACTTCTTTTTACATGTCATGAAGACAAAACTTGATGCTTGAGAGACTTAAGAACTCTATCCAACGTCTGACAACTTTGAAATCTTGAACGTGAACTACAAGGTTCGTCTAATTATTTTTATTTGACTTTTGAAAAATTAAACCCCTACCCACCCCTTCTAAAGGAGTCAAGTAAAATTTTGTGAAGTTTTGTTGGGGGAATCGGGGGCCATATAATGAGGGATGACCTAACAAAATTATTTTATAAAAAATCAAATAAAAAAATAAATAAAAGGAATTTTCGTTATTTTAATCGTTCAATTATTTTTTCTGTCAAAAGTCAGTAGCAAATATATGATCATAGTCTTAGTTAGATGCAAATGATCTTCAAATAACAGATTTTTCTAAAGCACGTTATCATGCATTGGTTTACATACATTTAATTCTCACAATGAGATAAGTCAGAAAGCGTTTCCTACTCCAAGTAGTCAAGAACTTTCTATTGATTTCTAGTTCACAGGGACACAACTGCAAATACTGATAATGTAGTATAGTTTTTCCAATGGTTGTAGCCCTTCTTTAAAGTTGAACGCATTATTTCACGAGGTAATGCGTGAAAATTTCATTGTTTCTCCTAAATAATTTTGTATTTGCCTTCGTTGATTAAAGTCATTATTTAAGCCATTAATTTATATATATTTAATTTATATTTATAACATTTTTTCTAATATTTCAGCGTCAGAGGGACATTGGATTGATTTAATTTCTTGTTATTTCCATCAATTCGGCAGGACTTTGAACCGGAGAAAGACGGATGAAGAATCGGTTTAAAATATGAACGTCTATTGACTATTTATGGCTTAAAACACTTCCTAAACATTATTTTTTTTGTTGAAACTATTAATTTAACACATATACTCTTGCATATTGATGTAATGAATATTTGGAGTAAAAGAGTGTGTTAAATTTTAAAAAAACTTTTAGTTCAGAAGGCGTAAAAAATGTTTGGATACATTCAACATGGGGCAGGTCAACGCCTAGTTAAATTCCTAGTAAGATAAAGTGGGTCCCTTGAATACTTATTTTATCACGTCAGTCTAGTAGAGGCGTCCGCCATTGTTTAGGTATAGGGTGCAGAGGCGTCACTAGGGGGTGCGGGTGGTGCGGACCGCACCCGGTGACACCATCACAAGGGGTGACGCCAAAACTTAAAATTCTCTGTGTTCCTATTATTTGGCACTGGTAGCCTCGGGGGGGGGGTCTACGGGGTAAGTCGTGAGGGGGTGACACCAACCCTATTTACGCCACTGATGAGGTGTGAGGTGTGTGTTAGGGATACGGTTTGAGGTGTGTGTTTAAATAATAACATAGTTCAAGGGCGTAGAGAATTTTTCAGTGGCGGTCCAAGGCGGGACGTATTTAGCATAGTAGATACGTTTGTGTAGTTATTCACCTATACAATTACATGGCGGATTTTTCTAATAATTCCTGAATATAATAATTAGCATGTCAAAATAACAAACCAATGACAAGAAATGATTTCAAATTGAAGTTTTATGTATCTATTTTCAACTAAAACTAGAAGTCATTACCATTGTGGTGCCAGTAGTAGGAGTTCAACCGAGGAACAAAATAAAAAGAAATTACGGCTGAGAGATTTATTCCGTAATACATATTCTTCGAATTTTTTTAAATTATCATTATTAAAATGTAAGGGCATGTGATCTGGCATTTTAAGAAATATCTTTATAATAATAAGTAATATCTTTATAATAATAAATAATATCTTATTTGCAAGGTGGAATTTTTTGGAATCCCTTGCAGAACAAAAATTAAATTTAAAAAAAAATCCTGTTAAAAATAAATTAAAAATAAATAAACTATTTTTAAAAGTCCCGGAGGTAAATAGAATACATTTACAGCGCTGAAATATTTAACCACTAGAAGTCAGATTACGCATCCAACATCCGGGTATACATGTCAGACTTCAATGCCGCGGACTTGGAAAGATTTATACTTGATTGCCGAGTGGGATGTAGGGTAATAGAAATGGGCGTAGAGTAAATACTGGATTACTTCTTATCTTATACATACAGGGAGTCCTTGGGTTACGCCGGTTTTGACTTACGCTGTTTCGTGGTTACGAACGCGCCCCCGGAAAAATATTTTTAAAAAATATTACGCATCATTTCGTTTTACGCGGTTAGTATTTACTTTAATTCACGTGGTAAGGAATTGTTTTCTCTTTTAAAAATATTTTTATGTCATTAACTGTTACGACTGTTACATTTTTATAGCACTGTACGCACAGTACTTTGCAGTGTATTATATATATATATATACATATATATATATATATATATATATATATATATATATATATATATATATATATATATATATATATATACATATATATATATAATTCTTTTTTAATGTTTCGACTTACACTGAAAATCGTGTTACGACGTGTCTTAAGAATGGATCAACGTCGTAACCCGAGGACCCCCTTGTATATAAATTTACATATATAAATAGTACTACAGAGGCTCCTTCAATACAGAAAAAATATATTTTAATTAGATGTCATCTTTTGGAACCGGGCCCCAAGGTTGTATTTAACATCTTAACTGGCTTTTACCAAAAGGATTAACCATACGGCACTTTTTCTTCTTCTACAAATACTCCAATATATGGCACACATCAATTGTCTATACATCAACTGTTTGCTTTGAGTAAATGAAACAAATTTTAACGTTGATTATTTCATGACTATTTTCAAAAATTGCCTTGAACTCATCTTTATCCCTGTTACGTATTCACTATTGGACATCACACATCACGCTAATGACATGTGTGACTATGAGGGTTGGACTTGTCATGTGAGGTTTCCACAGATGTCATGTGTGGTTGTCAATGACAGGCTGAGTTTAAAAAAAAAGTATTTCATTAACAGTTTTCATGGGCTTCATGTGTGGGCTTTTCCCAGCCAGGTGTCCCCATATGATTGTCATTGATGTCTTGGGCTGTTGTCATATGTGTCGTGTCTGGTCGGCATTGATGACATGCGATGTTGTGCTTGGAATTCAGTTAGTTCCTCGTTATTTAAAAGCTTTATCGCATTCCCATTCTATATGATAGTTCCACGTAGCATAATGTCAAGTTGTCATTTGCGTCATGTGGAGTCTGTTGTGGGTTGTCATTGGTGCCCTGAGCGATATCCATGTGTGTCATGTGTGGCTGTTTCTTGTCATTTGTTTTTGATATTTGTATATTGTATTCATCCATGCCAGTCAATGTCGTGTGGTTGCTGACACTAGCGTAAAATTTAGTTGGAACTCGTGGCACGTGTAATTGTTATTGATGTTCTGTTCGGTTGTTATTGATGTTCTGTTGGGTTGTTATTGATGTTCTGTTCGGTTGTTATTGATGTTCTATTCGGTTGTTATTGATGTTATGTTCGGTTTTTATTGATGTTCTGTTCGGTTGTTATTGATGTTCTATTCGGTTGTTATTGATGTTATGTTCGGTTTTTATTGATGTTCTGTTCAGTTGTTACTGATGTTCTGATCGCTTGTTATTGATGTTCTGTTCGGTTGTTATTGATGTTCTGTTCGGTTGTTATTGATGTTCTGTTGGGTTGTTATTGATGTTCTGTTCGGTTGTTATTGATGTTCTGTTCGGTTGTTATTGATGTTCTGTTCGGTTGTTATTGATGTTCTGTTCGGTTGTTATTGATGTTCTGTTCGGTTATTATTGATGTTCTGTTCGGTTGTTATTGATGTTCTATTCGGTTGTTATTGGTGTTATGTTCGGTTTTTATTGATGTTCTGTTCAGTTGTTACTGATGTTCTGATCGCTTGTTATTGATGTTCTGTTGGGTTGTTATTGATTTTCTGTTCGGTTGTTATTGATGTTCTGTTGGGTTGTTATTGATGTTCTGTTCGGTTGTTATTGATGTTCTGTTGGGTTGTTATTGATGTTCTGTTCGGTTGTTATTGATGTTCTGTTGGGTTGTTATTGATGTTCTATTCGGTTGTTATTGATGTTATGTTCGGTTTTTATTGATGTTCTGTTCAGTTGTTACTGATGTTCTGATCGCTTGTTATTGATGTTCTGTTCGGTTGTTATTGATGTTCTATTCGGTTGTTATTGATGTTCTGTTCGGTTGTTATTGATGTTATGTTCGGTTTTTATTGATATTCTGTTCAGTTGTTATTGATGTCCTGAAAATTTGTTATTTATGTCCTGTTTGGTTGTTATTGATGTTTTCTCAAGTTTTATTGAACTTTTTTTCGGTTGCTATTGATAACTTTTTGGGTTGTTTTTGATGCTCTGTTACAGTTTTTATTTATGTTTTGTCAAGTTTTTATTGATGTCCTGATGGTTTGTTATTGATGTACTATTTTGTTGTATTGATGTCATTTTGAATTATAGATAATGCCAGTGTCATGTTGGGTTGTAAATGATGTGGCTAGTGAACTTAAAGTTATTGTTATACTTTTTGGACATCTCTATAAATATACTTGTATTGCATAAATCATCTTTGAATGAGTTAATGAGAATGTTATACACATGTTTAAATTACAAATATTATCTGCATATACATGATAAGTGACTTTAACTTAAAAGAGTTTTAAAAAAAACGAAAAAACTTTCAAACTATTTGTTTTTCTGATACTTTATAAACATTTAAACTTTAAACACATCATTTTGATGATTGCATACTTATGACCAGATTACATAAATAAAACGACCGCTGCTTTTAAAGCGTATTAGTCTGTTGTCTTGGGCTAACGTATTAGATTTTGGTTACTAAATAAAACGACCGCTGCTTCTAAAGCGTATTAGACTGTTGTCTTGAGCTAACGTATTAGATTTTGGTTACATGTGACTTGAGTTACAAGAATGTACAAGTGAGTACAAGCCTCCAAGACTTGATTTCATTTCTTGTCTCATGTACTCAGATACAATAAAAGTAGAACGCTCAACATGCCTGTAGTATTCGTTGTAATCCAACTGTAAAACCCCAAAAAAGATGAACAAATAAAGCAACAATCCTGATATAGCATTAACCCCGACCTGACAACTGTTGAATCTTGTCCACTGCTCTATGACTTTGTTATCTTCTCGCCTGTTTCCTCATTGGTTGTTTGATATGAGAGTCCACCACTACACACCGTTCAAGAGACACCATGCCACTGCCAGCACGCTGTTATCGTTGTATTTAAATGTCTGCTTAGTAACGTTGAAGTCGGACTAATTGAGGGAGAAAAAAAAACCAACACTAAAATATTGTCCTTCACTTGAGAATAAGATCAGTTGTAATCAATGTTTTCGGAGAAAAAAGTTTTGAGAAAATTATCTCAAAAATTTTCCCAAGAAAACTAAAAGTGTTGCAATGAAATAGCCGGGTAAAACTTGAATGTTAGTGAGAATGTTGGTCTGTAGTTGTCTCTGCATACATCAAAGGGCATCTTCATAATATATTTCTTACTTGGAAGTTGGAAGCAGAGGCGTAACAAAGACTTGGCATCGGCGAAGTTGCCAACGTCGTCGAGGACTAATCCTTCAATTATCAATTTATTTTGTACTAGGGGTTTTAGGGCGCCTACGGCGCCCACTTTGGCTGGTAAAAAGCCCAAGTAACTTATCTTTGTTTGATAAATAGGAAATATTAAACTTCCTGAAATGTACACAAATTATTTTATAATTATAAATCCTCAAATCCTCTTTTTACATCGCTCTCTTTTCCAAAATTAAAATATAAGCTAAAACTATGACGTCATGTAATGTTTTTTTTAGAATCTTTTAGAATTTTTAGAATTTTGCACACCTCCTGATGCGCGCCTTGTATATATACTTAAATATAAGCTAAAAAATGACGTCATAGCGCTACGGATCCTTCCTTCCAACCTGTGACTTGGGCTATTTTCATCCATTTCAATATACATAATTCCTCTCGTCTGTATGTATGTATGTATGTATGGTTGTATTGTAACTAATTTTAGAAAGCAACGCACCAAATTACTGCACCAAAAATAACACTTCTGGAACGTCCCACATAAATTTGTTCAATATGATAATAAATGAATCAAATAAAAATAAATGAAAGTTCTGTATAACGTTATTTTTTAATATGATGTGTATTTATTTTGAAAAACTTCCGTAATTTTTGACAGGTGATAAAATTCTAGTATTGTTTATAATTTTGTATATTCTCTATTTCTCAAGGGCGCCAAAAATGAATTGCCAAAGGGCGCGGAAAACCCAGTTACGCTTCTGCTTGGAGGACTTATGTAATGTTTTATGTCTGGCATATTGTCACGCGAATAAAATATTGTTGACTGGGATAGATTTTTTAAACAGATCTTCTTATAAAAAGACAACTGTTAGAAAAAAAATAAATCATTTGAAATTGAAATCTTGTTTTGTTTGAAATATTCACGGCCCTTGAACTTGACCCATGCCCCCAGCTCCCACCCCCCACCCATGGTCTATCAAGTCCCTCCATGTCAGATTTGAACACACCAACCAACAATAAACACACTAAAAATCTGAGTATAGTTCAATGTGACCGATGTTTCATTTTAAAAAAAATAGAAATTGCTGTATAAGGACTAAGATTGCCGTATGTAAAAATATATTTTATTTATATTAATTATATGACGTCATTGTTTTCGCTGATATTTTAATTTTGCAAAAAGGGAACCCCTATTATAAAATACTTTGTGTGCATTTCAGAAAGTTTAATATTTCGTATTGATCAAACAAGGACAAGTTGGTTGGGCTTTTGAAAAAGGTCCACACCGTAGGCACCCTAAAAAAGTTTATTAAAGGGGTAAAAGAACTCTCCATGAGCAAGTCTGCGGGGCATCTAGTATAATATAATTCTCTTTTTGTGCAGCCAAACAATGAAATTCTTTACCATTACACATCCGAAGTATTTCATCTATCAAGTCCTTCAAGACTGCACTTAAGACGCATCTTTTCAAAATTTATTTTCAAAATTAAAGAAAAACCATGTCTTTGTAATGATTAACGTTGCTTATGTGTATTTTACTGTTATTTATGTGGTTATTATAAAAAGAATGTATATTTAAATTATTATATGTATGTTATTATCTCCATGTAAAGTGCCGTGAGCCCGGCTGCTTGCTGGGAAACATCGCTATAAAAATTACCAATTTATTATTATTATGATAATTTCAATGATTGTTCTGATTTAATTATTAAAAAAAGGATAAGCTGTTTCCCAAGACCCCGCCCATTTTTGAGTGTGCGTGCGTGCGTGTGCGTGTGTGTGTGTGTGGGTGTGGCGGTTAACTCTTTCTTAAAACGAATATGGCACGAGCATACACTACTTTGATAACTTGGGAGTAAACATACACAACTTAAGATCAGTTTTTTTTTAAAGACGATGTGTATGTTATCCATCTATTAGAACAGCTATTAGAACTAGGGGTGTACCGGATATAGGCTCCGGCTCCGGCAAATCTGGAATCCGGCCATTTTTACAAATCCGGTTCCGGCTTCGACTGCGGCTGGATTTCACTTCATAAATCCGGCCGAATCCAGTTCCGGCCGGATTTCAAAAAATTGAATCCGGTACACCCCTAATTAGAACAATCGTAGGGCATTCCGTGGTAATAATACAACAGTCACGTCCTAATCTAAATCAATAGTTTTATTCTTAACATTTATTGATGTTGTCTTCCTGGTCCAACACACACAAAAGTACAACGATTGGTTGTCGTTGATGAAGTAAGCCTTTCCATTGGACAACGCAGTAACATTCAGATAAGGTTTTTATCAGAACGTCAAGAAGTAACTTTAGATAAAACAAGCCCTGGAAGAAAATAACGACGGAACCACAACCAAACTGCTGGGAGAGATAATATCACAACTCCGACTTGTAAAAATTTTGTTGTCGATGTTAAAAAATTCGCAGTCGCTGCTTACCTCACGGGGGCGGATATCTTTTCGCCGAGGTTGAATAGTTGTAGTGAGAAGGTTTTGGGTGAACGACCCGGGGGTGTGGCACTGGAAGTAAATATTGTTCCAGCGCGAGTCATTGACAAGATTAATGTGGCGTGATATGATGGTGGTGATGATGACATGGCCGGATATGTTTAAACATTGCAGCAGAGCGCCTGAAACCTGAGAACACTGCAACTGGCTCATGTCATAATGTGAGTACTGACTTGCTTAGTTTTAATGTCTCTGTTCTGTAAGTAAATCTTAATAATAACGATGATAATGAAGATAACGTTTAAGTTAGATTTTAACAGTATTAGTTATACCTCAAGCTACCCGCGCATTATATGGTACGATGGTGATGTATCAACAGTGAATACAAGACAATAGAGAAGTGAACAAAAAATGAGGGTGACGAATAGATATAAGAAACAAAAACGTTCGAAAGTTTAACTGTGGAAATAATTAAAGTTTTGATGAACGGGTTTGGTAGATGACTACAGCAGTGCTTCTCAAACTTTTAGTATGGTGGACTGGCAGGAATTTTTGCACTATTTTACCTGTACTTACGTGGTAGCGAGATGTAATTTTTAAAAATTTCATTTGCTTCATTTTATGTGCTTATTGCCGAAAAATTAACACATTCTATAGGGTTAGGATTAATTTGTTGCAAATGGGGGATTAAATTTATAATTTCTGTCCTTTCCTGATAACTTCTGCGGACCGGCGGGGAATGGCTCACGGACCGGCGCTGGTCCGCGGACAACCACTTTGAGTATAGCACTGGACTACACGGCATGAGGAGAAGATCGTTACCGTTAACTGTCCCATTCTATCATACATACTTAATTATTAAATTTTATCTGTTTCGAAAATTAACATCTTTTATTGTTATGGTCGAAATACTTGAGTTAAGTAGAGAGCGTCACGCCTATGTCACATTCAACACAAAGATTTGCCAGAAATGTGTAAAGAGAACGTAATTTATGCCAATCAGACCGACTGCTTGAGTAAAGTTGTACTGGGGGGGGGGAGCCGGGGTGGGGTTCCCATAATGAGGTTATCAAATTCATAATTATACTGTTATACGATTAGTTTGCGATACTGTATGTATATGACTTGAATTATATAAGTTTTATAGCATTATTTTTTTTAAATTGGATCTTTTTGGGACTGGATGTGAACACGGCGAAAGAGAAAGAATGAGAAATAAGTAGATACAAGATACGACCCCCTTCTTAGCATACGCCGCAGACTTGCTCATCATAGATAGTGCAAAGAACGGAAAGAGGGGGTGAGAGAACGGACACAAACAGTAGCACGAAGTAATGGAAAAAAAAGCGAGTTAACGTGGAAACATGTGCACAGCGGTTGTTGTTAAAAAATGCGGAAAAGAACGGGCAGAAAAAAACATTTAAATTTGTTTTTAAATTGTTCTCGCTGGGGCTTAGATCCCAGGACTTTCCGCGTGCAAGGTGGACGTGATAACCACTACACTACGAATCACATGTTATTCTGTGAAGGAACAACGTAACTTAACGCAAGAAACGTTGTTGCCCCCCCCCTTTTTTTTCCTTTTCAGCCAACAACGCTTGCCAACAATGATCGGTCAACCCCAGCGAGGGTCATTCGTCATGCTCATTTGCACATGTCCGTTTAGGTGAAATATATATAAAGATAGATAATATATGGAACTTTGCAGTTTGATTTCAGAGCAGGGGACTCAATGGATTACCAATAACTTAAATTCAATTAGATTTGATGTTATTTATAGTGCGATCGTAATTGCAAAGCGAGAGGGGTACTGGCAAGGGTTCGGCAGAAAACTTCCTTCATATAATTTTTTTTTGACTGGGGTGGACCCCACTTTCATCTCCCTTCCTACTCCCCACCCCGCCCCCGCTTAGTGGGGCATTATTTACTGTGAACATAAACCCAGTGGGCGTATGGCTTATATTTATTTGATGTGATCAATGCATTAAATTAGACAATGAAGCTATTTATTGTAACATTTATTACCCAAACTGGCCCTATGATTCTATGACAAAGACATATTCCCTGTCTTTAATAACATCTATTTCTCCATGTGTAACTGGCGCGATGCTTGAATGACATTAATTTATTCTACGACTTTGTTAACCTGCATTGCTAAATTGGTCCGATGTAACGGTGACAAAGACATACCATAAAAGGTTTTAATCAATACATCTCAGATATAATGGCAAGTCGTAACGGAGAGGGGCGACCGCTGGCACGTAGGTGGGAATAGGCGTTGTAAAATTGTCTCCCATGACGCTCAGGGTCGGTGACTCTATTCTATCGGAAAAAAATTGTCTTTACTCTAATAAGCAGACAGAACAAACATGTTGCTTGAATCAAAGTTAAAACTAAACAACTGTGCAACAACACTCGTTGTAAACATTCCAAATAAGAAGCCACTACTGTTTTGTGCAGGCTACAGGCTAATATCTGCCACTCAAATGAAATTTCTGATTGAAAATATATTAGCATTTATTGTTTCCGTTTTTTTTTACAGTTTAAAAACAAACTGAAAAACTCTTCTTGCCGCCAACAAACTCCCCCCGCCCCAACATTTCAACGGCCTTGTCTTTTCTTACCTGGTCACACCGCCCCCATCATAATGCTCTGAGTTCTCCACAGGTAGTGGGTGTTTCTAAACAAATTGATGCTTGTAAAGAAAATGTTGTACAATTTCTGGTTCACTCTTTGTACCGTGGCCATGTACTGCCCGGCGGTCCAACTCACGTGGGTGACAGTGGTCCACAGGAAATCTTGGCGCCAAGGCGGACACGCCTACGAACTTCCCATTTAGTGGAAGGAGGGTTCAAGTGCGGTTTATATGTATTTCTGTAATGAAATGACAATGGTGATCTGATTACATTCCTGACATCAAATGGTTATGACAATGCCATCTAGTGTGTCACACACGACCAATATCGTAAGTGTGTCATCAAAATGCCATCCAGATGTGTGTCATCAACACGCCATCAAGATGTGTCATCAGCACGTCACCAAGATGTGTCATCAACACGACATCTAGATGTGTCATCAACACGTCCAATAATCTCGGTGTGACTCATCAACATGATACATATATCTAGAATTGTCATGAACATGTAATCTAGCATGAACATGACATCCTAATGTATCATCAACACGTCGAGTCATGTAAATAGTATTAAACGTGTCTCTTACATTTCAGCCACACGTGTACTCAATAAACACGTACTCAATACACACGCACTCAACACACACGTACTCAACACACACGTGCTCAACACACACGTACTCAATATACACGCTCAGCTTGAAGATTATAAGCAGATGTTATTGTCAAAATTAACTCCTCGCCATTTTTTTTGTTTTTAGCTGTAATATATCATATAGAATAGGACTGCGATAAAGCTTTTAAATACAATAAAAAGTACACAAAAGTAGTTAATTAATAACGCTCTCATTTATTTTTTAAATAGTTTTGATTACGCAATTTGTTTGTGCATTTTGTATTTTGATTTTTTAGATTTATTAGGGTCTAATGATTTCGGCTTCATTTAATATTATTCGTGGTGGGGGGTGGGGTGGGGGTGGGGTTCTTCTATCATGATAATTTGATTCAAGACATGGTGGGCGAGGTCTTTTCATAAAATCAAGGGCTTGTCAAAAATAATTAAAGATGGGGAGAGGAGATTGGAGGGATCTTTTAAACATGCCGGGAAGGCGTTACAAAACTGGAGGGGGGGGCGGGTATATTTTTGGGAAGGGATTAAAGATGATTTTAAAAATAAAATGCATCCCCATTTTGACCAACCACTGTGATATCAACAGCACTTAATTATTTTTGGGCCATATTATTTGTCGACGGTTACAGACGATCTCTGTATTATGATCGTATCTAAACGACACAGTGTTAAAATGTTCGTTAATGTTTATTAAACGCTCGCCTCAATGCAGAGGGAATTATCTAAACCACTTGAAACCAAGAATAAGCCCATGGGACGGGCTGGCTGATAAGTCCAACAAGAATTTTGTAGTCGAAACCATGACTGTTGACTGTTGTAATTTCAAACCATGAGTCTTAAGAGGTTAAAAAAAGAACAGGTATCATATTTAATAATGACGAGAATCTGGTTAAACTTTGATTAGTTTCAATTTAAACAATGAAGAGTATCACATTGAACCATTACAAATATCAAGTTAAACCGGGACAGCTATCAAGTCCAACCATGACAAATATCAAGTCAAAACATGACTGTTACAAACAAATCCTACCATGACATATACCTAGTTAAACCATGACGAATATCTCGTTAAACAATGACTAATGTCCCGTCAATCAATGACAAAACCAGATATTGAGGATCGCCTTAAACCTCTGTATCGCTAAATCAGCCCCTGATCAGCATTCCCGAGCCTAAGATGAGCCTATCCAGACGACACTTGCTTATCTAATTTGATTTGAAAACATCAATCTTTAGTACAATTATAAACAGCGGCGTGGTAAAGGGAGGGTGATTGGATGGCGTTATTATTTCAAGTTACTTCGGGGGGATTTTTGTATTTTAAAAAAAAGGGAAGCGTGTTAGCTAATACATGTCTTGGCCCAAACTCGTGGGGGGAGGGGAGCGCGCAACCCTAGCTTTGCCACAGGATACAAGAAATCTTTGCTTCCTAGTGTACAATATTTCATTAAGCCTGTGCATCCCGCCGCGAAAGTTATGAAAATATGTCTTCTATAAAACCGCACCACTGTGATATCGTCTTTCAAGTGTCTCCTGATTGTGTTACCACAAGGGAGCTTACTCTCGTATTAAAAAGTAACACTGATCGTCTCGACTGCATTCTTTCTTATCGTTCGTTCTTACAAATAACTGGGAATGTCAAATAATATTAACTACCATGTTATTCATATTATTACATTGTTTCCCCTAAAAATGCTCTGTCATTTACTGGCGCAAATCTATGAATATAACATCCTGGTATTCATGTGGAGCAGTTTTTGAGGTAAATATTGTGGAAGGAGGCACATCCGAACGAGTTCCCGGGTGCCCAGGCGACCCTCTCAGAGAGGACCGCCCCGGGGGTGTCCCCTTGCTATTAGTTCCTCCGGGGAAGGGGTAGGGCAAAGTTGGTGTGAACATTTCACGGGAAGACTTATAAGAGCACGAGGCTCAGGGCTTTTCACGTCATTCCACATGTATGATATTTGGAGCAATTTCATTAAGATATAGATAAAATATCTGGATATTTTGTTTGGATTTTTCTCGAAAGATATTCGTTAATTCAACTTTAATGGAGGTGACTGAAAGAACCTGCGTACATCTTTAGCATATTTTTTAAAAATTGTTTAAAAAATTGTTTATCTTCTATATTTAAGCGAATAAAATTCATTTTACCTAAAAGCCCGTCTAAAAGTGGTACCATTACGTCATCAACAAAATTACCTTTAAGCTGCGCAGATGCGCGACCGCGGAAATATCTGACCGACGCTGCGCCGCAGTTTAGAAGTACGACGCAACTAATTTTAATAAAGAAAACGTAATATCAGTGTTTTTACGTTGTAAAGTCTTGCAAAAAAAAATGGATGCTCTGCAACTTTTATTATTTTGCTCACAGACGAACGCACATTAGAGGGGAACATTGATCATGAAATAAGACTCTTCGGTGTGAGAAATGAGAAAACAAAGACATGAACCTATATGTGCGCTCTCTGTCCTATCATTTATAAAGCTAAGAGGGTAATACACTTTTAGAGTTATATGTAAACTCTGTATTTGTGATAATCTTCTGTCTGTGGCATGCTGCTTGCGGTAACCAGGTTGCGATGCGCCTGTTAAAACATGTGTACCGCCACGAGGTTCCCTGTGATAAAACTTATGGACCATCATCCCCACATTAGTAATAACTTCCTGCTTGTATTGCCACACGAAAATCATCGCAAACCATCACCCACCACATTTTGTACCTGAACCACCGTCATCAATTCCTCCACTGTTCCCCCAACGCCCATCTCATGTACGGGGTAATTTTAGTCCAAATGATGTCCTTAGGCTGATCTTCTAGGCATCGCTCAGGCCGGGAATAAATAACTGTAGCCAGAGGCAGACTCTGAAAGGTGGACACTTTGGCGGAGCCATGTCTTCCAACGCGCAAAATAGTTGGCGTAAAACAAAGAAATGTTTCAAATGTTACTCTGTATTAGCAAAACATTGACATCAAAATTTATTTTTACTCATGAATAACTCCTTAAAAATTTGCCGTTGTCAGTTTTAAAAAAAAATCTTTTCTTTAACAAAGCGACCCATCCCTGTCTATCTATTACGTCCATTTGTTACCCCTGTAGAACACGACACGGATCCGACGCTGGCCGGAGATCTTGACATGGGCCTGACACAATGAACCAGATAACAAAGATAGTCGTTTAAAAAACTTATCAGCTTTTCAACCAGGTCTAAAAGGCCCTGGAGTCGAGGCAAACTGTTTTTGCCAGGAGTCTTTTTAAATTTAATCGATTACCAGATACTTATGCAAAATTAATTTACCCGCTTGCCCGATGCTTGTGAAAAAATAATTTAAAAGAAGAAAAGAAACTCATTTAAACAAACATAATTTAGAGATTCCTCGATACTAATAATATCTTTTAAAAATTCTTTGTGTCAGTATCCTTACTGTTAAATAAAAGTTTTTAAAAGATCGAAGTAGTGAAGGAAAAAAAATCTTCGATACTAATGCCTTGCCTTGTATTGCTAATCAGCTACTCAACACACAAGGGAGCATTACTTGGAATTTGTGGTTTATCAGAATAAAACGTTGAAATTAGGCTATTATTCATTCTACGTTTAAAAAATACCTTTAAATCTCAAGGTGATCAGCGGAGTTTGGGACGCGATAGATAACGGAGATTTCAGGGCTTGCGATGAAGCAATGAGTGTCGTCATGTTGGAGGTCCAGTTTAACATCGGACTGTAGTTTTAACAAACATCATAAATGTACTTGTTTCTTCAAAGAGGTGGGGAGGATTTCAGTAAACATTTGTAAATCAGCTTCCTTCATTGTTTGTTTATTTTCGGACTACACACGTGACTACTAGCACGTGATACTTGCAAGGAGTTACAGGTAAGTTGATGCATTGTCGATTAGAACTGGCTGGAGTTTTAAATACTTGATTGTGGCAAAAACACACACACACACACACACAAAAAAATGACATCGGCAGATTTTTAAGGACTTATTCTTGAGTAGAAATAAATTTTGAAGTCAATTTTCTTACTAATAAGCATTTGGAATTACAAAAAATAATAATAGCATCAAATACGATCACTTCGATACTGTGATAAACTAACACAAGCCTACATAAACTAATACAAGCCTACATAAACTAACACAAGCCTACATAAACTAATACAAGCCTACATAAACTAATACAAGCCTACATAAACTAATACAAGCCTATATTACCTATCGCAAGTTAATTATTAAGTTGAATTAGATACACCATGTACATTGGTGGTCTAATTTTTTCCAGCACCAATTAAGATGCAAAGATAAGAATTACACATGTAGATCTATGTTTTACAAACGTAATATAACTACGTATTTTATGTTATTGAATATATATATATATATATAACAAGGAATTTCCGCTTTTTTATCAAGGGAAGTCATTCTAGCTTACGTTAGAAGTCGTTTCAAATAAGTAATTCTGAAACCAAACACAATATGGCGTCATATCCCCTCACGCTACATCACACCAAGAATGTGTCAATATAAATTATTATAAAGCGCACCACGCAACAATCTAACATAAGCATTCACAAAGCCGGAAAACCCCATTAACCATCATTCTAGATTATATTAAAAGTCATTTCAAATCAATAATTATGAAACTAAACAAAACAATTGCTTTAAAAAATTGCTTCTAAAATAACGGGAGTCGAACGTACTAGTATATTTCACACATTTCTTCTCCAACATTGTTCTAAATAAAATTAGCTATCGTTTGACGTTTGTTTCAACCCGATAGATGTTATGGTTGGTGAGAAATTGACAAAATACTGATATTTTTTCGGTTTTTTTGGATTTTCCAGGAAATCCAGTAAACCTTTTCGGTATTTTTTGGCCGTTGCACATCATTGGGACCTCCTTGGCATATTTGCAAAAGACCCGAACCCTCTATCTGGTATGGTTCAGGAGGAGTTGCATGTGCAAGCGTTACAGACATTTCGAATCTATAAACGCAATTTTCCAATTGAAAGTGCGTTAAAAATAAATAATATAATAATCCAAGTCACTCACTCACTGGATGTGGAACGCTGAGGAACGATGTTCAACAGTCTATAGCAGTTTAAAAAATCGTGTGGTGATTAGCACTGTAATTTTTTTAATATGACTTCATTGTTTGATCTTATATTTTAAAATACAAGGTGTGCATCGGTGCGCAAAATGATTATAAATTAAAGATGCGCTGTAAAAACATTTTATTTGACGTCATTGTTTTAGCTCATATTTTAATTTTGGAAAAGGGAACAATGTAAAGAGAGTATTTGATGATTGTTAATTATAAAATACTTTGTGTACATTCCAGGAATTTTAATATTTCGTATTTATCAAAAAAGGACAAGTTAGTTGGGCTTTTGAAAAAGGTGGGTGCCATAGTCGCTCTAAAAAAAGTGGGCGCCGCAGGCGCCCCGGCGCCCCAGGACAATCTAGTAATAAAATAAAAGACGTGACTACCATAAAATATGTGAAAGTACTAATACAAAAAAGTTTAATCTCCATTATGGATCAAAATTCTTCTGATAATAATGCTAATGAACTAAAAAATCAAGAGGCTGATGTAGTATGAGAACGTGACGCTGATGTGCTGATACTTATGATTGATTATTCAAGTTTGTGAGGAGCTCCCGTTGTAGAACTGTAAACAGCTGTAGCCCATCAAATGCCAACAAAAAAAAACCAATCAAATTTTAACCCCTTACAGGGACCTCAACAAATAGATCTATATTTGCGATTTCTGTTAGTGCAGCGAGATTTGAAAAAATATTTTAAATATAATATGAAATTTAACTTCCGATACGGACCTTACACAATAAGGATAGATGAGACGGCTAATGCGAGAAGGATTTTGGCATATGTAAACTAATTTGGGGGGGGGGAGTGTTACGTACTTATATTGCTTATTTTCCGGATTGTGATTTCAATCACGTGTGTTTTCTGAAATAAGCAAATCGAATAAATAAATTGTTAGCCGCTCTTCTAAAGGATTTAACAACTTACTGAAAATAAATTTCAAAGTAGCTCAAAATAACCACATTTTAAAAAATACAAATGGAAGGATTAGAAACTAGACTTTAAAAAGGGATAAATTATTGAAAAAGGAACAAAAATATCTGATGGAAATGTATACAACAGTGGAGGAAAGTTCTTGTTAGAATGTTTGAGGACATTACAAGTGCAAATATAGGCAATATTTTAGAACCTATGCATCTGATTGCAAAGTACGTTCCATGCAGTACTGAGAGAACATCAAAATAAAAATAGTTCAAAAGCATTCAACCACTAACATGTCACCTCAAATTCTAAATGCGCCTATTGCAGTTTTCGGAGATAAGTTTGCTTTTAAAAAAATTATATTTTAGTTACAAAAGATCACATATTATTATTATATTGGGTAAGACTTCAGATATTTCACATAAGGATCAAACAAGCCGAGTTGTGCGATACGTAGTAAAGATTAAAATGTAGACAAATAAAGTATAAGTTGTAAAGCCTTTCAAAGATTTCAGTAAACAACAAATGTAACTGCTTAGGGGCCGTCCATAAATGACGTCACGCAAATTTTGGCCTATTTTTACCCTCCCGTCCGTCCTCGTCACGCGTCGTCACAAAAACTTAGACTCCAATATGACGTCACAAAGCTTTGCCACCCCTCCTCCGCCCAATAAAAGCTTTATTTTCTATTTGAAAATGAGCATGTTTCAAACTCTTTTTGTTATCTAAGCATGTATTTAGTTTAGGCTGCTCTCTGATATCGTAACACGCGGAACGCCATTTAAAACGTCATTAAATAAATTGTAAGCAATCAAATATTTAAGGGACAATTTTATTTAAAGTTGCGCATTTCGATGTGACGTCTCATTTCTTAAACACCCCCTCCCCCGTCACTTATAGTCACAAATGTGTGCCCCCCTCCCCTCTAGGTGCGTGACGTCATTTCTGACATTTGACAAAGTTCACCACCTTAGTTTACTTAAAAAAACTTAACTACTTTGGAATCTCAGGTCCCTTACATCACTGGATCCAAGACTTCCTTTTGGGCAGGGAGCAAACTGTAATAATTAATGGATCTAAATCTGCACCAATAAAGGTTAACTCAGGAGTTCCACAAGGAACTGTGCTAGGTCCCTTACTCTTTCTGATCTATATAAATGATTTACCCAACAACATCTCAACAGGTACAAAAGTTAGGTTATTTGCTGATGATTGTATAATCTATAGAACAATTAAATCAGAGCAAGATAGCAAAATTTTACAAAAAGACTTAGATGAATTGATAAAATGGGAAACTAACTGGAGTATGTCTTTCCACCCAGAAAAGTGTCAACTGTTAAGAGTAACAAAGAAAAAGAAACACATAAATTCAAAATATTACATCCATGGAAAAGAACTGACCCAAACAAAAGATGCAAAATACTTAGGAGTCTTAATAAATGAGAAACTATCATGGAATCCCCATGTCAATGAAGTTATTAAAAAATCAAACAAAACCTTAGGCTTTATAAAAAGAAACTTTAACAAATGTAATAGAGATATAAAACTAAAATGCTACCTCACTTTGGTGAGACCTGTACTAGAATATGCATCTTCTGTATGGGACCCATCCACCAAAGAAAACATTGATAAACTAGAACAAATTCAAAAAAGAGCTGCCAGATTCATTACTGGAGAATATTCAAAACTGACAAGAATAACACCATTAGTTAAATCATTAAGCCTTGAAACACTAGAGGATAGAAGAACCAAGAGCAAAGTAGTAATCATACATAAAGCAATTAATTCTAATTTAGAAATACAACACAAAGATAACTTAATACAGCCCTCAGATAGTCATAAGGATAAAAAATCCTTTCTTATTCCGTATGCAAGAACAAACACATACAAATTTTCATTCTTCCCGTCCGGAATTCGGGCGTGGAATGGGTTGCCTGAAGAATCCAGGAAAACCAACAATTTATCAACGTTTACATTTCTAATAAAAATGCAGGACTAGACACAAACCATAGTTAAGCGTAGGACGCAATAATCTTCTGTATAGAAGGAGCGTCTGTAAACAGATAAGATAAGCTTATTATCGAGCATGATATGAATGAAAGCATATAAGATTTTTCCGCGAAGGAAAGCAGTGAATGTCGCGTTTAGATCTAGAAGGGAAATCTCTTAAACTCTTATTTCTAACATAACATTTATGATTCTTCTTAATATATTTTCCAATTTAAATAATATATTTTCTTTGTAAAAGGATTTTATTTTAACGAGGCTGGGAGGGAGGGGGATGGCGAGGCAAATTTGTCATCTGCCCCGGGTGATAGAAAGCCATGCATCTCAGTTGAGAGAGGTACGGTTTTTCCCTTTTCGCAAAACAACGTATCTACTCCCTGTCTCTAATTCTGTTCGTTTCTCTCCAGTCTGTATCTCTCTCTCCCTCTCTCTCTGCATCTCTCTGTGTATGTCTTCTCCATGTCTCCCCTTGTATCTCTATATGCCTTTCTCTCTGCATCTCTCTGTGTATTTCTCTATGTCTCCCCCTGTATCTCTATCTGCCTCTCACTCTCTCTCTCTCTCTCTCTCTCTCTCTCTCTCTCTCTCTCTCTCTCTCTCTCTCTCTCTCTCTGTCACGTAACATTTGATGTTATCAACCTAACCCCCCCTCTTTACAGTAAACATCTCCCACTTATCTATTACAAACGCCCCTTCTTTACAGACGATTATTCCGTCCTAAGCTTACGGATGTACTAAATAGTCCACACTACATTCCTTATTGAAAACCAAACTGTTCAATGTTTGCTACGGGAAGTCAAATTTTAAATGTTTATTTATCTTCATTATGCATAAACACTTTACACAACAAAGTATAAAAGTGTTCAGTTACTTAATCCAAAAGATCCATCTATTTTTATAAGAAACAACAAAACAAACAATTATTTTCTTTATGTGTACAGACCATTAATGATAAGATATGTTTTGAAAAAATCACTAGACTTACAGATTTTTAAAACAAATTTTTGAAAAAAAAATAATTAAAAAAAAATAAACTGAAAAATAAACGTATGGTTTATGTTAATGTTTTTTACTTGGGTTAATTTTGTATCTTAGCATTTATGTTCTCCACGTCATAATAAGTAAACACATAATGAGTCAGTCTTTGTGCTTATCATTTATTGGCCCTTCCCAAATTTCCCACACGTCATTTCAATGAGACAAATTTAGATTTATGCCTGACAGCGCTATTCATGATTTCCGGGTACCGATATTGAAACATCTACCCGTTTAATGATTGTTAAATACATATATATATTTGATGATTGTTAAATACAGATATATTTGATGATTGTTAAATACATATATATTTGATGATATATTGTTAAATGCAAATATAATTATTTTTAAATTCTCTCTATTATAAACTGTACAACACTATTCAAATGTAATGATGCTGCTTCAATGAAAGGTTAAAATATCTCCTGCATAGTCACTGGCAGCGTCTGGGGCTGTTTCTGTTGATATAAAAAATTCTGGTGTCTTATTTTAATAATTTATTACCATTTCGTTTTGTATAATGTAACCCTGCCATTAAAATGCTTGAGATGTTGATTACGACTTGCAGTGGTCGATTCGTGAAATAGTTTCAAGAAGATCGTATGCCCTTTTAAATCAATTGTTCCCCTAGATTGGCTTTTATTTTACTTCACAATGTTATTTTCATTAATATTTTGATTGATAAGAGATTTTTTATTTTTAAACGCAATCAAGCCGTGTCAAAACATACTTCAATGTGTTGTTACAATGACTCGGTTATCAAAGTGTAACACAATTGTAACAACAGCTGGTGGCGGCATTTAGACTAGATATTTGTTGAATTAACTGATAAACTTCCGTGGTTTTATCGTGTGGGGCTGTTTGTTTTAGCTTTAGTGACTGATGGCTTGAATGTTAATGGGTAGATATGGAAGGATTTTATTTAACTGTAACTGTGGGATTAAAAAAAAAGTACATTTGTGATTGTGTTTGTGTGGTTGATTGATTGATTTCATGTCAAAGTTTTATGGTTTTAATGTTTTAATATAAAAATTTGATTACTTTAATGATTCAGTGTAATATTTTGATCTTTTAAAAAAGGGATTACTTTTAGTTTACCAAGGTTACCGTTTTTCTGTTTGCAACTCTCTACTACCAACTCATGTTTTAAAAAATTAAAATGTTTCAACACTGATTACTGCGATGGAGACATTAAAAGACACGGAGAAAGAAATGCAAATGGTAACAGTGAAAAAAGAGATTAAAAGAGGCGAGAAAGAGAGAGGGAGAGAAAGAGAGTTTAATGTTCATATTTCTAAAACAAAATTACACTGAATACAACATTTATATAATAAAATAAGTACAAAGAAAAAAACGAACAGAGAAATTTTATTGTTTGATTGAAGTTGGGATAGCATGAGCCTGAACTGTTATTGTTTGACTGAAGTCAGGATAGGACGAGCCTGAAATTTTATTGTTTGACTGAGGTCAGCATAGGACGAGCCTGAAATTTTATTTCTTGACTGAAGTCAGAATATGAAGTGCCTGACGAACATCACATTCAAATACAATGCCTCAGTTCCTTGAAGGTAACACAATGCATAATCTCGTCGCCAACATCCTAACTGATCGTGACGGGCAAGGGTGGGGTAACTCTTCTGTTGTCGTTGGTATGCTGCACAGACCAGTTGAAGCACTATCTTAAACTGATAGCGAATTATTTTAAGTACTTACGATACGCCGGTAGTGGAGATACAACGTCGTACATGGAGAAGTAGTGCAGTCCTAGTGGAGATACAACGTCGTACATGGAGAAGTGGTGCAGTCCTAGTGGAGATACAACGTCGTACATGGAGAAGTGGTGCAGTCCTAGTGGAGATACAACGTCGTACATGGAGAAGTGGTGCAGTCCTAGTGGAGATACAACGTCGTACATGGAGAAGTAGTGCAGTCCTAGTGGAGATACTATGTCGTACATGGAGAAGTGGTGCAGTCCTAATGGAGATACTATGTCGTACATGGAGAAGTAGTGCAGTCCTAGTGGAGATACTATGTCGTACATGGAGAAGTGGTGCAGTCCTAGTGGAGATATAACGTCGTACATGGAGAAGTAGTGCAGTCCTAGTGGAGATACAACGTCGTACATGGAGAAGAAGTGCAGTCCTAGTGGAGATACAACGTCGTACATGGAGAAGTGGTGCAGTCCTAGTGGAGATACAACGTCGTACATGGAGAAGAAGTGCAGTCCTAGTTTCAGCCATGTGATAGGGGACGAGAAATTCAGTTTCCTGGGAGGAAGGGGGATTAATCATGAATGACATGTGTTTCTGATAAAATACAGGTTAAAATGTGTTTAGCCCAGCCTCAAAGCGATCAACAATCGGTTTAAAAAATATATTTCTTCTTCTTATCTGTTACAGACGCTCCTTCTACAAAGAAGATTATTGCGTACCACAAATGGTTTATTTATAGTCTTTCATTTTTATAAGGGTTTTAAATGTTGTCAGAGTGTGGATTTTCCAGCATTCCTCGGGCAACCCATTCCACGTCCAAATTCCGGACGAGAATAACGAGAATATGTATGTTTGTACTTGCATACGGAATAAGAAAATTGTTTTATCCCTATGTCTATAAATTAAATTAGATTAATATAGATGTCTGAGTCTTAAATTAGATTATCTTTGTGTTACGAAACAATGCATAAAATAATGTTCCTTAGCTTGAGTCCACTTTAAAAAAAAATCAAATTTTAACACCACTGAGATGCTAACATTTATGAACGGCAAGTGAAATATTATTGAAAACTATTGTTATTTCTTCTTGATTGGTGCAGAGGGATATTTTAAAAAAATAAAAATAAAATAATAATACAATCTAAATTCTTTCTACATATATATACAATATTTTTAGTTATTATTATTATTTTGAAGGCAAATGACAACGTAATCATAATTAGACATATTGTTTATCTTTTAGCTTATCATAATTTGTGTTAATTTGTGTTAATTTGTGTTAATTTGTGTTAATTTGTGTTAATTTGTGTTAATTTGTGTTGCAGTGAACCTTATACGAGACATTTTATTTAAATACAGCAGTGATTCATCACAATATATATCGATATATCCTAGTTAAACAATCTAATAAATACACAAGAAATACAAAAAAGTTAAATTATTAGTTGTTTCAAGCACCATGGCGTTTGTTTTATTGAATTTGGTTTAAATGGATAGCGAGGTTATAGTTCTATATGATGAAAATCTGAGATGAAAATTGACTTTGATCATTCACCAAGTACATTGTCTATCAGAAGGCTAAATCTCGAGATCTGGCGATACAGGAACTGGCCTGCCTAATTACTAAGTTGCTTATGTCACTTAAAATTCACCGGCAAAAAACAATATTTCGTGAGTTTTCATCTTTGCCGGTCACTCTGTGAAACAGCAACGTGTGATCAACAATTTCAATAGCGACATTATTGTCTATGATGAAACGTTTCAAGCGCAGAAAGTAAAATTCGTTTCTGTAATAGGCGTTGTTTGAAAGGTACACGTTGCGTTACCTGCGGGTGGAGATCTCCCTCGCATCTCGTAAACATTGCAAAAAAGTTCTTTGTATCAGTACAACAAAATTTGGCAAGGGAGTGAAGTGCTTGCAATCGAATCTGAAGGTATTCTGTTTTTGGTAAGAGTGGAAACTCAATTTGAGAGAAAATACACTTAAAATCAACTCGCATTGACTTTGATTTAGATGGTATTCATTCACATCACGACTTTAATATCAATCCCATTCCTTGCAAAATGTAACTTCTTGGAAAGTATTGATTTGAGAAATAGACATAACAAAAACTATCAAGATAAGAATAGATGGAGAAATATTTTCTATGTTTTACATATGAGGATTAGTGATTAGTCTCAATTACATTAACAAAGACAAAATTTCTTGCCCTTGATAGTACATGTTTTACGTTTTAAAAAAATAAAAATAATAATAATTAAAAAATTTAAAAAAGAAAGAAAAAAAACTTAATATTTCGAATTACTTTCTTTTTTCTTATAACTAGATAAATATATTTTAAAGCTCTGTAAATACATATCTACGTAATAAATTCTTAATTTTCATAAAATGAATAGCTGTGAAGCGTTTTCGCCGTCAGGTTTTATATTTTAAAAAATTACCACATTTCCTCTGATTACTATAAATATATTTGTTTTTTTTTACAATACTAATTTTGTCGATGTGCTACATGTGTAAATTACATTAGTCTCGACGATGGACGCTTGTGTAAATTACAATTGTCGATGATGTTCTAAAGATTTTCTAAAACAGTGCTTCTCAAAAAGGTGGTCCACGGACCGGTCCCCTCCACCGCCGGTCCGCATAAGTTACCATGAAAGGAAAGTGAATATATATAGTGACAAGCCTCGGTTTACAACCATTAATACTAACCCTAAAGAATATGTCGGACCGGTGCCGGTCCGTGGGCCATCCACCGCCAGACCGCATAAGTTAGCATGAAAGAAAAGTAAAACTATAATTACAGCCTCCATTTACAACCATTAATACTAACCCTAAAATATATGTCAATTTATCAGAAATCATCATATTAAAGGAAAAAAATAAAAATAAAATTACATTACGTTCCCACGTCAGTAGAGTTTAAATAGAATACCGGTTCAGTGGCGTAGCTAGAGTGGGGCGGTGGGTGCGGCAAAAGTTCTAGCTACGCCACTGAACCGGTCCCTGGAGCAATGAAATAATTGCTGCCGTTTCGCCGCATTAAAAAGTTTGAGAAGCACTGTTCTAAAGTATTTGAAAAATAATAATTTTATTCCTTTTACTTACAGCTTAATGGAACAATGCTACTCACTACTCATCTCTAATGTTAAGTCTTTACGTAAATATGCTTTTTTAAAATAACGGTTTGATTTTTTTAAGAAATGGGCTGAATATCAACATGTGGGTAAAAAAAAAGTCACGTTTTGTCGTCAATGGGTTCAAGTCAACCACAGGAATAAACACGCGAGTCAATCATTGAACCATTTGTGTCAAATACGTGGCGGAGCTGACGAGGAAGTCAACTTTACATCGCCTTAAAGTTCACATCGTAAAATCTTCACAACCCTCTAAAAATACATTTCCTTTATTTTTTACTTGAGGTCCAATGCCGCAGTCATAGTCATCACGCGTTGAAAGCAATTGAGGTCTGAAGCCTTTCGCTGTTGCTTGTAAAGATATAGGGAATGTATCTACTCGTGTAAACATTTTACCATCATGTTATTGGATGTTTTAAAAATAGCTTTAAGGTAAATTGACTTATCTCATCTTTAAAAAAAAACAAATCTATTAATCTCCTTATTTATCATAATGGCTGAAACACTTAAATTTATAAATTTTATGCATACATACATACTGAAATAGCCATTTTCGAATGAATTTTTCACAAGAAAAAAATAAAATAATTTTCCCTTTTCATTGTTAAAAATCCATTATGTGTGGAAAGGGGAAAAAAAACTTCGTGGAACACTTTTTACATATGCTGAGAATGTAGTATAAACACTTACTTCTAACGAAATCTATGATAAGCACCAACGTAAGATCCCCTTTAGATTTTTACAAGTTAAACTTTCACACGAAAAGGAGATTTGATAACAAATAATCACGGCACAAAAAGAACAATGATAACAAATACATAGATCAGTTTAAAAAGCCACACAATTATTTGTCATTCACGGGGCATCGTAGTTAAGCTATTGCACGTAAATAATTTCAGAATTATTAGGGGAAAAAATAACAACTACTAAAGATATCCTAACAAAAATGATACACATGCTTTGCTGTATTTAATTTTGTATCTTTTTAAAAAAAAATTTGTAGGAATTAACATCTTCAAAACAAAAATGAATCACTTAGTCGTTAACATAAATGATACACCATGAATCACATTAAAAGAACCCACCAATAACATATTACAATGATTGCATTCTTTTTGATTTGCCTTTTGCCGTCCAACTTCGGACAACAGCGCAAGTACATTACTCATTTGACCTACAGAAAACTTAATTCATAACTGCAGTCATTTTCTCCAATTACGTTTAGGGGCCGTCCATAAAGTGTTACGCTCCAGAGGGGGGAGGGGGTGTAAGAAAGTGTGACAGTTTGTGAAAGGGGAGGGGGGGGTCCGGCCATGTGTGACGTCACGCTGTTTTACATTAAATTTTGATTATTTTTTTAAATAAAAAACGACATTTTTGTTCGAAAGTGTGACGTACTTTAGAGGGGGGGGGGTCCGAGATGTGTGACAGTTTCTGACAGGGGAGAGGGGGGGGGGAGTTAAAAATGGTCAAAAATAGCGTGACGTACTTTATGGACGGCCCCTTAGAAGATTTTTATTCACTTAGGTGAGTTAAAACGTTCTTGACCGCGTCAAGAGGCAAGTTGTGATAAACCTGGTAACATTTTTTCACATTGCTTGCTCTGGTAGGCTGAGCATCGACTGTAATATTATCGGTTAAATCTAAGCTTATTCAATTATTTTTTTCCAAAATAAAATCATATTTTTTTGTTTGTTTACATTATAGTTTTTATAGGTGTGTTCTTTAGCTAATCGGGAAGTGCATGGTAACTCACGCAAACTGGTGGACAAAGTCGTTGATTTAAAAAAAAATAATTTGTAGTTAAGGTTGTAACGTTGTAATGTTTGCAACGTTGTAAAAATTTTAACGTTGTAATGGTTGTAACGTTGTAATGATTGTAACGTTGTAATGTTTGCAACGTTGTAAAAATTTTAACGTTGTAATGGTTGTAACGTTGTAATGGCTGTAACGTTGTAATAGTTGTAACGTTGTAATGGCTGTAACGTTGTAATAGTTGTAACGTTGTAATGGCTGTAAAGTTGTAATAGTTGTAACGTTGTAATTTTTGTAACGTTGTAATGATTGTAACGTTGTAATGGTAGTAACGTTGTAATGATTGTAACGTTGTAATGATTGTAACGTTGTAATGGTAGTAACGTTGTAATGATTGTAACGTTGTAATGGTAGTAACGTTGTAATGATTGTAACGTTGTAATGGTAGTAACGTTGTAATGGTTGTAACGTTGTAATTTTTGTAACGTTGTAATGATTGTAACGTTGTAATGGTTGTAACGTTGTAATTTTTGTAACGTTGTAATGATTGTAACGTTGTAATGGTAGTAACGTTGTAATGATTGTAACGTTGTAATGATTGTAACTTTGTAATGGTTGTAACGTTGTAATTTTTGTAACGTTGTAATGATTGTAACGTTGTAATGATTGTAACGTTGTAATAGTTGTAACGTTGTAATGGTTGTAACGTTGTAATGGTTGTAACGTTTCAAGAGTCTCCCCGTGAGACAGAGGCGTAGCGAGGTTGGCAGGGCGTCAGTGTACCAGGGCGCCGAAATGAGGCTTACCTTATAATAAGTGAACAAGGGTAAGATATTAATCAATTAAGGGGGATGGCAATTTTATTGTTTGAATTCGGGCGCAAAATATCCTAACTGCTCCCTTGTGAAAAGTGCAGCCCCCCTTAAAGACACAATCTGTCGTTTATCGTATTTATCGCATGTTTATATGAGGTTACGAACACCATTCAGGACGGGAGGTCCATTAACGCGGTCACCTCCCACAGGGTGGTCACCCCTTGGAATCGTGGGGGATTGCCTGGCTGGCTGTTGAAACCTTTGATCAATTGGCCCCGGCCGAGATTCACAAAAGGAGCTTCCGAAAAACTTTGTTAAACGCCGTGTTCAATGTGTTGTCGTGTTTGAATGAGGTGACACCCAATGTCATTCTATTGTACTCGAAACGTATCTCATTCAAAACTCCTTCAATGTCCATTACAAACCCATTTCTCAATGAACTGCATGCATACGACAAAGTTCACCTGATCTGGTACTCGGATAAGTCATTGGAACGTCACGCTGCATTGATACTTTATTTGGATGGCTGGGGGTGGGGGGTGGAGTTAAGATAGGGGATTTAGTGAGTGGGGGGAGGGGGGTACTAGTTGGTTTGTTCTTTAAAAATAAAGCACAACAATTAACCAGTTCAATGAAACAATCATATATATCAAATAAATATTCTTCTTCATTCCTTTCTGCTTTTAAAAATATTTTAATAATTCAGTATGGGGCGAGATCCGACTAAGGAACTTAATCTCGTGTAGAAAGCTTAGCATGAAAACATTAACTTTATCAGCCTCAGTTTTAAAAAAAACAATGTGAAGTGAGCCATTTTGTCAGCTATTATTCTGAACTCGATAAATTCTTATAAGACCTCATAAATGCTTATGCAAGAATTAATAACAAATGTTTATACCAAGGCCACTTTGGAATGTTCATACCTCTCATTAATCTTTAGTTGGGTACATAATCAGATTAATTCCATAAACAACTTATGTCCCCGCTTTCTTTATAAGTTAAAAAAAAACTTTTTTATGCTCTTCCAATACTTCGATAATTTGATCTCTTTAATTTTTTTCTTTAAAAACTAATCTCTAAAACGTATCAATAATATCTAAGATTAATATATCGTATAGTTTAGTTTTACTTAGCTTAAAAATAAAGCTCAAATGTATTGTTTTCATTGCACAATTTGTTTGTCTATTTTGTAATTCACTAATATCTAATAATCTTTTTTTTTATTCAATCAGGGTGGTATCAGTTAAATATAAGTGGGTGATGGGAGAAACATATAAATATGTCGGTTAAAAATGTGTGTATGTAAATGGTTGTTCTTTTAGTATTTCTGATTTACAGATGTGTATAGTTTATTTTTGGGTGTGCTTGACTTCCCGAGAAAACTGTGAATATAGAAAATAAACTCATTGTGGCTGCAGAGACGTAGAACGGTAGTTACTTACCGGTAATTTAAATCAGATATTGTGGCCAGCGATATTGGGGAATACATCATTGTAACATGCAGTATTGTCGAAACCTGTATTGTAGAATACGTCATTGTAACATGCAGTATTGTCGAAACCTGTACAGTAGAATACATCATTGTAACATGCAGTATTGTCGAAACCTGTACAGTAGAATACATCATTGTAACATGCAGTATTTTAAACCTGTACAGTAGAATACATCATTGTAACATGCAGTATTGTCGAAACCTGTATAGTAGAATACATCATTGTAACATGCAGTATTTTAAACATGTACAGTAGAATACATCATTGTAACATGCAGTATTGTTGTAACTTAACACAAGATACGGTTGACAGCACTTAGAATAATCCATCTACTACCGCATACCAGGCAGCGTATCACTTTCTGCAGGTGGTTAACAATGCAAGACGCCATCCCAAGAGTTCATGCAAGGAGAATCGGGCTTTAAACGTGTCTTAGGCAACTCAAATTCAATTTCAGTGTTTGTATAGTTTAAATACTTGACAATGTAAATAGCTTGTGTAGTTCTTTTTATATATTAAAAAAATAGATTAAATGTTTTTTTCAGACCTATACCAAACAATTTTTAAAAACTTTTTATCAATATAGAATTATTTTAATTATTATGGTTTTCTTTTCTTTTGTTAATAAAGTGTGCGAGTTTTTTAAATACAAAAATCTTAAGTAGCCCACAATTAAAGGGATACTATTTTGTGATACTTTATGACGAAGAGAGAACAATTAGTTTAAATATATTACTTACAAAATATGTTTATTGTGTATAAGCTCAAGTTTAAAGGATTAAGTTCTTTTGTTTTATTTTAAAACAGACGCTCCTTCTGGACAGACGATTATTGCGACCTACGCTAATGCATCGTTTATGTCTAGTCTTGCACATTTATTATAGTTTTTCGAGTCTATAGCTTTTTTTTTCAACAAGGGGGTAAAAACATAACTTTTAAAAATTCTAATGATTTGTTGTTTCAGAATTTGTATGGTGTACATTTAAATCAAAACGTCCTTTTAATTGTTCCGTAATTTTTAATCAAACCAACAACAAAAAAAAATACATAAAAACTCCCGTTCCTCTGTATCTTTACAGCAATCTTATTCGAAATATCCTAAAGCTTAACAGGCAATATATTAGATGAGCTAAAATTGATTTAAAAATATTATTAACGTGTAAGAATACTAGCGTATTTACAAACTTAATTCTCAGTTTCACTCATTTGACTCCCCAGCTCTCCTTAAGTGACCACCAGATGACCGAAAGAATCCACCAGATGACCGAAAGAATCCACCAGAAGACCCTCCAGGGAAAGACAGCCTGGAGATGGTGACGTGCTAAACGTTTCCGAAGCCCCATCTGATCACCAAAAGTCGCCCCCCCCCACCAAACAAAATGCCCAAGCCTTTGGCCGAGGAAAACCTGGGCACTGTTCTCGACAACGTCTCCAACGATGAGGCAATCGCTGCCCAGAAGAACGCTGCCGGCTGGATGCCCAGTGGGATCGCGGACAGCATCAGCAGGTTGGTAGGAGATGTGTCTCATGTGTCTGTGACTGTCTCTGTGACTGTCTCTGTGACTGTCTCTGTGACTGTCCCTGTGACTGTCTCCGTGACTGTCCCTGTGACTGTCTCAGGGGACGCGGTGGTCGAGTGGCAGCGCGCTTGACTGGCGTACCGATGGTCACGGGTTCGAATCCATGTGAAGGCAAGGATTTGTTACCGGGGCCTAGGGCGTCCCTGAGTCACCCAGCTCCGAATGGGTACCTAACACTAGTTAGGTGGCTGGGTAATGCGTGGAACCCACAAAGCCGTGGCCTGTGAACACTGCATCACTTGCCAACAGATCATCTGCCATGGTCTGTGGACGCAATTATCTTCTGCATAGAAGGAGCGTCTGTATAGACAAGATAAGATAGAGACTGTCTCTGTGACTTTCTCTGTGACTGTCTCTGTGACTTTCTCTGTGACTGTCTCTGTGACTGTCTCTGTGACTGTCTCTGTGACTGTCTCTGTGACTGTCTCTGTGACGGTCTCTGTGACTGTCTCTGTGACTGTCTCTGTGACTGTCTCTGTGACTGTCTCTGTGACTGTCTCTGTGACTGTCTCTGTGACTGTCTCTGTGACTGTCTCTGTGACTGTCTCTGTGACAGTCTCTGTGAAAGTCTCTGTGACAGTCCCTGTGACAGTCCCTGTGACTGTCCATGTGACAGTCCCTGTGACTGTCCCTGTGACAGTCCCTGTGACTGTCTCTGTGACTGTCCATGTGACTGTCCATGTGACTGTCTCTGTGACTGTCTCTGTGACTGGCTCTGTGACTGTCTCTGTGACTGTCTCTGCAACTGTTTCTGTCATTGTCTTTGTGGTTTTAATGGTTGTCATGAGTCGCTTGTTGGTCCGGGAAATGATGAGCTTTGATTTGTCTCTATAGCTATCTCTGGTGCAGATTTATAATGCTTATGCCATTTTTGTTTTGTAATTATTGATTCTAAGGCTTTCATTGTTGGCTATCACAGATTTTTCTTGGGTTATATGTGTCTTATGTCTATGTGGCTATCCAGTATGGGATAGAGTGTGGTTAGTATGTCAGCAGCATTATGGGATAACTAGCGCATCACCCGTCAAAAATGACGGAAGTTTTCAAAATAAATACACATCGGATTAAAAAATAACGTAATACAGAACTTTCATTTGTTTTATTTATTTTTATTTGATTCATTTATTATCATATTGAATAATTTTATGCGGAACGTTCGAAAAGAGTTATTTTTGGTGCAGTAATTTGGTGCGCTGCATTCTAAAAAATGTTACATCCACACACACATACATAGAGACGACGGGAATTATGTATATTGATGTGTGGCTAACCTGTCAGTTGTAGTATAGGATAATGTGTGGTTAGCGTGTCAGTATGTTTCTGGAATAATTTAGGGTTGTCTCTGGCGTCTTCATATTTGTCTCTGTTTTCGTGTGGAATGGAAGCGCCTTTTTAATGCTTCACTTTTCTCTACCTACATATATATATATATATATATATTGCTATTACGCTGATCACGTGACATAACTGTGAGACTGGAATAACCTGTCATGCCAGACTGTCATTCACACATATATTAACGTTGACACACTGATAACATTAAAAGCCAAGCAGGTTAACAATAATGCTTCAGTCGGCAACACTCTGTTGTGTAACAGCAACAGTAATCAAAATCACCAGCCAAGATGCGGTAACTTCCTGGAGCTAAAATTAAACATCATTAAATTCTAATATACGCCATTTCCACTTGACCACTGATTTCATAAAAAAATTAGGTTTGAAGAATAGTCTTAATCCTCTGGGAATGATTGAGTGTATATACGCGCTGTGGTGGTATGACACACATTTCTCCAAGATAACCCACGGGAAATACGTGGCGCTTTTAAGGATTAGAGAGAATGCTGGGTTCCAGGTTCTTTTAAATGGGAACGGAGAGAGTGTCCTGAGGGTGTCGCCGAAATACAGATAAGAACGCGGAAGTCTGGGACAAGACGGAGTTCGGGACTAGGAGCTGTTGAACTCTTCCGTGTGCTCTGTGATTAAAAAAAAATACAAAAATCTTGTGATCGCCAGGAGTAGAAAACCTGCTTCGCTATCTTCAGGTGAAGTTTATTACAAAGATAGCGAAGCGAGTCAGCATCTTTGGCGATCTCTGTGCTTTTGTCAACTTGCACAGGCAGGAGACCAGCGGCTCTTGGGGCAAACCTGGTGACGTCTGTGCGAAGGTTTTGGTCTGACTTTGTGAAATTATCTGCTGACTCACCTGTCCCTTGTTCACCGTGTCATTTATGGCACCATAAAATATCGCAGGATTCACTTCAAGTTGATGTAACAGAAAAATATATCTTATATATATATTATATATATATATAAATAAATATATATGTATGTATGTATATATTTAAAGTGAAGAATAACGACGTCACTTGTATGTCTTTGAAAGTTTAAAGATGTCTCTAATGAAATGTTTTGAAAGTGTACATTGAATTTATGGCATTATTACAGTTATCAATTTTGAAATGAAAGTTGACTCTTAATTTTGCCTTTTAACAGAGAGGTCACCAAAATTTTTCTCGCGTGTTAGGCGCACCAAAGATCGTTCCAAATATGTTACGGCACAATGCACCACAGGTCTCTCCAAGAATATAGCTGCACACCTTGAATTTAAAAAATATTTTAAGCAATTAATTTTTAAATCCCTTATATTAACTTCACCGCCGTCTCTGTCTCTCTGTCTTAGGCGGGCGGAAAAACAAAAGTCAAAGATGACACACTTCCCGTAATGCTATCGAGCTGAAATTTTGTACATAGGCTGGTGCTACCCAACAATGCATTGTATCAAAATTTCAGATCGATCGAACGTACGTAATTAAATTAATGCATTTTTAATTTATCTCTATATAACATATGTAATTCAATTTCACGGTTTGTTATTGTTTTTTTCCACGTGCCAGTTGAGTTCAAGCTTTGATGCCACCCATCGATGTCCACACACCCCCTCCCCCCTCCTTTCCCCGGTTTTAAAGCCAGGGAAGATAAGTCATTTTGAGTCTGTAAATGTTTATCGCGTTTAAACATGATCAATACTTTTAGTTACGTCTCATATATTAGGGATTTATAGTCAAAAACTTTGTTTTTACGGGCTGTTTTAGTTATACTGGCTTATACTAAAATTAATGTGTGCTTTTCTCTCCTGTGGTCAGTAGGCGATGCCCGCCTGGCAACATGTCCCGAAACAACAATTCCGTGGCTCTTCTGTATCGCGTGTCCTTTAATTATAAGTGCAAAATCGCTGTCGGCGAGGTCACAGCGGGAGAGGAAATAGTTCCATTGTTTCCACCGTCACAGGTGCGAGCTGCGTCATGTTCGATTCATGGTACAACCTGATCAATTACAGGTGTCTGAATTGTTATACGATCTGCTCCAAGAAGCCTGAAACCTTGCTGTAAATAGGACTTGTGTCAGGTCATCCGATGACGACTTGTAAACGAGCGACCGGTTTGATGAGTGGAGACTGGCGCTACAAGATGCTCGCCCCACGAATCTCGTGTAACCATAATGTTCTCACGAGTCTATGCTGGTCGGGTCTTTTCACATCAAAATCCTTCTCACTCATTTCCGACTGTGTAAAAACCGTTGCACTCTTACGTCTGATGGAATGAACCCAAGTGAATGGTTATCTAGTAATCAAGGAACTTTTGAAAGATTTCTGAAGACGATGCAAAGATTCGGTGCTTAGGTCAAAGTTAGGTGGGTTTCGGCTATTTACCTTTGTTGCATTAAAATTGGTTTTATAATTCACTACACTTGAGAAGCGTGGAAGGGAGTAGGGGGGGGCGCACAGAAACACATATTTTTTTTTATCGCTGTCGGCTATAAAACTTTAGATCCGGGATATATGGTTTACGTCAGCTTTTGCGAGGCGTACATCCTCAGCGGTTCTCATGAATAAAGGAGGTTGGCTACCGGAGAAAAATGTTATCGGTGTCTCTGCAAGTTAATATAATTATATTCCATGTTACTTAACAATAAATAACTAGAAAAAAATACAGCAGTTTTATTTTGAAACGTGCTGATTGACAAACGATCCATCAATGGATGTTAGAGAGACACACCCACACATAGGCATGTCAGATTCATTTCTTACTTAAAGCAGAGTATTTATATTTACAAGTTTGCCGCCTGATTTATGTCTTGTTTCATTCTGCGATGAGGAAATCAATTTTGACACACGTATAACCTATTTAGTCCTATTTGAATGCCTTATTTTGTCCAAAACAAGACGCGATGTTTATAACTGCTGTCAGTTGTCTTATTAAGTTATTATGAATTAAATTAAAACTTAACACCAAACTTTTGCTGATGTTTCACTAGTTAACTGAGTCATAATAAAATTTGTTGGGAAACCAATCATGCTGGGTATAAAAAACAAATACTTATTTATGTACTTATTTCTCTTTGCTCGGTTTTATTCGCTGGGGAAGTCTGTACTCTACTCTAATTCTATTGCATTTTTTATGATCATACCCTATTCAATTACTTTTATTTTAAATCTTTAAAAAAAAACAAACAAATAAAAAACAAAAACTGCTCACAAGGTGTATGTCCAAGTTTTACAACATCCCAGTCATGTGACCAACTTCCTTCACCAACAACCCCCCCCCACCACCACGTAAATTTAGCCTTGCCCATGCACCCGTAAGGCAGCTCTGTCCTATCTCTAAACCAAGTCAATATTTTTATGTCCTGGCTCTATATCCTACACAGCTGACATGTCCTGGCCTTCACGAACCCCGATTAGTACATCAATCCCTACCCTGTACCACCCCACACATCTACCCTGTACCACCCCACACATCTACCCTGTACGACCTCACACATCTACCCTGTACCACCCCACACATCTACCCTGTACCACCCCACACATCTACCCTGTACCACCCCACACATCTACCCTGTACCACCCCACACATCTACCCTGTACGACCCCACACATCTACCCTGTACCACCCCACACATCTACCCTGTACCACCCCACACATCTACCCTGTACGACCCCACACATCTACCCTGTACCACCCCACACATCTACCCTGTACCATCCCACACATCTACCCTGTACCACCCCACACATCTACCCTGTACGACCCCACACATCTACCCTGTACGACCCCACACATCTACCCTGTACCACCCCACACATCTACCCTGTACCACCCCACACATCTACCCTGTACCACCCCACACATCTACCCTGTACCACCCCACACATCTACCCTGTACGACCCCACACATCTACCCTGTACCACCACACACATCTACCCTGTACGACCCCACACATCTACCCTGTACCACCCCACACATCTACCCTGTACCACCCCACACATCTACCCTGTACGACCCCACACATCTACCCTGTACCACCCCACACATCTACCCTGTACGACCCCACACATCTACCCTGTACGACCCCACACATCTACCCTGTACCACCCCACACATCTACCCTGTACCACCCCACACATCTACCCTGTACCACCCCACACATCTACCCTGTACCACCCCACACATCTACCCTGTACCACCCCACACATCTACCCTGTACCACCCCACACATCTACCCTGTACCACCCCACACATCTACCCTGTATGACCCCACACATCTACCCTGTACGACCCCATACATCTACTCTGTACCACACCACACATCTACCCTGTACCACCCCACACATCTACCCTGTACCACCCCACACATCTACCCTGTACCACCCCACACATCTACCCTGTACGACCCCACACATCTACCCTGTACCACCCCACACATCTACCCTGTACCACCCCACACATCTACCCTGTACCATCCCACACATCTACCCTGTACCACCCCACACATCTACCCTGTACGACCCCACACATCTACCCTGTACGACCCCACACATCTACCCTGTACCACCCCACCCATCTACCCTGTACCACCCCACACATCTACCCTGTACCACCCCACACATCTACCCTGTACCACCCCACACATCTACCCTGTACGACCCCACACATCTACCCTGTACCACCACACACATCTACCCTGTACGACCCCACACATCTACCCTGTACCACCCCACACATCTACCCTGTACCACCCCACACATCTACCCTGTACGACCCCACACATCTACCCTGTACCACCCCACACATCTACCCTGTACGACCCCACACATCTACCCTGTACGACCCCACACATCTACCCTGTACCACCCCACACATCTACCCTGTACCACCCCACACATCTACCCTGTACCACCCCACACATCTACCCTGTACCACCCCACACATCTACCCTGTACCACCCCACACATCTACCCTGTACCACCCCACACATCTACCCTGTACCACCCCACACATCTACCCTGTATGACCCCACACATCTACCCTGTACGACCCCATACATCTACTCTGTACCACACCACACATCTACCCTGTACGACCCCACACATCTACCCTGTACGACCCCACACATCTACCCTGTACGACCCCACACAACTACCCTGTACCACCCCACACAACTACCCTGTACCAAATCACACAACTACCTTGTACCAACCCACTCATCTACCCTGTACCACCCCACACATCTACCCGGTCCCACACCACACAACTACCCTGTACCACCCCACACATCTACCTTGTACCAACCCACTCATCTACCCTGTACCACCCCACACATCTACCCTGTACCACCCCACACAACTACCCTGTACCACCCCATACATCTATCCTGTCCCACACCATACAACTACCCTGTACCACCCCACACATCTACCCTGTCCCACACCATACAACTACCCTGTACCACCTCACACATCTACCCGGTCCCACACCATACAACTACCCTGTACCACCTCACACATCTACCCTGTCCCACACCATACAACTACCCTGTACCCCCTCACACATCTACCCTGTCCCACACCATACAACTACCCTATACCACACCTCCCATCTACCTTGCCCCCTCTCCCACACCACCCGTCCTCCTTTTTCCTTATCCACACATCTAACGCCGTGACGACGTGTTATGACAATCTGTCAAAACGTCCAGGCTTGTGATGAAATGTGTTATCACTACAATCCGAATGCTGCACGCTTTCAGTTCAGCTGTATGGCAGGCTGTACCCAGAGTTCAAAGGTCAAGTGCGTCGTTAGGGATCGGGTTGACGGTGGTCTCTAGAAACTCGCTATTGTCTCCCCTTTAAAACTCCCCTGTTGGCTTCCCACATGACACTTACCGCCTTCTTAATTAGCGACCCAATCGTCTACTTTATCTATCAAAATTTTGGCTCCCCCCATCATCTACTATATCATATCCAAATTATGCACCCCCCCCCATCAGCTACTATATTACTATATCATATCCAAATTGTGGCTCCGACCCATCAACTACTATATCATATCAAAATGTTGGCTCCGACCCATCAACTACTGTATCGTATCCAAATTTAGGCTCCGACCCATCAACTACTGTATCGTATCCAAATTGTGGCTCCGACCCATTAACTACTATATCATATCCAAATTTTGGCTCCGACCCATCAATTACTATATCATACCCAAATTTTTGCTCCGACCCATCAACTACTATATCATATCCAAATTTTGGCTCCGACCCATCAATTACTATATCATACCCAAATTTTTGCTCCGACCCATTAACTACTATATCATATCCAAATTTTGGCTCCGAACCATCAACTATTATGTCATATCAAAATGTTGGTCGCCACCCACTCCCCTCCCAAATCGGTTATCATATCATCTCCTAAGATGCTCACCGCGCCCTTTAAATAGGTACCCTGATTTGTTTCTATCAAGGAAATGTACTATATTACCTTTCTTTGAGTTTACGGTCTGGTTGTGTAACTATAGAGAGAGGATTAATCGGTCTGGTTGCTCGATCTTAGTCAAATATGGAAAATAAAAGTACTTTCATGGCTTCATAGTTTACATAACATTCAGTGGTTCAGTAGTCGTTCGTGTTATAAAATCTGCTGAGCAATAATCGAAATCACTGATTCATTCTTTATAAATAGCCTTAAAAAAAAATTGGTTTCCTAACGTAGGTGTGGTCACCCTTTTTTAGCGAAACTGTAAATAAAGCTCTCCCTGAGATCAAAGATCCTGCTAATGCGCTCTCTAGCGATGTCGGTCTTTTTGTATGGTTGTGAGGCTTGGACGCTCACTGCAGACCTCCAAAGAATAATCAATGCGCTAGAGATGAGATGTTTCAGAAAGATATTGAACATCTCCAACACAGCGCACATCACAAACGAAGCGGTCCGCAACACAATAAGTACTGTCATTGGCCCCTACGAGGACCTACTCACATCAATTAAGAAGAGGAAATTACGATGGTACGGACACGTGACAAGAACTGGAGGTCTCGCAAAAACCATATTACAAGGCACAGTCCAGGGAGGAAGGAAAAGAGGCAGACAAAAAAAGAGATGGGAGGACGATATCAAAGAGTGGACCGGCCTGTCATTCAGCGACTCTCAAAGGGTAGCACAGGACCGGGACAAATGGCGTGTGTTAGTGAGCAGTTCACGATGGCGCCCCAACGACCCAACAACGGGTTAAGGGATAGTTCAAGTTCAAGTAAATAGTGGGGCGAATGTTTCTTTAGTTGTTTTTTAAAAATAATTAAATATACCCGGTTGATTTATATAATTTCATTTTGTATCTATGATATAACCCTTTGGATGATTTTTGGTGCCCCTTTTAAATTTTCCGATGTTTCATTGACAGCACTTAATGACTTTGTAAATAGATTGTCACTTATTTTCCTACCTGAAATATCGGCTTGAAAGTAAATGATAACTTTTTTTTGGAGATACGTCTTTTGTTAAGAAAATAAAAACCACATATTTTATTACTTATATATTACGAACATCAGAATCAGTGGCGCTGCAGCCATTGTATGGCTTTGGACTGGTCAACCACTTTCTCCCATTATACAGACCGATCAACTGCCTTCCGACTCCCTGCTCTGACACTAGTAACATAAAATTGCCCACATGGCGTGTGCTTGAAACATTTTTAAAGCCCATTTAATTTTCTTAAAAATCTCCAAATATTAAAACAAAGACATACATGGATCAACAGATATTCAAAGAGATTATGTCACCTTCAGGTAAAGTGGTTGCACGATTTTTTCCTTCTCTGCCAGTTAGTATATTTTATATACTTTTTTTCTCCGCATGTGTGATTGTTTCTGTTTGTGGTTGAATGTGAATTTCGGCGAACATCGTTTAGTCCATATTTAGCGGAACGTTTGTCACACTTACCCGAGCCCGATGACAAAATGACACGTAACTGTCAGAATGTCACCAGCTAGTGACCTCTAACTTGATTCTCTTCTTGGACCGATTTCCAGGTTTGAAAATGAGCCGAACTTCAACAATTATTTTTAGAAACTCCGATAACCATAATCGATTTGATTCTTACTTGGTTGTTCTGGGGCGCCTACGGCGCCCAATTTTTTCAAAAGCGGAAGTATTGAATGTGAATGTTATTGCATGAGTTCGAATCAGTGTGTCCGACAACCAAAAAGTGGTATGTGAATGAGTTCAATCAAAAGAATAAATAATTATCTATATCCCTTTTCCAAAATTAAAATATAAGCTCAAACAATGACGTCATATAATATTTTACGGCGAGAAACACCACACACTCTGTTAATCTCGAAACAAAAATTATGATGATTTACGTCTATATTTTAATTTTTTTTTAAAATGCTGATTATGTCCCTTAGCGTTACAGAATGAGTGACCTGGGCTTTTATTTTGTTTATGTCACCAGAGACCACCAAGTTTCTTTATTTTTGTTTTGTTATTGTTGTTGATATAACAATAACAATTCTGTTTTCGATGAGTATTTAATGTATTATATACAGTAGAGTTTTGGAAGAGAGTATTTAAACAAATAATTTAAAAACTAGATACAACCCGCGGGGTAGCATACGCCACAGACTTGCTCATAGATAGTGCAAAGAATGTGGGTGGGGGGAGAGAACGGGCACAAACAGCAGCACGAAGAAATGAAAACAACACGAGTGAATGTCGGGGGACCACCGACGCATTGTTGGTCTCGAGACATGCGCACTGCGGTTGTTGTTACCTGTCCCCCACCTTGCACCACCCTCGCTTGCCACCAATAAACTGTAATTGGTCAACCCTAGCCCGGGTCATTCGTCATGCTTATTTGCTCACACTCACGTAATGTGCTTGTCCTAATTTCTGGTGCATTATATGTATAGATAAGTTAAGAAAAAAAAAGTTTATTAAAATACACAAGTATAATGCGTGAAGATAAAATGCAAGGTGAAAAATCTGAGTAAAATAAATTTAAATAATCTAAATAAAATACAAGTTTAATAGATTAATTAAATACATGTTAAATAAATCAAGTATTAAAATACAAGTTAAATGAGTTAAGTTTAATACACGTAATATTCATAAAGATAAAACGAAATTATCATTAGAATACCATGTTAATGAAGTTATTTAAAACCTTATGCTTTATAAAGAGAAACGTGTGCAGATGTAATAAGAATATAAAACTAAAATTCTACATTTAAATTACTTTTATGAAACCTGTAACAGAATATGCATTTTCTGTATAGGAACATCCACCAAAGAAATCAAAGATTAAATAGAACAATTAAAAAAAACAGCTGCCAGGTTCATTATTGCATGATATTCACAGTTGACAAAAGTAACACCATCAATTAAATCATTGAACATAGAAACACACGATGAAAGAATGAAAACACATTTTTTATATTCTTTATGCAAGAACTTATACAAATTCTCTTTCTTTACGTCGGGAATTTGGACTTCGAATGGGTTGCCTGATCAAACCAGAAAAAACATCAACACTATGAGCATTCAAAACTATAATAAAAATGCAAGTCTAGACATAAACTTTGGATAAGCGTTGGACACAATAATTTTCTGTATAGAAAGAGCGTCTGTAATAGATAAGATCAGATGAAATCAAATGCAAGATGGAAAATTTAAGTAAAATAAACTTAAATAATTCAAGTACACTGCTAGATACATCGGTAAAATAAAGATGGTGATCCAGTGTTTCACGGCGTGGCAGGTAAGTAACGTTGGTTTGGTATTAAGGAATACGTCACACGATTACGATAAATTTAGATTATTTGATATAAATAAGTGAGTACTCTGAAGTTGATTTATCATAATCGTATAAAATGTGTTATAGCGGATGCCAAAACTAAATAAATAATAAAACTCCAAGTGACTTAGCCGTAAGGATGGGAAACGAAGGTTAAAAATAGTCGTGCAAAACGTCGACGCCATCAGGGAGTAGAATAGAGTTAACTTGTCCTGGCCCAAGCCTGCGTCTGAGTAAGCTATACTCACTACTTCCTAATAGCCGCGAGAGCCCCACCTTACACCCGCCCTCACTACAACTTTTTCGGAGAATCGTTAGGACGTAACGTTAGGAGAAATCCAAAAAATAAACACAAACACGTAAAGATATCATTAATAAAACGTGTCAATATTTTTTATCTGTAACTATATTTGATCTCCTTTAAAAAATTGTCATTGAATTATTTTTTTTAAATGGTTTAGCGTGGTAGTCACATTTAAAACATGGAGAGACCAGCTGAAAATTCCATGTACCACGTCACGACTGTAAATGGTGAGATGTGTGAAATAATACCCATCCACCCGTAAGGACACGTCAAACCACAGACCTGTCTTTAATCTCTAGCCCGGGTGAACTGAAGCCTTTGAATGCCGCTGGGTTGGAGGTTGTTAGGGTTGTGAAAAAAGATAAACCGAGAACGTATTAGCGATTGTTTATCTGTACACCCGTACCGAGGGGAATTGTGTGCTGGGTGTTTTTCCCGTGTACCCGTGTGTTGACTGTGACGCAGTCAAAGACATCGTGTCAAACGTTGAATGTGTATTGTTATTGTTGTGTGCTGCATTGCATTCTCGGGTGTTCTTGTAAGCGGATTTTAAGACTGAGGCGAACAATTTTGAGAACTTACTTTATCCCTCTTCCTGCAGCATAATTCGACAACCCTACGAAGCGAAGTAGGTACCGATAATTATATTGTCGTTTTATATTTATATATATATATGTTGTTTGCGAAAATTCTCACCTTTAAATAGTTTTCAGGAAAACTATACGTTTGGGTATACTTTATATTTGTAACTCATCATCTACACATTATTTAAGTTCATTTTGTTAAACTATTACGGTAAAAATAAAGTCGATTATCCGAACCCGAAAGTCTAAAGAAAAATTAATCCGCGAATGGTAACCAGACAAAACGACAAGTGACAAAACGACAAGGTGACAAAACGACAACTGACAAAGCGACAAAACGACAAGGTGACAAAAATAGTACAAAAAAGAACAACGAAAAAAAGGCAATGATTTTGACTGAAGAGTGTTTTAAGTTTTGGCCGCAGAGCTATTGAGTCTGACACCCTTAGTCTATGTTCAAAGTGACATAGTCACGGGGACTTCATTAGGGCATTCTACAGTAATCTACGTTGTTTCTATGAGACCTTGTCGTTTTGTCACCTTGTCGTTTTGTCACCTTGTCGTTTTGTCACCTTGTCGTTTTGTCACCATGTCGTTTTGTTACTTGTCGTTTTGTCATGGAACCTCCGCGAATGATCCTGTATACAGTATGTTATCGTTTTTATCATTCACAAAAGACTTAGAACACACAATTATTTCGATCAGAATGTTTTCCCCCCCCCCACATCATTTAAGTGTTATCATGCCATACCGATGGATCTATATAGTATATATGCCCTGACTCTTTTTTTAAAATTAATCCTTGAATTAGTAGTTTTTGGTGATCGGAATAAAATGTTATCCTAAACGCTTAAACTTAATTAATTTTTTTTAAACACCGACTCTCAACAGCAGGTACTGACTGGTGTCCTTTAACTATTTAACCCGGGAGAGTTAATTATATTTTTTGATGAATTATAACTTATTATAAGGTATCGGGTCGGTTTTGAATTCTCTTTTGAATTCTTATTCCGTATGCAAGAACAAACTCATACAAATTTTCGTTCTTCCCGTCCGGAATTCGGGGCGTGGAATGTGTTGCCTGAAGAAACCAGGAAAGCCAACACTTTATCAACATTTAAAACTCTAATAAGAATGCAGGACTAAACACAAACCACAGATAAGCGTAGGACGCAATAATCTTCTGCATAGAAGGAGCGTCTGAAACAGATAAGATAAGATAAGATAAGATAAGATAAGACAATCCATTTCCCTAATGTATTCCGTCAAAGTCTCATGATTGCTTGTACTTTTTATTTTAGTTTTGGATTCTCTTTATGATTTTTTTAAATATTCTACTGCGTAGAATCTATCCATCTATCTGTTAGTCTGTCTGTCTGTCTGCCTGCCTGCCTGTGTCTGTCTGTCTGCTTGTTGACTTGAATGTTCTTCAGGGTAGTTTTCACGCAAACATTTGGTGATATTTGTTTTTTTTTAAAATAATGATATAATATAACATGGCGTATCAGAGATGATGTGAATGAGAAGAATGTAACATAAATGTTTCGTTTCTACCGCTGAGGTCAGACTGCTTCCATTGTTGTTGTTCACCCCCCCCCCACATCTCCCCAAACTCAACGAGATGTGTATAATCATTTTGAGAGCTGTTCAGTAGGGGGAAGCTTAAATGCACTACGATTACCGTAGTAAGATAACCGCGTCATGACTGAACTCCGTTGAATAGGTTAATGTTTTTCCCTCTTCTTTACGGCGACTTTTATTCGGTGTTATTGGATGAACAAATTTAGAAAACGGATTTCCAAGAAATTAGCATTAATCGCCCTTCTTATATGGTGCATTACTTGAATACATGTTATGTTCACTAACTTAGGTAGCAGATAAGTTCACTCCTTCCAGCTTTCAGAGTTTTGATTTTTGTCTGGATAATAGAATGTTATTTACAAAACGTGTCTGTCTTCATACCTGCTTCCCCCCCCCACCCCACCCTCACCCAAACAGGACGCGCCTCGGGTGTTTCCTCCAGGTTATCGAACTCCCTCCCCTCCCCTACATTCCCTACCCTTCCAATAACGCAAAGTTGACTCCCTTCGCGTAAGGTAAGCAGGCGTAGACTGCAGCGCCGACATCAACAACACCGCCGTTGACCTACTTGTCAATCAAAACACAGCCAAAAGTCCTGTGGAAGACATCTGTGTCAAGTTTACGTCTGCGGTCGCTGATTGAACATTTTGATGGAGAAATTCCCCGAGAAGACCTATAGAGCATTAGGCTCAGGACTTTGGACGCCATTCCACGTGCAGGGCAGAGAAATTCACCTAGAAAACAACGTTACAGTTTTACAACCATTGCCGGATCTAATGAAAAGCTTGACAGCGGATGGTAGTTGCGCTACGTTAAGCGAATGCGATTGATTTTGTCACAGCGTTGGTTCGCTGACCCATACGAGACCGCAAACCCTGGCTGCCATATCGCAAACCTTACGTTGCCAGAGCCAAAAACTACGTTGCTAGACCACGCATCTTAAGTTGAAAGACAGCAAACCTTACGTTGACAGATCCGAAACCTTACGTCACCAGATCCGAAACCTTACGTCACCAGATCCGAAACCTTACGTCACCAGATCCGAAACCTTACGTCGCCAGATCCGAAACCTTACGTCGCCAGACTCCAAACCTTACGTTACCAGACTCCAAACCTTACGTCGCCAGACTCCAAACCTTACGTCGCCAGACTCCAAACCTTACGTCGCCAGACTCCAAACCGTACGTCGCCAGACTCCAAACCTTACGTCGCCAGACTCCAAACCTTACGTCGCCAGACTCCAAACCTTACGTCGCCAGACTCCAAACCTTACGTCGCCAGACTCCAAACCTTACGTCGCCAGTCTATTTCTCCCACACAACCCCATATATAACCTCATCATTTTTCCCACTTGACAGGAAAAAATTTTGAGGATTAAATTAAAAAAAGAAAAGAATTTTCATTTTTTTAAACATATTTATTTAGAAAATATCTTATTGTTAGGTACTTTTATTTTAAAATTATTCCCCGAATACTTTACCAATACTTTATTTGCTTTACATTTTCTTCTTTTTTTCACACAAGTCTAAAGGAATAAATTTGAATGGCTCACTTCCGGTATTGAAAACTGTTTCTATCAAATCGGTTAATTTATTGGACTTCTCATTTCATGACTGAGATCTATTAATAGACATATCCGTTGTACTTAGTTGGAAAAATTTCATTTGCGGAAACGAATTACTAGCAAAAGAGAAAATGATCTCAGTAATATTGTCTAAAGAGTAGTTGTTATAAGGCAGCGACAAAATGTGCTCTAATAATGGGGGTTAGGGGCCGTCCATAAAGTACATCACGCTCCAGAGGGGCGGGGGGGGGGAGGGGTGTAAGAAAGTGTGACACTTTGTGACAGGGGGAGGGGGGGGTCCGGCCATATGTGACGTCACGCTGTTTTATATTAAATTTTAATTATTTTGTTAATAAAAAACATTTTTGTTCGAAAGTGTGACGCACTTTAGGGCCCCCCCCCCTAAAGTGCGTCACACTTTCGTCCGAGATGTGTGACAGTTTGTGACAGGGGGGAGGGGGGTTAAGAATAGTCAAAAATAGCGTGACGTACTTTATGGACGGCCCCTTATAATAAAAATAGTCCTACGTCCTACTATGCAGCCCACTTTTCGATTTAACACGTTAACGCAAGCAGTCAGAATCAGGGAGAAAAGTGCAACAATTTTCAGTATTATTAGTTTGAAACTGGCGTTGTTTCATCTCAGACATCGAGTCTCAGGGACACTTTTAGCCCCCCCCCCTTCCGCCCGGGAACAAATAACCAGACTTAACATAGATTCGAATGCGTGATCATCGGTACGCCGGCCGAGCGCGCATGCCACTCGACCACCGTGCTGCCTTGTTTTGGCCAACCGCTTCAACCGCTTCTTATCTCATGACATCACGTTCTTATCTGTGAAAGTTCTGTATCTTGAGAGTGGAGTTAATCAGTGCTTCTCAAACTTTTTAGTCTTGCGAACCGGCAGGATTTTTTTCTTTGCTCCAGGGACCGTTGCACTATTTTCCCAGTTCTTGAGTGTTATAAATATATGTTTATGTTCTTTCTTGATAACTTCTGCGGACCGGTGGCGGTTGGTCCACGGACCACTACCGGTCCGAGGACCACCACTTTGAGAAGCACTGGAGTAAATCATACTGACACTTTTTTTAAATTGTCTGTCAGACCGTCAGCCATTGAGACGACGCCTGATTTAAAAAAAAACAAAAAACAAAAACAAACAAGTGCAGCGCTAACATATGAATGATTTATGAACAGTAAATAATGCCGTCACACATCCGGATAAATAGAGTCAAAGACTAGAGCTGAAGCTAAGTGTGGTAGAGAGGAGTGCTGATGTCTGCGGACGCCACAGTTTTGGGGTGCCAAGAAAAGTCTTTGATGATACTTTATTTTTAGCAAAGACAATGAATCACTTACCTGACCGCCAAAAAACTCTAGCTAATATACGTCGAGAAAGAAAAGGGGCGTGGGTGGGGGTGGGGGTGGGCTACTTCTATTTTTTTAAACCATATATTATTATGTTATCGTGTCTGAATTGTGTTAAAAGATTGCTACAGTGTTGGAAAAGGGGTTCTAAAATTGACCTCATAGAGTCATGTCACTATTGATTGCCCCTTTTTTAAAAAATATACAACCCTGCTCAAATTTATTATGTTTTGTTTATCTTTCAAGAACCACCATGTATTATCTTATCTTATCTTATCAATACAGACGCTCCTTCTATGCAGAAGGTAGTTGCGTCCACAGACCATGACAGATGATCTGTTGGCAAGTGATGCAGCATTCACAGGCCACGGCTTTGTGGGTTCCACGCATTACCCAGCCGCCTAAATACATGTAGTGTTAGGTACCCATTCGGAGCGGGGTGACTCAGGGACGCCCTAGGCCCCGGGAACAAACCCTTGCCTTCACACGGATTCGAACCCGTGACCATCGGTACGACAGTCCAGTGCGCTGCCACTCGACCACCGCGTCCCCGTGGTCTTAGTTCTGCACGATTTCGTCGGTTCGCTCTACGACACATTCCAATAGTCAACTGGCACCCAGATCATCCAGGGGCATTTGAAGTCTCCATTGTTAGTTACTTTTCTTTTTTTTTACTCGCGAATCCAATTTGTGGGTTTGTCCGTACGATGTATGGAGTTTAATTTTCCACTTCATGTGTTTCCTGAGCTCCAATCATCGGGGCGACTGCTTCTTTTTGAGAATGTCAGGCTAAGGAAGCTCAGATAAACTTTTTTTTTGCGATTTAATCATTTTAACAATGCTATTACTGTAGCATTGAGATAGTAATCAAATGTCCGGGTATTCTGTTTGTACTTATCTCACAATCATAATCGTTAATTCTATGTTTAGTAAATCTAGTGGACTTGAACCACACGAAAACTTGTTTTTAACGTCATTATTTTAAAAAAATATTTGCAACCCGAAATTTACTTCTGTATTTATGCTGGATAATGATATTGTACAAAGACAGTGTCTAAAAATAGTAACATCTCACAATTAGATGTCAAGTTTTCCTGTCTAATCCGGACAATCCTTTTGCACTCGATTTCAATATTAAAATTTATTAATAAATTAGTAAGTAAAAGTTATTTAAAGCAAAACTTTTTAAAATCAGTTATACGAGTATGAGTAGACAAGAAGTAAAATGTTTTTAAAAATTAATATTTTAATAAATTGTCCGTAAAATATATTTTAAAAAATTATTATGAATATAAGAATAGTATTTAATATACATCTCCTATCCAATTAACACAAAAACTTCTCCTGGCTCTTACTTTGAGTAATGTATTAGAAAATTAAATGATTTTCTACTTTTTATTGCTACCTTCAAAGAATTTTAATTTAAAAAATAAAAAAAGAAACTTTAAATTGACGTCACCGCTACTTGCTCTTTAAACAAAATATTAGACGTGAGCAATTTTAATATAACTTAAAAAAAACCCACTTTTCAAAGTGAAGGCATGGACAATTGATGAGTTGGTTGTGATAGTGTTACTGAGGCAGTTTCGTGTGACTGTAGTCATAGATACTGTCTACAATAGCCAAGAGTAAGTACCGAGTCTATATCCCCATATTTAGTGATTTATGTGTATGGGGTTTATGTGTGTGTTTGTATGTGTGTGTGTGTACGGGTGTGCGTGTGCAATAGGTTGATGTTTATGATTGTTTCGTGTGTGATTATTCCATTGCATGATCAAAAATATATTTTACAACGACGCTGACTTCCTGGTCTGTTGGATTATTTTTCATGTGCCATACAACCTGGCCCAGTAGGGTGACAAACCTCTCCCACTTCCTGTTCTCTCACGTCATCAAGTCTCACAACAGCCTGCCTGGCAAGTCTTAGTTTTTGGCCGGCGTCTTTCGATTCCGAAGCCAAGGTTGCAATAACGGCTCTTATACTGTGAAAACAGCTTCAAAAACTTGGTTAAACATGATTTAAGGTGATTCAATTATGAAGACAACATTTTTTTTCTATTTCTATCAATTATTGGGCTTTACAAGGCTTTATACCAACACAGACGTCCCTGATAATAAAGGGGAAAAAATATCATTCTAAATAATAATCTAGTCAACCAAAATTTTTTTTTAAAGCGACAGTAATATTTTTAGACAAATACTTAAAGATTAACTCATCGCCTAAATTATTTAACAATTGGAAGGGGCCTGGTGTTATTATATAAGTTTTGTACGCAACTGTTCTTCCGGGTACATGCCCCAGAGGAAACATTCAATAGGTCACAGAAGTCAAAGACGTGTACAGTTATTTCCAGCCTGGCGTTATCAGTCACAGTGATCTCCCTCAACTTCTGGTCGTCTGCTGATTCAATCGAAACGGTTATCGTGCATTCCTGGAATAAACAGTTCACCGTTTGGTTAGGTACACTTTATTTAGTTAATGTTTTTATTGGCACAAGGATCGTGTATGTCTTTTGAGGCGAAACTTGCAATAAGCGGATGTTTTTCTAGTCAGAGATATCTGCTTGTGTTGACGGATGAGTCTGCTAATCAGCTTATGTAAACTCAACGATGAGATATCTCCGGCGGACATGTACGCAACATTAACAACTTGATTCTTTACCAAAATATCACAAATTTAATTTTAATATTAATGACAAGATCTGACCCGCGGCGTAGCATACGCCGAACGATGGCAGGCAAGGGACTATAGCACAACAGTTTTAATTCAACAACAATGAAGCACGCTTCTTCGTCTTTCTTCACGTCCTTTCCTTCTGTATAGCGCGTCTCAGTGCGGTGCGGTGTGGGTGTGCACACTGCTGCCTATGTATAGACTGCGTCTTGCTTGCTCTAGTTTTTGGCAATTATATAATATAGAGATTATTTTCATGGTTTTAGTTTTAGTATAATAAACGCAAGACTCCCATTCGCTCAAAAAAGCGAATAGAAGAAAATAACGCGAATTTTTATCATAATACCTTATGGAATGATGGTAATTTGAAGAGGGGGGGGGGTGGTTGAGGCGGTTATGGACCCATAGTAATACCAACACATAATAACCAAGTCTGTCGACCATCCATAAGCTTATGCACATTCTATAAATTATTCTCATAAAAAGCTTGACATAAATATCTTGAACAATTTTAAAAGAATAGTTTATTTCAGCACTTATTTTAAATAATTTTTACTTGCTTTATAGTAGTAGGATCATAATGAGAAACAAATGCAGCCGTTATAAACCATTTTAAAATCTTACATTAGCAAACGGAACGGAAGTTACGCCCGTTTCCTAATCCTCTATATTCATCGCTTTGACACCTAGTTCTAGATGATGCAGCTTTTATAGACATTTCGTTTGTCTCCCTTGTGTCTAGAGCGATTGTTTAATGGTCTTTTAGTCTACGGTGAATCGGGGCCGAATTTCCTTGAGCCAATTGGTCGAGAGCCGAATTCTGGGAGGACTGACTTTCGATGCGACAGTTATGAGTCCAAAAGCCGTTTCATATTCACACGTCACCCATTCAAATACTCAAATGTTTGTTAACTCCTTGATACATCTCTACACCCCATATAGAGTAAAGCGTAATTGTTTAAGAACTGTCGCCTCAAGCCTCGCTGAGAGAGCAAATATATGTCTTTATGACTAGCATACGATGTTTACACTTTCTGTCTACCTGGAACACTCGGTTTGCTTAAAAAGAAACCAAAAATCACACTCAATCCCTTGTTTCCCCCCATAGGAGGGCTTTCAGCCGAAAAGTCATTTGACTTTTATTGCTTCTGTGGGATTCAATGGGTCTTATCCTGACTAACTCAGTCATACGAGTTAACGCAATCTCTGCTTCAAATATTCTAGATGTTAAAACAAGCATATCTCAGAAGGATTTCAGGTAGGTTGAAGTTGTAGATTCGCTTCAAAGCTAAAAAAAGAAGTTTAAATCAATACGACTTTATTAGAACGTTGGGCTTGTATAGAACATTGGACTCGAGTAAAGACTGAAATACTTAAATGGAATAAAACACTGGGCATAGAAGTATAATTTTTTTTAGTCCGCGATATAAGCTGGGAGCCCTTCCTTTCCTCTTTGAAAGAGATCGCCATTCACTGGAGTCCTGAAGACATTCATTGATAATTGATTCAGGAGTACAATCACTGAAGTACTAGACTAGACAGCAGGTGACATGGGATACAGACGGACATCTACTAGATATTGGATACCGGAGGACATCCATCAGTTATTTGATACTGGAGGAAATCTACTAGATATTGGATACTGGAGGACATCTACTAGATATTGGATACTGGAGGACATCCATCAGTTATTGGATACTAGAGGACATCTACTAGATATTGGATACTAGAGGACATCTACTAGATATTGGATACTGGAGGACATCCATCAGTTATTGGATACTGGAGAACATCTACTAGATATTGGATACTGGAGGACATCTAATAGATATTGGATACTGGAGGACATCTAATAGATATTGGATACTGGAGGACATCCATCAGTTATTGGATACTGGAGAACATCTACTAGATATTGGATACTGGAGGACATCTAATAGATATTGGATACTGGAGGACATCTAATAGATATTGGATACTGGAGGACATCTACTAGATATTGGATACTGGAGGACATCCATCAGTTATTGGATACTTGAGAACATCTACTAGATATTGGATACTGGAGGACATCTACTAGATATTGGATACTGGAGGACATCTAATAGATATTGGATACTGGAGGACATCTAATAGATATTGGATAATAGAGTATATCTACTAGATATGAATATGGATACACGAGGACATCAACTAGATATAAGATACTGAAGGGGCATTAAGTAGAGATTGGATACTGGATGACATCAACCAGTTATTGGATACTGGAGGACATCAACCAGTTATTGGATACTGGAGGACACCAACCAGTTATTGGATACTGGAGGGCATTAACTAGATTTTGGATACTGGAGGACATACCTACATATAGGAAGGATACTAGAGGACATCAACCAGTTATCGGATACTGGATGTGATTTCAGTGAGACTTGTGACGCCACAGCCTAATAAGTCATCTGCCACCCACATTCCTTCCCCAGTACAATTAAACCTCTCATATCACGGCTAGTCACTAACGGTAGACCATTTGGTGTGGGCGTGGTGTTTGTGTGTGTGTGTGTGTACGTGGATTGTAAGATAGCATCTTTCACAACTCACAGCTAATCTCCACTTACCGTGATATACTTTAGTCATCAGATTAACGTATATATGTGGGTGTGACGGCGGAGAGAGCAAACACAAGAAGGTTTGACGGGAACCAAGGTGGAGGCCAGCCATAGAAAATAGGAAGGTTATGGTTGAATGGTGTCCGCTGGCCACCCCCTCACCCTGTTATGTCAATAGGACAAACCATATTGGGGTGTTTGACCGCCTTGATGACTGCGCTGCCGGTAATTGTATTTGGCTATAACATAACCGGTCGGATGTTGACGTACTTCAACGCTGTGGGGGAGTGGTGGAGGCAAGTGGTCTCCAGACTGTTGCATTTGGCAGCTTCTTGCAGATCATCTCGAGAAGAGAACTCTATATTGTCGTTTGCAGCTTAATCTTCAAATATTACGTTAGTCTGACCGTGCCGAATTTAAATAAAGGACGTGATTTGATGCTTTGAAATCTTATCTTATCTGTTACAGACGCTCCTTCTATACAGAAGATTATTGCGACCTAAGCTTATCTATGGTTAGGGTCTAGTCCTACATTCTTATTAGATTTTTAAATGTTGATAAAGTGTTGGTTCTCCTGGTTTCTTCAGGCAACCCACTCCACGCCCGAATTACGGACGGGAAGAACGAGAATTTGTGTTTGTTCACGCATGCGTAATAATAAATGTGTTTTTATTCTTATGTCTATCTGAGGGTTGTATTAATTAATTTATATTTGTGTTGTATTTCTACATTAGATTTAATTGCTTTTCGTATATTACTACTTCACTCTTGGTTCTTCTATCCTCTTAGTATTTCAAGGTTTAATGATTTTACTAAGGGTGTTATTCTTGTCAGTTTTGAATACTCCCCAGTAATGAATCTGAAAGCTTTTTAAAAAAATAAATTGTCATAGTTTATCAATGTTATCTTTGGTGGATGGGTCCCATACAGAAGTTTGAGAATTTTTTTAAAAATGTTAAAAATAGGAATCAAGATCAAAGGAAGCTTGGAAAATCCGCCCCACCCCCCCCCCAACACAATAGCATTTTGGGGGAGGGGGTCCCAAAGAAGTTTTGATGGTGGGCAGAATTTTGAAAAAAAACTTCTGAACCTGTCACGATCACTAACGAGGGTGATATAGTTACAGGTGGCTGCCGAAGCGCGAGCATCTGGTCACCTTGAACGATCCCTTTGTCCTGTCGGTCACGATGACTTAGATAGTTCGCGGCCACCTTGAACGTGAGGACTCTGGTCCTAAACATAGTGTCTTGTCCCTTTGTGCCAGACACAGATGAGAGAGAGAGAGAGACAGAAAGCGAGAGTGTGATAAAGAAAAAGAGAAAGGGAGACAGGAAGAGAGATGGAGAGAAAAGGAAGAGAACTGGAGAAAAAAAAAGAGAGAGAGAGAGAGAGAGAGAGAGAGAGAGTCGACGTTTAGGTCCAACAAACACTCAGTATCGAAGGAAGCCTCAGATACGGGGCCTTAGAATTATGACGTGAAAAAAAAAGTCTTTAAACCCAAATCAACACAAAACCCATAGATTTACTATTAAACCGGAGGTGTGGTTGGGGGTGGGGTTAGGGTGAAGAGAGTCGGGGGATGGGGTTAGGGTGAAGAGAGTCGGGGGATGGGGTTAGGGTGAAGAGAGTCGGGGGATGGGGTTAGGGTGAAGAGAGTCGGGGGATGGGGTTAGGGTGAAGAGAGTCGGGGGATGGGGTTAGGGTGAAGAGAGTCGGGGATGGGGTTAGGGTGAAGAGAGTCGGGGGATGGGGTTAGGGTGAAGAGAGTCGGGGGATGGGGTTAGGGTGAAGAGAGTCGGGGGATGGGGTTAGGGTGAAGAGAGTCGGGGGATGGGGTTAGGGTGAAGAGAGTCGGGGGATGGAGTTAGGGTGAAGAGAGTCGGGGGATGGGGTTAGGGTGAAGAGAGTCGGGGGATGGGGTTAGGGTGAAGAGAGTTGGGGGATAGGGTTAGGGTGAAGAGAGTCGGGGGATGGGGTTAGGGTGAAGAGAGTCTGGGGATGGGGTTAGGGTGAAGATAGTCGGGGGATGGGGTTAGGGTGAAGAGAGTCGGGGGATAGGGTTAGGGTGAAGAGAGTCGGGGGATGGGGTTAGGGTGAAGAGAGTCGGGGGATGGGGTTAGGGTGAAAAGAGTCGGGGGATGGGGTTAGGGTGAAGAGAGTCGGGGGATGGGGTTAGGGTGAAGAGAGTCGGGGGATGGGGTTAGGGTGAAGAGAGTCGGGGGATGGCGTTAGGGTGAAGAGAGTCGGGGGATGGGGTAGGGTGAAGAGAGTCGGGGGATGACATTAGTGTTGGCCACGTCTTGCAGATACCGCGAGGGCGAAATAGTTAAATTTTTTTGCCCGCAGCTCTTTGTCCACCCGTCGCGTTGAGTTTAGCTACAGGAAACAGTAACATCCGTCAGATAACACAGTCAGGAGCATAATGTCAAACACAAGTCAGCGACAACAGGGCCGCTGGCCGCTACTCGCTGATTTGATGAAACGTTTATTTCCTCTGTGGTTGCTTTAAAATTTCACAATTGTAAGTTCAATCCAGGTTTCTTAAAGAAGAAAAAATGTTATCAAAATATAAAATTTGAAAATAAAATACCACACCCCACTTTAAACAACTTGAAGTCATGAAGATTGTGTCGATTTGCTTTGAGAATGTTCTCGGTGCGTTAAAAAGAAAGAAAAAAAAACAGCCAACGTTTTCATAAAGCATTTTCATATCTTTACTTGAGTTGTAGGGAGGGGCGTACATATTTGAACGTTCGGCAATTTAGACCTAATCCT